>OY735231.1:11611589-11644089 GCA_963457665.1 Thysanoteuthis rhombus | reverse complement strand
CGATCAAAACGGATCTAAGAGATACATTCACAGACCCTTGTATCATCTCCTACCGCAGACCTAAAAACATCAGTGACATGATTAGTAGCAATAATATTGTTGACAATAAAGTCGTACACAAAAATACACCTAGAACAATTAAATTCTGCACACCTTGCAACATAAGAAACAGTGTATGTTGCAACCACCTCAAGTACACCAACACATTCACAAGCACTACCACAAAAGAGAGTTACCACATATATACCAACTGCTGCAGTAAGAACATTATATACCTTCTAGAGTGCAATAGATGTAAGTTACAGTACATAGGCAAGTCTGAGTGGCAATTTAATGTTAGACTCAACAATCATAGACATAGGATCAAGTCAAAAAATAATCGTAGCCCACTTCCCGTAGAACTACACTTTCGCACACCTGGTCACAATTTTGCCACTGACGCTAGCTTCACCATCATAGAAAAAATAGAAAAAACTACTCCAATTGACATAACTAAACTTCTAGAGAAACACGAAGACATGTGGATCAACAAACTTAAAACCCTATATCCTAATGGATTAAACACTAAACTGAACAACCCTCACCACACAGAACCCTAATACACAAAACTCCAACCATTATTATCCTCACATCAACATCTAAGACACATTCAATAATGGAAGCTTCAAAGTCACCAAAACCCATAGGAAAAACTTCACCTTAGCCTGTTATAACCCCTGTCCAAATCATAGCCAAAACATTTTCAATAACTTTTAAGGTTGATACCTATGTAGCTCCTTGACCTCACCAACCCTCTTTCTACACTACACCAAACATACCAAAAAATCTAACTCCATATCACTCCCCCCTACATTGACACACCCTGCCCTCCCCAAGACCAACTGCTGCTGCTTTACCAAAGACCTGATACCTACTGGACATTCTTCCATTCGGCAGGAGGCCTCCAGCAGTCCTGACAGCAAAACTCACCCACAGTGCATAGCTCCTGGCAGTGGACTCTGGTTCCACATGGTACATTTTAATACACACTCACACAGCACACACCACTGATGATGGGAAGAATCCCGAAACATGTATGGACTATTTACATATAAGGATTAATAAACCTTACCACCAAACACTTCACTTCCGAGTCTGTCTCACTTTCTACAGTACACAATATATATATATATATATATATATATATATATATTGTATTGGGTTGGGAAAGGGTAGGATATTTTGATATCAATCTTATACAGGGTGGGAAGTCCAGATTGAATGGATAAGGTCAAACGGAAAAAAGTAGTATGTATATTAAAGTATATTGACGTACATGGTTGTTAGGGTGAGGTAATAGTTAGTAAATACGCATTGAAAATATGGACTGGTTTATAGTATAGGTGCATTTATAACTATAGTGAGCTGGTGAGTATGAAGTATCATAGATTAAGAGAACTCTTTGTTGAAAGCCCAGTATGGAAAAGGTTATCATGTTTAGTTTTAAGTTTGTTAAGAGAGAAAGATTGTAAAAGTTTTAAATCTAAATATCTTCATAAATTTCAGGAAATTTTACCGTTGTTCGATGCTCAATTTTTCTTTTTTGTTGATATTGCCTCTTGCATTTGTATTGAAATTTTCGCCAGGTATTTGGATGCTCAAGTCTACTCGGGTTAGGTTGATTTGGTGTTCTGGTTGTATACTTGGTAAGTTTTATGTTTAAATTCCATTCTTATTTACCTATTTTTTGTAATTTTTTGGAGTATATTCCAGAGGGTAGGTGACATTTATGTCTGAATTATTATAGGTATGATAAGGAATAACCATGGTAGAGCTAGTGTGTTTAAGATGGTTATAACGCACGCTAGTTTTATTGTTACTGAGTCGGCAGAATTTGACGTATCATTACGTTAAACCTGTAATATGGTTTCACTACTAATTTTTTGGTCAGCGGTTAGCAATAACACTTAGTTCTTGGAAGCTTCCTTCCAATTCTAATTTCAGTTCTAATTACATGCTATAAATATTTATGTGTATCATAGGACTCGTAAAAATGTCAAACTATTTTAATCCTCCTGCATCTCTTGAAATAAGTGAACACCATTCATCAAACATCCAATATCTGGATCATAATATGTATATTCAAAAATAATGTGTAAAAAGATAAATTGTAAAGTTCCAAACATCTATCCATATCTTTTCATCTTTCTCTCTATCTCCCTTCTCCCCCATTCTCCTCTCCTTCTCTCCACCTCTCTGTCTCTATCTCTTTCTCTCTCTCTACATATATATATATATATGTATATTCATGTATGTATATATATATATATATATACATGTGTGTGCGTGTGTGCGTGTGTGTGTATATACATATATATATATATATATGTATATATATATATATATACATATATATATATATATATATATATATATATATATAGATATGCATATATAAACTGGTAATTCAACAACAAAGGCTGTCATGCAACTGACGTCGTTTTGAAGCATGTCCTGTGGGGGTAATCAATTAAATAATTGCAAACAGGATGATCAATTCTAAGTTATCTCATTTATTTTTTGTTGGGAAGCAATCACTTAAATAGTCTTAATTTTCAAAAGCAATAAAGCTGAAACAAATTGAAAGATTAAAAAATTCGTGGAACAATGTAGCTTTGCAACTCCATTTAGTTGGGAGAGGATAGATTTTAGTGATCCTAAATATATAAATGAGATTTGCCTGTGTGTCTGAAGCCCAATCTAATTTGATATGTCTACTCAATGAACCCTATGAGGCATCGAAACAAGAATTTTTGGAGAAAATATCATCAAATGGATTTTTGAGTTATTTTTTTTCAATTTAAAATTCACAATGTAATTATGATGTCGAAGTTGCACCAACTTTACGCCTATGCAAATAGTTTATTGCTATATGTTGATATATAAGGTGGAAATAAGGATCGAAAATGGAGATGAGATTTTTCTTAATTGAAATTGAATTAAAAGTTTTGAAAACAAAAGTATTTTTGAACGTTTGAGAGTGGGGTCTATCTTAAATTGAATGATAATGCAAAACTGGACCCCTACCTTATGTTCAATATATATATATACATATATATATATATATATATATATATATATATATATATATAAAGAGAGAGAGAGAGAGAGAGAGAGAGAGAGAGAGAGAGAGAGAGAGAGAAAGAGAGAGATTCCAAGTTTGATTTACGATGCAGGATTGGTTCATTTCATGAAGTACCTGTTACAAAAAAAACGTATAACAATATCTAATGGATATATCACTTCATTACACACACACACACACACACACACACATGCATACACACACACATTTACGTGTGTGTGTGTGTGTGTGTGTGTGTCTTTACTGTAGGCATCTGCGAGAGCATTATTTTGGTGTCTGCGTAAATGAATGCATGAGACTGGTTTGGTCTTATCGTCCACTAGAATCATGTTCTGGCTGCAGGTCTTGTTGGGATGATCAATCAGATTATTACAAAAGTGAGTGATCAGTAAATAAATTACTTCATTAGTATTTTATTGTAAAAACTAAAATTTCTACAAAAAATTAAAAAAAAAGGAGTAGACAAAATAAGGGGGATCTAGCATGAACTTACATTGCAATCCAATAAACAACCAACCAACCAAATGTTTAAATTTCTTTCCCAATAGTTCAATTGGTGCAACCTATACGCTTGTCACGTACCTACGTACAAAAAACATGCAAAACCAGCCAGATCCACTTGGAAACTGATCAAGCTTTAAAACAAAGACGAAAAATCCGGAGATTTTAGGAGAAAAACATTTTTAACAACATAGTACTTTCTTTGTATAATATCAAATTGTGTAGTTATTTTGTTCAAATTCATTCGGCTATTCAAATGATTCCGAAGTGCTAGGTATAGCCGGTGAAATAAATTGTACAACAAGTTCGACTATTTACTTATTATATATATATATATATATATATATATATATATATATATATATATATATATATATATATATATATATATCCTTGTGTATGTTTCAATGGCACGACATGGTGTTTTCTACCTTCGGTGTGCTCTGTGCTACAAGACGTTTCATATATCTTAGTGTCTGTAAAAATGACTCCGAAAGCCTTTTGATTTGGATAAAATAAAGGAAAGGTAGTCCAGATTGCATATTGCAAAAATTCACATACAATTTAAAAACGGTGTAAAATAGAAATAAAATCATTAATTGATCAAAGAAAAACTTAATTTGGATCGGATCTATCGATAAACTCAGACCATATTTTCCATTGTTTCTCTAATTCCCACATTCAGAACCTTCCTTTTTGAAACTTATACCAAAAAGACATCAAATGCCCATTGCTGTTTACAGTTATAGATATTAGTGCATTCTTTGTGCATCCATAGAGCAGAACACGCCCAATATACAAAGCAACGTTGGTCATTGGTATGTAAGAACCATGTGAGCAGGTCACGCTTCTGATTGTGTCTAGAAAAAAACAGATTTGTTTTTCAAATCACTCCAAAAAAATTTTTTTTATATTTCTATATGCAAGGTCAATCCGTAACATATGTTTATGCTAATTTGGCCCTATTCAATGCCCAGTCGCGTTCTTAGTAATACGTTAAAACGCAAGATGGATAAATTATTCATTGATCATTTGATGTTTTTCAAAAATATTCATTGACCAACCCTAGCACAGCATCCTGCCAAAAGATCCTGGTTACAAGACGGTTTCTATTTAGTGACTAATCAGACCTGTCTTATATCGGCCTAATATGAGTAATACTTACAATAGTGATATACATAACATGTGAATAGGTATAGATTACGTTCACGCTGAGTTTTGTACGATAATCTTTCATTTTTATGGATCAGTCCTTCCTTATTGCCATTTATATTCATGAGTCTGTAACTCATAACTAATATAAACCAGACTAAATTAAGTTTGATACAGATAAAGGACAGACGTAGTTAGTAAAACACAGTTTTGAGAGAGTTAGGAGTGATCAATTGAAATCTGAAATTAATTGAAATTTCATTGGAGCACCAAAAAGTCCTCATTTAAAAGGAGAAAGAAAAGCATGGATGCTGCCATATGCAATTTGAGGGATCAGATTTATACAAAACTTACTATGTGAATTGCCTGAGCCAAAAACTTCCAACATCATCATCAGTCTTTTTCTCATCCGTCTTTTCCCAGGGTCTGTCACACCTCTCTATCATGGGCGTCGCAGAGCTAGTACTTCCCGAACTTGTCTAATTAGTCTTTTCATCTTATATTCTGCCGGCCTTAGTTACACTTATGATCTTTAAGGATCCATCTTGTAATTCGTCGTGTCCATCAGTTATCTGCCATTCTCGTAACATGACCAGCCCATTGAAATTTGAGTTTTCTAATGGATTCATTGATGTCAAGATATGCTGTTTCTCCCTTTATATAGTGTGATTTCTCCATTTGAGGTTAAAAATGATTCTTCCATGTGCACATTCAATGCTTCTCAATCTGCAGGTCAGCCTCTTGATTAGGTTCGATGTTTCAACTTCATTGGTGACTTTTGAGAGGATGCATTGGTTGTATACGCTTCTTTTCAAGACTAATGCAATATTTTTAAGGTTGACGTTGCTCTGCTGAAGGCTTATCGCCCTAGAGTGATTTTCGCTTTATTTCTCCGTGTTTTGAATGTTTCATCGAGATTTGTTTTCGTAGGAAGATGGAATGGTCTACTTTTTCGATTTCTACGTATTGATTGTTGTACGTTTACTCCCGACGTGATTGTTGCACATTACCTTTTTTTGCTAAAGTCCATGTGATGGTAAACATTCTTTCTTTTTTCATCCAGTTTATTGAGCATTAGTTGGGGATTATGGAGGGTCTCTGCCCCCCTCCTACCCAAAAGGCTCTGACCTGCACACCTGATACATACATGCATGTATGTATAGATAATCAGCCAGGCTCATTTAAAAACTTAGAAAACTATGTTAACATATTTTTTTGCGGTTTGTAATTACCAACTATTGTTATGCCTTTTTTTCCATCTTTAAGATCAAGAATTCGCGTAAATTAATTTTCGATCATGTTTCTTTACGTAAGCTGATATCCAGAGACAGCCAAATTTCTCTTTAGAAAGAAGTTGGTGAGTTGGCCTCTACGCTTTTTAAAAATCCTTACATGAACCTCATCAAGTGCTCCATTTATCTAGCCTTGTTCCAGTCTAAGCTAAATGTCATAAAAACACTAACTTGACATGTGCATACGGTTCATGTACTTTTGGCGATGACGTCGGAGACGAAACGCTCAGCAAAGAATCTTTGTAGAAATCAAATGAACATACTTCCATGCGATTAAAAATTCTGCTTGCTGCAGAGTTAGAGATAACAAGCTAATCTCGTTTGCTCTTGCATGTGACTTTGATTCTTTCAGGAGGCCCAGTCATCGAGGCATTAGCAAAAAGTGCAAGAGACACGTATGTTTTCTTGCGTGAAGATAAATAGTTTTTCATGTTCATACGTGACATTTCGAAAGTTGACATGGGCGAAGGGGAGAGTTCTTCACGATGTAAGCACATGTTTTTCTTCCTTTTTTTTTTAAACCTTAAAAACTTATTTCCTGAAAAATATTTGTTCAATCTTGTGCACACATGTCAAATCATGTATGCAAGTACGTGTAAGTACACATATTTATGTAAACGACAGAGTAAGGACGAGATGAAATTGAAGATAAATGAAACGGCAGGAGAAAAATACTTGTAATGACAGATGTGAATCGATTGACAATGAACAGAATGGGAAAAAAAAGTTGAAATAGAAGCCAAGAATTTTTTCAATTTTTTGAATCATAGAAAGACGTAAGCAAAATAGATAAAAAAAAAAGGCCAGCACTTCTTATCAAAAACCTAAATTCAAAATACATTTTGTTTCAATTGATCTGCAATTTACAGAGAATGTAAAAAGTATCCAATAATTTCTTAAAAAGTCAATTCAACATACATTTATATTCTTTGGGAAAAATACGACTACCATTGTCCATCACATAAAAGATCCCAACAGCATAGAGAACATATGCATGCATATTGAAGCAAAACTTGTAAGGAGAAAATCTACGGATACCAGCTAGCTGTGGGAAGTAGATATAGATGGATTGAACAACATTGCACAGCACATTGTGAACAATTATCGGACAGCTTGACTGAATGGCTCAGTTTCTTTGAATAAAAACAGGGGAAAGGGTATTCTGAGTAAAAAACACGGTAATAATATTGTATTAATTGTTAGAAAAAAAAAAGAAATATTGCCAAAAAAATGATTATGAAGGTTGGCTCATTTTTTGATGTAGGAATGTATGCAGTATGATCACGTGGAAAACGTCTCTCTATAGAGGTACAATATTTCATGTTATTAGCACAAGTTCACTTCCAAGGGAGAGTCATTCTGATGGAATCAACAGTTTCTAAGAGTCACAAGATCAGCTCTCGATGAAAAGGATGAAAACAGAATGTTAGAACAGGAGCTTGAAAAATAAGTGGAAAAGAAAAGCCAAATTCAAAGGGAAGTAGCCAACGTTGAAAAGAGAATTCTCACAATAAAGGTTCAAGAAGAGTTATCTTGTATCGAAAACTCTTCAATCTTCTATCTCAGGTGAATGCTACCCCACTTGCAACCTAATCTAGTTATTAATTAGACGATGGCTTGAAAAGATGCTTGTCTCTTCCTTCTTCAACTCACCCGACACTTAGACCCGTTGGGAGCTCAAGAAAAGAATGTAACAGCTGCCATGTCTTTGCTCCAACAGCTTAATCATATATTCATATTTGTTGTTCTTCTCGTTATCAACATAGCTTCTTTTATTTTTTTGGATGAGTGAACCGATTAGGAGGGAAAAACTGCTATTTTAAACAGTACATCGATTGGCCGGGCACGTTTGGAGTCTCTGTAAAGGAGATTGCAATCGGTCAGCCGACCCTAGAAACAATTATCGCTACATATCCTGGTACCCCTTTTCCAATGTACATACACACGTGTCGCTAAATGCACAAGTGAAAAAAATCCGGAATTTGAACAAAAAATTTCTAATTTTTGAATGCAGTTTACAAAGTATTATCTTGTCTAAATATTTTTTCAATTTTCGACTTTGTAGGTAGAAATTCTATCGATTTGGAAGCTGGATATAATGAGGTTCAAATCAACTAACAGAGAGAAACAGTCACAAACAAATAGTTAATATACCAATATTCAATAAGTTTAGCTTACTCTGGAACAAGTGAATATTTGCTGGGAAAACCAATGAGAATCGATCAATAAGACTATTCTCCAAGTCATTGTACCACGACGAGACAACGTGGAACACTCTGTAGGTACAGAAGAGTTTTTTTTTCTCAAGAGGAAAGAAATCATATAATAATTCAGCAATAAATCTTGTGGCAAACATGACGTACTCTTCAAGGATTTGACATCTGAAATGAAATACAGCTTTCACATTCCTTTAGTCAAAATCTTCTACGCCAAATTTGCATTTACCTGTCAAACCTGTGGAAGGAAAGCACTTTAAAGTTGAAGTAAAGATTCGGGATTAGGAAAAGACCTTTCTAAAAACTAAATAATGCTATTCTATACAAATCACTGCAAGAACTTGAAGATTCCGAAAATATGGCAGAAACTGACGATTCCAGCTGGTGTCAAGGGAGATAAATCGAATACACGTGCTTGACATTAATCTTTTGCAGAAAATTAATTTTCACCTTCTCGGCGACAATAAATCTGACAAAATGTCTGCTGTCAGCCCTCAATTTGATACTAAAAAGACCAGAAGAACCTGACAGGCCCGACGCTAATGCAGAATCGATATATACTACCCAAGGCGAGAAAAATGAACTCATCGAACTTAGAGGATTTCATGTATTTCTATTCCTCCGCAGACAATGAACAAATCCCAGATATGACACAAAACAATTTTGTTTATTTACAGAACATAATTTTGTGTCTTATCTGAATATTTTTACCCCATGGAATACAATCCAAGTAGAGTAGATTAAATAATTCAAATTAATGGCATTTTTCGAGTTCAGATATCTTATCACAGAGAATAAGAGTCCACTGAGAATCCAGAAAAAATCGTTGATAAAAAAAAAAAAAAACAGAAAATAATATACATTAATTCTCGTTACACTTACGATATTTTATTAGCTATCATATATTTTTAGTGGCTAGATTGGGCGGGTATGGCCATATCTCACCGGAAAATTACTAAATTTGACAGGTATGATCCCTCAAACATCCCCTTCCTTTTCTTTGTCTTCGTTTTGCTTTTCAAGTAAATAGCAAATTCTTTTCTTTCTTGTACCAACTTTTCTGAACCTACCCAGCCGGTCAGATATATCAAGCAGGCGAACCATTCTTTTGCCAGTTCGCTGTTTGGCCCGTCTTAGATAAGAAAGGCTGCGAAAATGATGATTCCGTCGGGAAAAGTGGATTTTTTCATTTTCATTTCAAGATGGAGCAGGGGATATCGAGGAGTTAATTGATATGTGTTCGTGCATGTGGGGTGGTTTGGAAGTCAGTGTGTTGTTTCCATTTTTGTTTTTTTGGTTGATAGTGAGTAAGACTTCTTTTACTCTCCTCAAAGGGTTGGTGTGTGTGTGTGCTTGTATCATTTTTCTGGAAGACTGTCGGTTGTTAGCCAATAATACCTTGTAGGTTAATGTTGTTTGTGTTGTAGGGTATCGAATGTATACATACCCCAAAAGAAAACTGAAAGAAGATACACATTCATCCTCTGTCCTTGCCTCTCATAAACATATCACATTTCAAACAAAATGTCACCCTCAACTAAACTGATAGAAAAACCTCTCCTCCCGTTTCTACCAAACAATCAAACACTAAAATATCACATTCTTCTCCTCAGCATCGAAATGTAAACAGCACATTTTTTTCTATGAAACTGCTTCAAGGTTTTTTTTCCAGGAAAGACGGGTACCCCCTCCCCCGTCCTAATGCATCAAACTACGCCCATGACATAATGATAAAAAACAATAAAGATGTAACACCTATATTCTAAATTTTTCAGTTCAGTTCTCGATTGTCAGTGCCGCCTATATTTTATGGGATTACTTCACACCAACAGCACAATCATTATCAACTTATAAATAACAAACAGTTTGAAAAGTATGAATATTTTCTCAAAGATGGAGCAAACAAAAGGAGGGATTTCGAAAAGCAACAATCATGAAACCAAAAGTGAATTTGAGTACAACTTATCGGATAGATGGGGCACTGACAAAAATATCCGGGCCCTACACCAATTCAAAATCAGAAAATAACCATTGAGAGATGATATGTAAAATTGATACCACTGAAGAATACAGGTAGATGTCCTTCACCAAAGTACTCCCACGGTGAACAAAAGCTCGTGCACTATATATATATATATATATATATATATATATATGTATATATATATATATATATATATATGTATATATATATATATATATATATATATATATATATATATATATATATATATATATATATATATATATATATTAAACTTACACACATACCTAATGTAAAAAAAAAATCTCAAATTGATTTTGGAAGTATAACAATGTGTCGAACGGTTACCAATTCCAATTGCACACAAACACACACATGCACACACACACACACACACGCACACACACACACACACACACACATATATATATATATATATATATATATATATATATATATATATATATATATATACATATATATATATATATATACACATAGTAGAATTATGGTTCCGAACATAAAGACGTTCATGTTTCTACCCTGCTCAGGTTTTTTTTCTTCCGGTGAATGATTTGGTATATTTCAGTTTCTTGTTTAGGACATAGTTTTTTGGAGAGGGGTTGACGTTATGACCATGTTTCAGGTTCCAGACTGGACAGAATTCTCACTCAGATTGTATTTAGAGACTTTTGTTCATTTCTTTTTGTCGTAGTTTTGCGTATTTTGTCAGTATAAGACATCCACTTCTTACTTGATAAAAATATTCCATAACTTTTACTTTTTTATCGAGTTTCACCAGTTTTCCCATCGGAAAGCAGACAATGAAACCATAATAAGCGAGCAGCCGTCTTACCTCAATGTTTTGCACCGAATTGCAATCTCAGATCTGATCGTCATTGTTGCAAATTAAAACAGATTTCAAAAAGATCAAAAGATACAGAAATTGGAAAGTACTAATGATAGAAATATTACACATTCTTATAACTTTGAGGAAACATTTTTAGGCTGAAATAAGGCCCCTTTTTTATTCATGTTTTAACAATAGTGAACATCACTCTTCAATCCAATTAGGTATACATTTCTCAATATACATATATATATATACATATATATATATATATATATATATATATATATATATATATATATATATATATATATATATATCAATTTGTTCATAATATATATCGAATTTTTCGATTATATATATATTATATTGATTAATATATATATATATATATATATATATATATATATACATATATATATATACACACACACACACATATATATATATATATATATACACACACACATATATGTTACTGTGATTTCCGTCAATCAGGATGCATGTTTGTAACTGGGACATTATATGGACTTTTTACTACATTAGATTCGAACAGTGTTGACACAGCACAGAGGAATGGATGCTCTAATTCGGCCAGCGCATGATGCAATCATTTCAACTGTTGAATACAGTTGTACCTGAATATAGTATTGCAACATGACAAATATTGCAGCATAATATCTATGTGTGCATAAATTCTACTTGCTCATCTTTAGGGCTGCATAATCATAAGATACTCAGCATCTTTTTCTAATAATTCAGATGGCTTTTCCTTGACTTTTTGACCTACCTCTCCCCCTTTCTCTCTCTCTCTATTTCTTTTTCCATGTATATAAGTGTGGGCACGCGCCCGTGTGGTCGTGTGTGTGTGTGTGTGTGTGTGTGTTTAAAGTAGAGAGATAGTTAATGATCAATGCATATAATATGTTGATAATGAAGTGATTTTAGAATTCAAGGAGTGCTAGATGTTTGCATCCCTGTGCCAGACTGAGATACCCCTTATAAATATCTAATGCCCCCTGTAATGGGTTGAATAATAACCTTGTTTCGCAAATCCTAGCAAAGATACTGAGTTTTTGGTCCCAAACTTTTGTGGACTTGTAGCTTGCCAATGCTGCTGTTGCAGCTTCGCTTTTAAAACTGCCTGGGTTGATAAGGTAGTTGTGTGTCAGATAATTGCACAAGTGCTTGCTCAATTTCTTTTCTGGTGAACATATTAGAGATGCTACTTTTGGACAAAATCGATTGATGGCCGGTCATATTGTTTTAATTGCGGCAATGTCATTGTAACTCATAACATGGATCCCCAGAGATCATATGTGAAATTCTGGACTACAAAAAAAAAAAAAATTGGTGTGATGATTTCAACTATCAGCAATATTGGTCCGTGGCGCACCCAATCGATAAGTGTGCCGGATCTTCAGGGCAACTGACATTAAAAGCCACTGCTAATGGGTTTCATGGTGCAAACAATTAATGAAAAGAAAACAAAACAAATTTTCGTTTTTTTCTACAGAAATATGCGAGTACTATACCCATCAACTTTGTTAATACCCTGCAACAGAAGCCACACATGATACCATTCTAAATAATCCACGTAAGGAAGCAACGTACAGCAGCATGTCGTACGTATGCGTAAGATCATCAGGGTTGAGATCTGAGAGCACTCTCCACCTCACGAATACAGGATCCCCCAAATTACACAGATGGCTGAGAATGGTATCATCCATGTGTCAAGTGTTGCTGGGGATGAGCACAACCGGTTGTATGCCTGCATATATATATAAAACAACTTTCCATTTGCCCTCTATTTCTAGACAAAATAAACACGTCTATATTTCATTGATGATTACGCACCTGAAAAAAGGCCGTAAAATACGAGGGTGACAGTGTCTTACATATCGAGTGGTGTGAACTAAGTTGTTTCCTCGACAGGGACATAAACTTTACCAACCTCAGAGTTCACGTGTAAAAATCAGCTGATCTACATAAACGACTTTATACGATCAAGCTTTAGGTTTGAAAGGCCAAAACAAGATTACTCAAATAAGAATAAGTAATGGCCATTGACAAGCCAAGATGATTTGGCGTGAAATTTGGTTTTTGTCAGGTGTCAAGCAAAGATGGAAACCATAATTCTAAAATGCTGAGTAAGACATAATCTGCATATTACGTCTCATTTACTGTCTAAATTGCTAACACGAAAATCCAATACCTTCAAAACCGACTGATCGGCCAAATAATGCCGATGCCAAGACTATGATGCACTATAACTTTTGGCTACAAAACGTACAGCGATAAATGATATATATATATATATATATATATATATATATATATATATATATATATGATAAATGGTGTATAATACGAGAAAAAGTTTTGGAGGCAAGAGAGATTGTCAAGCTTAGCACTAGACTGGTTACCTAATTACCACCCCCCTCCACCAAGATACTTCCCTTCGGGGAGTTGATGAAGGAAACATGTGGCTAAAAGAGATGGGAAGAGGAATAAAACGGCAGCAGTAGTAAACTTTGTCTGTTCTGAATTCGTTTAATGAGCAGTGAACAGTTGCCGCCAAAAATCCTCTGGTTATTAAGAGTACAGGTTCAATAGGATTTCAAGTAGGAAAATTGAATGAACAAAATAATTATATAAATCCAATAATCATCTTTTCTTTCAACCTCTACATAGAAACAGTTGATTCCTCAACAATTGCTCGAACTGATCGGCACGCACCCGCAGAAGTTATGTCACAGATATTCAAACAAAGTTTACCCTCCCCCATTATTATGCACCCGTTGTGTTTTGCACCGTTAGTATGTTTGTCTAGAGGAAGCACAACTTATTTTGGTTATGACGTTGTCATAATGTCAGGTTCTAGAGTCATTAAACTTTTTGACGATAATAGCTAGATAATTCAATAATTTGACAAGGGTCTAACAAATCCAATCATTGAAAATTACTGCGTGATGTGATTACGACAAGACAATGTTTGGAAACCAAGTGACAGCAAGTAGCATTAAAAAGGAAGTGAACTGATGGAACTGATAGCCGAAAAAAACAGGTCAACGAGCTGTGGGTTTCTTGAAAAACGAATTAACATTTTAGATTTCCGTAAGCAGGGCAATGAACGAGAGAAGAGATAAGAAAAACAAGATGAAAAACAAAATTAGTCATTTTTATTTTCATCTTTTTTTTTCACACTCAAAACTGTGAATTGATAACACAACCGTATTAAACCCTGCAGCGGTGAATTTCCATCATTTACCGACAGGAACATCCCTAAAATAAAAAATAAAAAGCATATCTATAGGTATCGTCCGTGTTTGCAACTGTTTCGTCTTTAGAGCTTCCCTTCCATAAATGCTGGTGAATCCAAAATGGAAAATGTTGAGTGGTGTATCCGGAAAATATCTTGCACTAAATCTGTCTCAGTATAACTCATTAGAATTTCGGCTGCTCATATCAGCTCGAAACGGTTACTTCACACCAGGAAAAATGTTTGACTTGGATAATAGTCAGAAAACGGACAGACTTAAGTCCTTGATTAAACGTCACAAATTGCTTCCATACATATGTTTTTTTTTTGTTGCTTTGGATAATGGTGACAAAATTGCTGGGTAGATTTTTCCAAGAGAGTCGCTATTAAATGACATGTAACTGGTTTTGTAAATAAACTGAATAATTTTTTGTATGATTTTTCTCCGGGATGGGTTTGAAAATCGTAATTTTTATTTTTGTGTCAATATTATTGCTCTTTCCAGATTGTCTCCTGTTCATGACAGCTACAAAGGTCATTTTCAACTTTAAGATATTTTTTTTTGGAAGAACAATTATTGCTAGTAAATAGTTAAAAGAACTTCAGGCCTCAGTCAATCCTGAATTTGCTGTGTAAAGAGAGAGACTTGAGAAGTTCTGCACCTAAGCTTCATAGGAAGAAAAAGGATAGTAGTTGTTTTCTTTCTTCTGAAATGTTATGAAAAGTCCATTGCTTACGTGCTTGATTTCAAAGTACACAATTGTTGCTAAAAGATGCAAGTCAGAAAAAAAACAATGCCAGACGAGAGGATTTCTAATGATGCATCAGAATATCAAAGGCTTTTACATCTGAAAAAATAGAATATATATATATATATATATATATATATATATATTTCAAAGTACAGAGATACATTGAAACATCAAAGAAAAATGTTGAAAGACAAGTTTTAAAAATCATTGGAATAGTTTAAAGTGAGCTTTACTATGAGAATAACACCCACGTAGTCAATAACTGAACAACAAGAGTTGGAACTTAGAGACATGAAAAATATTTCACCAAAAAAAAAAAAATGGACAAGAAGAATCATGACATCAATATGACAACTCTGGCATTTTCGATCGGTAAACATAAAAAAAGTGTTTGATAACACATCTGAAAATATATGTCAATCTTTAAGAAACCATATATATCCAAGAAACTCATCTCAGAAAGTTAAAGAAAACTTCTCTCAAAAGACGGAAAAGTAGCATTTTTAAAAATGATTTAGTAGAGCACTAATGCCAATTTTCATGTCTGTAGAAAAACAGTTTGGCAAGGGGCGCTGGAACATGCAAGCACACGGATGCAATAACAAAAACACACACACAAAAAAAATAAATGTGCATGCTTGAAAAAGAATAGAACACTTTGCCATCTTTGGTGACCAGGTTGTTCAATGATTTATTGATCTTTTTCATTGGTGTTGAAAGATTGTTTAATGAAAATTCATTTTAATGAATTTTGAAGAAGAATAGAGGTTATTAATGTCGGCAATTAGATAGTGTGTGTATGCATATGATATGGAATATTTTCGAAGTATGTTGTCCCAATCAAAATACTTGGCCAAAATGAACTGCAACGTGTAAAAATCATCTGATTGAATTGAACAACTCAAAACGTTCAAGGGTCAGTTTTGAGATGTGTGTTTTTACGTTTGGCAGGGAATACAAATAATGAACAAGTACAAGTTAAGTATACAACTTTTCACCTCGTAGCATAGAGAGATACTTGTTTACGATAGAGAAATTCCTATGGGGTCCAAAGAGATCACCTGGGCTTCTTTTCAGTAGTTCTGCTACCTTTCTTTGCACGATGACATCCTACTTGTTGTTGACGAAGACAAACTGACGCAAATGTTTTGAAAGAGAAGCACAGTAGCATTTATAGTAATTGTCAATTTTGAGTTTATTTGACGAGTCGAAATCCAAAAATAGTTTTAATAAAGAAAAGTGTAGTCTAATTTAATGTAACAATTTTTCTGAAACTCAAACTTAAAAGTACATATTTTGAGAGAAACAACTTTTGCAGGAGAGGAATAAACAAGTTGGTTTTATAATAGCAATTGTAAGACGCCTCTGTCTCTTTAACAGCACAGATACTTCTCACCTTATGAAAATCATAACCAGAGATGTGACAAACGATATCAAACCGAACCAGCTTTGATTTGAATAAAGCCACATTTGATTATCAACCAAAAAGGGGGAGTGCCATTACCATTTTCCTTTCAGTCTGCAACGTACGTTTCAGAATGAACAGGTATTCGTTACGAATGAAACACTTAGAATGGATTCAATAACAAGTACAACGGTTGTGATTGTAAAGTTAACTAAGATTTATTCTTATTCATCTTCAGATATCTGTATGGTGTTGCCCAGGGGAAAAAACCTCAAAATCTGACAACACTAAGATGTAAAAAAATATATTATTGAGATTCAATGAAGGAAAGTCCCAGAATTAATTCATACCCCTCTCCAAACTTTGGTGAATAATGTTTCCAATAACAGAAAATTTGCTCTGTCACTTTTGAAGTCTGTGGGTCGCATGACATTCCGGACTATCAGATTTGAATTGTTTCTTTGAGATAAACATGTTTTGGTGTCAGTTTGGGATTACATCCCTTTAGGAATTCGGCCTAACCGGCTTAACAACTCTGAGAGAGAAATATTTACATCCATGGTCAACTATGATGAATCGAAGGCATGGGTGTAATTTAAACCTTATAGCTTCACAGTCTGTTTTCCAAGTGAAAATAAATACATTGCAAATTATCACTCAGTAAAGTTCAGTTACTATGCATAACACATTTGCTTTAGATGTGCGAATGTCTAAGGGAGTTGGCGCAGACAAATTATACTAGTTGTTCAATCTAATCATATAATTAGTTTATATGCACATTGTCAGTCTGTTTGTATTTTGGAGCCTGTATGGTGTGTGCTGATTTATTGAGTTATCTTCCCATTATAACATGATAAGAATTACGTAATGGAAACTTTAAAGACGTCATGTCTGATCATACATTGTAGCATCTTGAGTTTTGTCGCGATTAAAAAAAACCCAACAAACTTGGACATTAAGATAATTGAATTAATGGAAATAAATTACCTAATGAAATAGCTTTAGGTTCTTTAGACACTCTTGATAAGTCGTGTCTGATCATATCAAAACTGCTGGAAAACTTGGAATTAGGATACTTAAATTATTTAAAACAAATTACCTGATAAAATATCTTTAGGCTCCTTACTGCCGATCCATACATGAATAAACAGGCCATTCTGGACAGATACATCCTAGTATCAATAGGATGAGTGTGAGAGTTTTCTTGTCTTAAAACAACATCGATATTTCTAAAAAAAAAAATTTACCATTCTTGGCAAAGATGTCCTATGCACAAAAACGCTTAAACAAGGAAAGCTGGTTCCAGCCTCCACCTAAAGCAATATTCAAAGAAACTTCCATTTATCCCCGTGTGTAGATGTTTTGATTTTTTTTTTTTTTGGAGCGATAGAATCCAAGAAGTTATTTTATTCCGTTTTTCGGTTGTTTCCAGAATTTCTTCATCTGGAAGTATGCACTTTTAATTTATAGGAACAGATAAGTCCACCTCATAATAAAAAGGGCCTTACGGATTATTACATTATTGCTACTACGTTCAAACCTACTAAAGTAAGTGGGTCCTATTTACAGATTTGCTTTATTTTGCTTATATGTAAATACATGTACTAAAACTAACACTTACATTAATCGTATGATACATATGGCCATACTATTTTCCACATCCTTCAGTTTTTTTTAAATTCATAACTAAGTAATCAGTTAATATCAAATGCAAACAAGTTGATGAATGTTTGAGGTAATATTTGGAGTTAGAAAAAAATACCAATTTGATTCAACACCACTCTCTCTCTAACACCATATATTATTATTCAGGTTTCATTTTTAAGATTATATTTTTTATATTTTTCAAAATATTTTTGCCTCAACTGTGAAAAAAAATAAATATTTTCTTGATATTTTTTTTTCATTTGTGAATTTTCTTATAGTTTCTTGACTAATTTACAGATGTGCAAGGGACAAAAAATATAGATAAAATAAAAGACAGGGGCGGTCCTCTGCAGTTTGTTTTTGGATAATTCTTCTTAATTATATTTCGATGTCTAATTATCATTTGTTTCTATTTCTGCTTCCCTTTTTGATTAATTAAAAAGATATGCTCATCATATACAATGACTGGTTGCACCAAAAAAACTCACTTTTATTCTACAGATTTCCATCGTCCCTACAGATATGCCATTTCAATATGCAGTTAGAATATGATTTGCTTTGACAATCAAAAAGACTCAGTGACAGTCGTTCGAGGTTGCAAAGTTGAGCTCACATGTCCATCTTTGATTTATATCCAGGTTTCTGTCACTTGCTCTGGTGTTGTCCCAAGCAGGTAGCATTTCATCAGAGTGCAAAATCACAGGACTAGAAATGTTGTCTCTCCGGGGCGCTTGATGATTGTACACAAATCTGTTACTGGGATTTCTGTTGACATTTTGCATAGCATTTTATAATCAGAGCAAAATACTGTATCTAAACAAACTATTTTTGATTCAAAATATATCAACTAGCGGGTGGACACAGGCAATAATCAGCAAAGAGTCACAAAAAGCTTCACGCATCGAAGCAGCCTGAAAAAATCTACTTCAGAGAGGTATGTTCATTCAAATGAAAATATTTGAATACATATCCTTCTTCAGAAATAATTACATATAAATTGTTTAACTCTTTAGGTTTAACACAAAATAAATGTTTCTGTATATTTGACACTCGGATAATGCTGGGTAACAGAATGCCAATATATTTTTGTTCCTGGCTGGGAAGTGTTTTACGGCATGTAAGACGCAAGTTTCCTCTGAGGAAGTGAGTACTCAATCAGGTGTTCACTATCGCCAGTCTGCTATGTAAAGAATATAAAAAGCCAACCACTGTAGGGAGTATTCTAGATTCGAAAACACAAGAAAATCAGAATAACCAGAGAGTATGCAGGGGGTGGGATAATAAAGATCTGGGGGGAAAATTTAAGGTTTAATTTTCGTTCCTCCCAGAAAATTGTAAAAATTGTGATGCACTTCATACGACGGTGGGTCTTATATGCTATAAAATACGGTAAGTTTTTTTCGTAATTCATGTAATTAAAAATGTATTAAATAAAAATAGGCATATTGCAAATTATCAACGACCTGGTCGCAGATTCAATGTTCGAACGGGCAATTTTGTATGATTTTTAAGTGCAACCAATTCATATTAGATTAAGAATAAGGGTTCAGTTCAACGGATACAACTTCGATGGAGGGCCAGTTACAGTCAGATTCTGAACTAAACTTGCCGCGTTGATTCCCCCGTGCAGCTAACCAGTCGACCAATGGCATCTCTTGTGACTTTTAGTGAACTTTACAAAGATAGTAAATTATCAGGTAAGCAAGAAAGGTGCAGACACAAATTAAGGCAGAGTATGAATTGAATATGTGCCATTTTCTATGCTTTTTCAGACCTGAAAAATTAGGGAAAACAATTATTACTCTGAAAAAAAAAAGAGTATCAAAGAAATTGCATCGTGTAATAGAATCTATAAACATGTATCAGACGTAAAGTAAGGATCAAGTTTTGCAAAATAATAATGTAACATAAGTAAATGTTGGCAGGGCAGAGAGCAGAGTATATTGATTGAGAGTTATTAGTTTTTTTTACCTACTTTTTGTTTTAACTGGATGTGTGCGGGCACTGTTTTCCCGTGCAATTCTATCAGCTGAGATCCAAGGGGGTTTGCCGTTGCCCAATACGTTATTATACGTTGTTATTTTCTTGGTTCGGTATTCGTCTTTTGACATTTCCTGGGGCTCAAATGAGGGCTGGTTTCCTTGCTATGGAAAGTTAGAATATGGAGACGTGCAAGAGGAATATATTGCATAACTGCCCTCTGGCCAATGGAGGCGTAGCTTCTCCTAGGCATAACTTTTAATATTTTAGGGAGTCAGGTGTATTTGCAATTTGACGGGGTAGGACGTCAGCTCGCAGCCTTCTTCCCCTTGGCGAAGCTTTTCGAGCTGTGACAGCAAATGGATTGACATTTTCCCCCTTTCATCGCCTTCTGCGTGTCTGTAGTATCAATTGGCCATGACTAATGACCATAATATATAATTCTCAGCCCCCTCTCTCTTTCTCTCTCTTTCTCTAATCCCTTTACTTATGTTGTCCGAAAATGTTGCTGTTGCTATGTTTTGAGGCTTTCACAGCTGTTAGCTACCCAAGGAAGGAAACTTCTCAACCCAAGGTGTTTGATCATTAATTTTACGTGTATAATCTTTGTAAACCAGAATGATAAAGTTACAACTGAATAAAACCCCATCTATAACAGTTGAAGATGTATTTTTTCAAAAGAAAAAAACAAATTGCCATGAGTCTACTAACTATGCATACCATATTTGCCTGAGTCGCGTGAATGTTGATTTGGGGCCAACAGATAAACTTTCAGTTGTTTTACATGGATAGAAAGCAACAATTGTATCAGCACCGAGAAAAAAACAAATCATACGCTTCTTAGAAATAGACAATCGAGTTTTAGATCATGACTACACTCAAAAAAAGTACTTTAAAACCTGGAAGAAACGTTCCCAACATGATGCTGATTCGAAATGTACGGTTGGCTTAAGTTTATGAGTATAATTCCGATAGTTTTGATGTATTCATTTATTTATTTTTTTTTCCAAATTTAAAAATTAATGATAAGTATTGCAGGTAATTTAGGACTCGTTGATTTCGGATGTGCCTTTGTCTCTGTTCAGTGATGCGTAGTTCACCCACACACATACACACATATAAATATTTTAGAAAGCTTTATAGCTTTAAACAGTAAATATATATAAAACTTGTCAACATTTACGTCATTTTAGTCAGTTATTTACAAATATCTGGTAATGGAATCCATGTAAGTTATTCAATTGTTTGATTTTGCTCTCAGAATTGTAGAGCTCTGTGTGATTTGTCTTGTTGAGATCATCAGTATTTTACCATGTAACCGTTTCGGGGATATAAAAACAAAACCGTCTTATCAATGCAGCAGTGTACATCAAACACTTCCTCATAAATTACGTCAAAGTATACGCAGTTTGTTATTTCATATTGGGTATTATCATGATATATTGTATTTGGATGGGATTTTTTACTCCATATAATTTGATCTACCAAAATACTGGGGGATCTTTTGTAGCTCAACTAGAAAACGTATTGGACGATGAGGGATCAATGAGTGTAACAACAGACATGACTCGTTCCCTGTGTTACTTCAATCGAGTTCCACCCTTGTAAAAATATAAAATCTGTTGTATCAGTTTTGGTATACATATACGTTTTTTGACATGAATGTGATTATAAGTACTTGTAAACCGCAAAAACCTTTAATAATTCCAAGTGCACGTAAGCAGCAAAGATTTCATGTGAATTGCTTTGAATATTGCCTTTTAAAAAGATGGCTGGCTCCCGTCGAAATGCAACGAAACATGCCCACAGAATGATAATGGCGTTTGAGATATAACACTTTCTTTCTTTTGATTTTTTCTCTCCATCTTCCAATTGCCATTTTCGTTATCATTATATCAAATCACTTTATATCTACAATACAGACATATATATGTGTGTGAGCATGCAAGTGTGTATATGTGTGTAAGTAAGTAGAGATCGTACGTTTATTATCATGTATTTATCAGTAACTGTAAGTTTACTGCTGGACAAAAGACTATCCTATCTCTTTCCGTGACAACCACGAGTAGCCCCACCTCTACTACACCTTACCAGCAATTTTTCTTCATCTCATCCCTCCATCTTTTCTGGCTTACTATGTTTACTGTTCAGTTTGCACCGAACGGTTGTTTTTCCATCAAGCTGATGGCATTTCTTCGTGTCTAGTTTCAATGTTACCTTAATTTCCTCTGCTCAATTATTTGTCTGATATCCTTCACCCTATTCTTTATTTGTCTTAAACTGTTCTCACTTCCATGAATTATCACCAGCATCGCTCTTTCCATTGCCCTTTATGCGATTCAAAGTAGATCTTCACTTTTCTTATGATTTATTATAATATGCATCGGCAATTTGTAGCTGGTATCATGCATTTATCGTATACTTTACTCTGTATTTACATTGAGAAGGTGCTCTTCGATACGTGTCTATTCTTACCAAATGTTTTCCAACAAATTATCATGAATCGTTCTATTTTATTTTCGTGGTCTTCCTCTGACTTTATTAGCCGAAATATGCAGACGTATCCGTCAAGCTTATGGTCTTTTTGGTTCTACCTTACTTTTGTCTATTGTCACTTTTCTCTCTCTCTCTCTCTCTCTCTCTCCCTCTCTCTCTCTCTCTCTCTCTCTCTCTCTCTATATATATATATATATATATATATATATATATATATATATACTAGCTGAGGGAACCAGCATAGCCTAATGTAGAAAGAATGACCTTCTAAATCTGACAGGAAGTAAATAATATTTTATAGTGATCACAAGAGAACAGTGATCAGGCATACACATTGTTTTTAAAAAAGATAAAGGAAGATAAAATCATTGAAACAAATCAATTTTTCTAGAAACCGACAATTCTTCACTTTTTACGTTCGTAGTTCTCTCATCAATGAACATTATTGGATTTCAATTTCACCTTGGTTTTTTGTAATGTTTTAGCTTTGATTAGGACCAGCTCTGAGTTATTGCTTTAGCACCAAGAAAAAAATACAATCTATATTCAGTCCGGGGTTATATTCTTAAAAGGATTCTGCCAAATTTGCAAAATCATTGACAGAAAATCAATTTCTGTGGTCTCCCATGACGAACAGAAAGTAAGGATGCCTATTACTATTACAGGTATATTGTAAAAAGAACCTTTTTAAAATAAATAAAACCTTGAAAAATTTCTTTTCTCAATTACCATGAGATTAGAAAGTCTGATGAAATGAAAGCACATAAGAATGAAAGAAGAAAAAGTATAATTTTCTCCATCAGGTTTTAAATCAGACCTCCGATTCAATTTACCATGTATCTAAATTTTGGTGTCTTGTTGTTCTAGCTCCTTTGATTCATATCAGCATTTACATTGACACCATGGAAATCGATGAACATGTTTTTGTCGAATTCGAATTAACTTATTTGTTGTAGGTACATTGTGATCTGCTGATTCTAGATATTCATTTGTTCTTCCTCGGTAATCTAACTAATTTGGCTAGCAAGCATTCCAAAATAGACCCACATTGGCCAGTGTGTGACTTTGGGCGAACTAACATAAACACTGAAAGCAAGAAAACATTTCATCTAATGTCACTGATGATGAATGAAACCTGAGGCAGTATTTTAAGATGCATTGTAAATAGACACCCCTCTCATTAAACCATTACATACTTCAGTACTTTGTCCTATGCATGTATGCACACACAGATAAACAGACAGACAGAGACATATATATATATATATATATATATATATATATATATATATATATATATATATATATATATATATATATATATATATATTATTGTGTCATCCACAGACAGCGCTGTTTTGTTGTATTACGGCTCTTCAGTGAGGCTATGGACAACCCGTTATCTCATCCAGTACCACAAGGCAGGATTGTACCCTTCGCTTCAGGCCCGGAGGCTGAAATCCCACCTTTGTGCTAGGGATGGTCAGTAAGGCTGAATTCAAGCAATATAGTTATTTTAGTTTAAATTTCCCATCCACCAAAATGCTTCATTCATATGGAAGAGCATTGCATAAGCTTACAAGGAATGAGTTACCTCACTTAAAGAGTGCTTATATACGTGATTAGTGTGATGATTTAGATTATAATTCATCCAATAATATTAGAATGCAAAGAAAACTTGGAGCACCAATCAAATTTTGTGGTTTACTTTGACGTATTACCAGTCGATTCTGTCTTCTTCAAAATGAGTGACAAAAAAAAAAGTTGTTGCAGAGTCCATGTCTAATTGGTTGAAATCCACTTTGTTTAATTACTAAACACTGTATCCAACAACAGCCACACGTCATGTCTTTATAACATACACCGTTTTAATTTATCCCAATCACGTTTTTAAAGAAGCAAGTATGAAAAGTGTCAATATAAACCGAAGAAATATCAGCCATATATTTTTTTTTGGTCTTTCTAATTGTCTTCTCGCTCCAATATATATATATACACGAACGCACACGAACACATGTATATATAATGAGCCATTCGCTCCTTTTATGCTATATATTATTATATATATTATTGCTAAATAAACAGAATAACAAAAATAATTATTGTAATTCATTGAAGACAACAATGGGCTCAGCTGCATTATCACAAGTATAATTACTAGATTGCATTAATCAATTAGTACCATGAGGTTTTGCTGAAAAAATGGATACTTCAGGTGTATATGGGAGAAAGAAAATAACTCGTGGTTTCGCTGCAAGCAATTTGAATTTTAAAACATTAAAATCTTATCCTTTTCAAGTTTACTTTTTTCTATCCTCTTTTTGCCTTTGTCAATTAATTTTAGAAAGATACACGCGTTCACCTGCGTTCGTTTGTCTCTCAGCACATTATCTTCGAAAGTTTGTAAAGAAATTTGATGATATTCTGTGGAAAAGTTCAAACCTAGGCTGAGGAAGAATTGATTTTCGGTTATTTGTTTGATATGGAGTTCATGCCTGCAATTTGATGAAATTGAACACTTTTGCAAACTTTATAACTCGTTTGCTTCAGGAGAGCAAAAACAAGTATTATATAATATTTGATAATTACATTTTTTGGGTACACCTTCGAATATATGTAAATAAAGTCAGAGGTGTATATGGACAGTACGTTTGTTTAATAATCAATTCATTAATTGATTTGCATAGTAAAGTGATTTGGGCGTGGTCCTATCTTCGGTATCATGTATAAGGTTACGTTTCCGTCGGAAATAATATAGAATCAGATGTTTTGCTGTTTATGCAAAAACAGAATAATATTCAATGTCCGTTGGGGTAGAGGGTTTTGAGTTGAATACTCCATATATCATCATGTAGTTTTAGAATATCATTCATGGAGGGAGAAACGATTTTTTTTTCTTTTTTGATGACGATGAAAATATCGTCAGCGCCGAAATTGAAGCCGGGGTTCCGAAGTGTAGTTTCTCTCTCTCTCTCTCCTTCTCTCTCTCTCTCTCTCTCACACACACACACACACATATATATATATATATATATATATATATATATATATATATATATATATATATGCAAAAGAGTCTCTGAAAACTCAGAATAATTATTACATATATCGTAATTAGTGACGCGTAAAAATATCAATTTGATATAATTCCAATGTACACATTTACTTGGAGTTTACACTAATTGTGTTTTGATATAAAATTAACAAATTACTCATATCGAAACATCATCATGATCATCATTATCATCAGTTTTTTAACGTCTGCCGTTAGACATAGACCTTCCCAAGGATTCGCCACTATTTTCTATCATGAGCGTCGCTGAGCCCGGATTTTCTGAATCTGTCTAGTTCATCTCTCCATCTTATATTTTTCTGTCGGCCACGGTTTTGCATGTAATCCCTTGGTATTCATATTGTGGGTTTTGATGTCCATCGGTTGTCCTTCACCCCAGAAACATGGCCCACCCATTGCCATTTAAGTTTTTTAATAGTTTCTATGATGTCATGGACACCTGTTTTCTTTCTTACATACTGTGCTATCTTGTGATCTCTCCATGTAAGGTTGAGCATGATTCTCTCATATGCATGTTGCATACTTCTCAGTTTGCGGGTCTGTCTCTTGGTTAGGTTCCATGTTTCAGCTCCATGAGTGACTATCGGGAGAATGCATTGGTTGTTTATTCTCCTTTTTAGGAATATTTGGATCGCAATCCTAGAATGATTCTTTGCTTGATTTTTCCCCTCTTTTGAGGATTTCATGGAAATTCGTTGTCTTAGGTAGATGTCGTAGTGTATTTTGCCGAGTTTTGCATCTTCGATCTTGATATTTATGTTTTTATTCTCAATGCAATTGTTTTACCAGATACCCATCTTACTGAAGTCCATGTGTAGGCCGACTTTTTTGCTCTATTTTTTTTTGGTCATCTAACATTAGTTGGAAGTCGTATAAGTTCTCTGCCAAAAAGACGATGGCGTCTACTAATCTTAGGTTGCTTTGATATTCACCGTCTTTTTTGATTCCTCTATTTCCCCAGTCCAGGTTTCGAGAGACCGTCTCATGGTAGGCTGTGGAAAGTTTTGGTGAGCTGGAATTACCTCGTCTTTCTCGTTTTTGGAGTTGGAAGGGTTCAGACTCTTTATGTAGCCTAATGAAGGAGCTGCTATGATTGTATATATGTCGCAGTACTTCGACGTATATAAGGTCTACACCTTGTAGAGTGATGGCTTTCATAACCTACCATATCATATACAATATAAAGAAACGCTTTAAAAATATCATAATAAGAATGTTTTTTTTAGGAAAATAAGATTGTGGGCCAACACATTTCTGTTTTACTTAAACCGAAATCTTAGGAATGTTCTAGCAATACCAAACTGATGCAGGATTTAATCACATTGTCATCCTTTACATTTACTGTACTGAAAGGTGCTGAAGAAAATATCTCCCAACCAAACTGGTATGTCTCATCATCATCATCATCATCATCAGTCTTTTAACGTCGGTCATTGGACATAGACCTTCCCAAGGATTCGCCACAATTCTCCATCATGGGCGTTGCAGTGCCAGTACTTTCTGAATGTGTCTTGTTCATCTCTCCATCTTGTGTTTTGTCGCCCTCGGTTTCTCATGTGATCTCTTTGGATCCTCGTTGTGAGACATGATGTCCATTGGTTGTCTTTCATTCTTGCAACATGTCCTGCCCATTGCCATTTGAGATCTTAATAGTTCTATGATGTCTAAGACTCCTGTTTTCTTCCTTTTGTATTGTGCTGTTTTGTGACCTCTCCATGTAAGGTTGAACATGATTCTGTCATGGCTAGGTTCAATACCTCTCAGTTTGTAGTTTGCAGGTCTGTATTTTGGTTAGATTCCATGTTCCAGCTCCATAAGTGACTATCGGGATAATACATTGTTTGTATAGTCCTCCTCTCAGGATTAATCTGGTTTTTGTTTTGAAGCTTTATTATTTTTGGTTGAATATCATATGGAGAAAAATGTTGAGCTTCTTGGTAAAAATCCAGCTTGTCATTTATTGAGGGAATATGGATGTGCCCAGAATCACAAAAAATCGTATTAAACTGAAATGAGGTATCAACTTCTGGGGATATTTCTCTTTCGATTATACTTCTCGTGGGCAGGAGAACCATGATTGCTGCATTGTAATTTGGTTTTCTTCGAGGCAAGAGCTATAGATTGAACAAAACTAGAACTTGAACAGAGTAACAACCAAAGGCATACTGCGAAAATAACTTAAAAATGTTTTGTTCGGGACTATGTAAAGGAATGTAAGTGTTCTAGTCAATATCCTGACTTGAATTAATTCTGAAAATCTTGGCCGTGCTCAAAAGATCTAATTCACCAGAAGGAACCAAGAAAAGTTACTGACATGAAGATTTTTGCAAAAGACGGTTTGCCAAGTTTTGAAAATAGTGTTGTGAAGCGTTTGTGAAAGGTTTGTGAAGGGTTAACAAAAACATCTCACAGCAGTAATTGTGAATAAAAGCTATTTGACTAAGTCTGAATACTTTTTTCCACCGTTACTTTTGACCATGTTTTATTCTGTATTTTATGTTTGGAAATAGATAATTTCTCTACGGAAATTGGTAATCTTAAATCACAATACATTACCTGTGTCAATTCAAGAAAAAAAGAGCTTTGGAAATAGATTTATTAATATTATGTTAGTTTCCAAAACCTATTTCAAACTTACTATACATATCACAAAATAAAAAGCAGGAATACAATATGATATATTATCTGATGTTTGATTGGTTCATATATTAAATAGTACGATAAATTCAACATTAAGCATCACGTTGATTCCTAGAAGAACTTAAGATACGATGAAAAAGCCAGCCCAAAAAGGGCAGATACATAAACGTGTTTGTGTAGAACCTCCCTAGTTCATCATATATATATATATATATATATATATATATATATATATATATATATATATATATATATATATATATATTAGATTGTAGATTCTCTACACAAACTAACTCATGTTTCTGCCTTTTTGGGGCTTCATCAGGCGAATCTTGACATTGATATATTATGTTATACTGCAAACCGAATTTGTACCACATATACTCTGTGTGCGTGAGTGTGTATATATATATATATATATATATATATATGTATATCACTTCTCTTAAGTAATCAGGATCATTGCACAAGAAATAACAAATAAAAACAAGTATCTCCCAATTAACATTAGGTATACATTGAGTCATGTTTTGTGGCTCTGAATACCAATTTTTTTCGAAAATTTTCTTTGTAATGCATTTGATTTTAAATTAAAAAAGAAATCTTCATCTCCATCCCTTTAAAATGTTGTTCAGAATTGACCAAAGATTTTGAAAAAGTGAACTAACGTTACTCTACGGAAGGTGTTGACGGACTGATACCCCTACAATTGATCTGTAATGGTCATATATCTTAGAAAATGAAAGATATATTTTGTACTACACAAGTATCCATGAGTAATACCTTTTCATAGAGATAGACTTTCACTTTCTTTCTGACATTCGAAAATTGCTTACATAATTTTCTTTTATTCCAATGTAAATTCAATCATTGCTTTTCCTATATCTTGTAAAGTACTAATTTCAATGATTTTTTTTTTCAATTACTCATGCTTTCAATTTATTAAAGATTCAAATCTCCGGGAAATCGGCCAGGGAAGTATTTAAAGTTCTCATAAGGATGCGTTCTGTTTGAAAAGTAGCTATCATACTGAATAGCATCCATGCTTTCCACATTAGAACATTGACGTGAATTTATGTCAGTGCTTATATCTGTTTGGCAGAGCCTGCTTAGGGTTTTAACCCTAAACTAACAATAAGACGCAGCATCAGAGTATGGTCACAATTTCGATCCTAAAATCCACTTTATCATGCAAACTACTAACATCAAAAGATATGTATTGGAATTATCAGTTTTCAGAGAGAAATTAAAGACGTGCTACATGTGCCAGTCTGAATGTTTTATGAAATCCCTGAAAAACATAATTTGCATCTATATGTTTCCAATTTAGAATCTTTCCTGTAACATCAGATAATTGAGCAAGACATCGATAAAGTTTTTTTCTCCTCGTCAAGTATTCATAAAAAACTCCATGCTCAGGTTTATTCTAACATTCTATACGAAAAAGCCTTGAAATATATTGTTCTCAAATCTGACAAATAACTGGGGAAGTTAAAGACATAAGGATTGAAAATGCACAAAATTACTCGTGGATTTGTTCCCCCTATTTTTTTGTAAATATTCGATGACGACGAATATTTGCAATATTAAAATAAAAATTGAAATTCACAAAGCCATTACTGGGCACTAAGTATATTTATTTGCTACATGTCTCTCAATGTCTAGCTGTGAGAGGACGTACCCCTATTCCAATTTTTTATGTTCACAATTGTTGCTATCAATTGCTCTAAATGCCACTCACTGTTGCATTTATTGACTTGGAACAGGCTTTTGACAATCGTACAAAAAGCTGTAGATATTATACATGCTTTAAATGACCATAATGACTTCTGGTGAACTCAAATGACCTCTGAGGTTATCTTTGCATGGCCTATCACCTTTGCTGTGTGAAAATATACTCCTACGACTAACATCAGTTTCAAAGGTGCAGAATCGGGACATAAAAATCTGAACATACATATATACAAACATTGATTCATATACGAAGGTGAGTCAATATTTACACACAATCTTGGTTGTATAGTTTATTCATACGATAGTACAGAACTTATGAATTTGAATATGCATTTAGAAAAATAATTCTGGTTAGATCTTCAGCCACATCTATACGATATCTTTCATATCCTGGTTTGTTGCAAATCTATGACCTTTTAAAGAGTTTCTGATCTCCGGTGACCAAACTTATACGGATTTAATGAAAGCCTGGTAGGGATGTTTTCATTTACAAAGCAATCGATATGTTGCATATGATTTTCTAAATTATCGATGGTAACACGTTGTCTGAATTATGATGCAAAATTGCACAATGTTGTGGTCACAAGGAGATGTTGGTCAGTGTTTCAGTCTTTTGTCGTGCTCAATATAACTTGTCTTCCGTTCCTCCATACTCTGCCATTGTAAGACACTGTTTCCACAGCATGTCAAAGTTTTTGATGGATGTAAATGTCTCCTACAACCTCTGTTTGCAAAAAATTGATTACCGCGTCTTGCTCCTCCTCCGTGCCAGCTAAGAATGGAAGAGCTATCTTTAATCTATAGTAGAACAGAGGGAACCTACTGACCAATGATAAATGTTTGTTCTGATCATGTCAGACACACCACGATCCTGCATGCATGCACAGAATCAAGTACGATAGACTTAAGAATAAAGAACGGATAGTTCTTGTCTAACTTTTATATATAATAATTCTATTTTTTTTTACCGTTTCAACCCACCTAATTTTATAACAGTATCTTTGATTAGAATAAACGCAACACTTTTACATAAATTAGCATTTCCTTAATTGATAAAGCATTGCCTGCTGTTTTATATTTCGTGCTAAACTTTAGTCCAACCCCAAAGTATACAGTATTATATCAAGGATTTACTACTTTTAGTTTTGGAGATACTGAACTGTTGCTGCCAACTAATCACCGAAAATGGTTTTGTGGGAATATAAAAATAAACCAATTTGTGTGTCACTAAGTAGTGCTGTTGGAACGAGCGCTGCTCCAGTCATTAATTACTATATATATATATATATATATATATATATATATATATATATATATATATATATATATATATATATATATATATCGAAAAATACCTGCTAAATGAACATATTACAGACTTTTGTTACTACCTTTTGTGAGCTTCATCAAATACAATGTTACTTTCGAAGTTTCATTGAAAAAAAAAATGGTGAAAACTACGGAAATTCATACACGTGTGTTGTTTGGGGAAAAATACCGGGACTTTCATAAACAATGCCACACTTTGAGTAAAATGAACAATTCATGGATGACTAAATTTTATGTTTTAATATCAATTGCATGCCAACGCTCTACTTAAAGTTCATTTTAGGTAGATGTTTGGATAATTGCATCATCACTGGCTTTGTTCCAGCCTCCAATCTATTGCAATATGTCAGCAATATCATTTTCTAATGTAATGAAAAGTTTTTCAGGAGCACCAGGCTGTTTTTAAATAAACCTTTCAAAATAAACCTAAAAAGGTTCAAACAGCATTTTCTCTAAAAATGAAAAAAAAAAAATTAACTGAAAAAAAAAAAAACAAAAACGGAAACGGTTTAGAAAAGGCCTAGAAGAGTATTGATACCAATTTCAAAGTCTGTAGACAAAACTGTATGGCCAGTGGTACTGGGACATGCAACCATAGGAACACACCAATTCTTGCACTTCCTTTTGGAAACACCCTGTATAATCACGTAGAAGCGAATTTGCTTTTCTCGATGAAAATTTCATATGTTTTTTCTATCTTAAATCCATAATGTTTTGATGAAATGTTTTTGCAAGATTACAATGAAGGCGTGGACTGAGAATGAATTTATCAGGAAAATTATTAAAATTATCTCATCAAAAAATATTTTTGCCGATTGTTTATTTTACATCAATGCATTTCTATCAAACATAGTAAGAAATATGATTGTTGCTCTACTGCTTCTCTTCTTTTTCTATTTAATCGTAAATACTGCAGAAGCCAAAGATAAATTTACTCGTATCTGTGAAATATTAAATTTTTATTGCATTGAAAACGTAAACAGCTTTTGTTATTACAATAATGAATACATAAAGCAATTATTCTTGATAAAACAAAACGAAATCATCAAGAAAAGATGGAAAG
>OY735231.1:11536589-11606589 GCA_963457665.1 Thysanoteuthis rhombus | reverse complement strand
CGTTAAATTTGAGACTTTTTTTCAATCTAATGTCGAGAGAAAGAAGTTTGCCTTTGCACGCAACTGTTATCAAATTTGAATCTTTTTTTTTTCTTACTCTCAGATATCATAAGGAAAGGAACCCCTCAAACTCATGAAGGCTGGGCACATCAAAGTTGGGACTATACTTTTTTTTTTTTTTTTTTTTACACCCTTCATTTACACTGAATGGTTAATAAGAAGAAAATTGTGTCTGCTTCTGCAGGCTAGGTTCACATAATTTTGAATTTATTTTTCTCACAGTCATAAGTCGAGGTTGAGTAACCCTTTGCACCTGCACAGCTACGAAACTGTTTTTTTTAATACATTTACTTGTCAAAAAAAAAAAAAAAATCATTTCCAATCCTTCAAGCTAGAGTCGTTAAATTCTGAGTAGTTTTAATACACTCAGGTATTAAGGGAAAAAAACTTTTCGCACCTGTGCAATTTATAGTTGTAAAGTTTGAACCATTTTTCACTCACACGAACATGTCTAAAAGGAAAACGCTTTGCACCTTGCAGGCTACGCACATCAAAGTCAGAATTATTTCTTTTACACTTGCTTGTCAAAAGAGGAAGAACCGTTTGCACTTTTGTAGGCTACGGTACTAAGTTGGAACCTTTTTTTTTTTACAATTCCACGTCGAAATAAAATAACCCTTCGTACATACCAAGGCTAAGGTTGTTGAATTCAGAGCTGTCTTTTCCACACTTACAAGTCGAAAAAAAAATCCTGTTCACTCCTGCAATTTACAGTCGCTAAATTTTGGAATGATCTTTAAAAGAAGAAAGTATACGTTGCAACTTTGCAGGCTACGATCATTGAATTTCAGAAAATTTTTCCTTTCTTTTTTACACTCGCATGTTTTTGCACCTATGTAGATGAGTCGTTGAATTTGGGACTGTTTTTTTTTTACATTCCCATGTCAAATGAAAAAAAAACAAACTTTGCATCTCTGAAGTAAACGGTCGTTAAATTCAGAATTTTTTTTTATACACCCAAATGTCAAATGAAAAAAAAATCTTTTGCACCAATGTCAGCTACGGTCGCTAATTTCAGAGTTTCTTATCCTGAGTCTCGCATTTCAAAAAGAAAAAAAACAAAACAAAACACTTTGCACCTTTGCTGGTTATGGACATTGGAGATGGAACTGTGTTTTGCACTTGCATAACAAAAGAAAAAGAAATCATTGAATGTATTCGCGCCACGTCCATTAAATCCCGTATTATCATCTGTTTTTTCTCGTGCATCAAGAGGAACGGAGCAGTTTGCAACCGTAGAGTAATTAAATTCAAAACAAGTTTAATTTTATTTTCCTTTGTTTTGAGATCAGATTCAATTTTCACTACCGTACCTTTCATTGGATACGGCCCGTTGTTTTCCTTTTGACATGAGAGTGTAAGAAACAGTTCTGAATTCAACAACCGAAGCTTGAATTGGTGCAATCGAGCTCTGTTTCTTTCTTTTGATACGTGATTGCAATGAAGATCAGTTCTGAAAGTATCTTGTTGCCTGCAAAATCGCAAAATGTTCTTTCTTTTGGATGTGATCATAAAAAAGCACCAAATTAACTGATGGTAGGTTGCATAGTTATTAGTTTGTTTTTTTTTCATTTTGTCATGTGAGCGAGAAAAATATTGACAAGTATGTCCTGCAAAGAGTTCTTTGTCTTTTGACATGTGATTGTGATGGAAAAGAAAGAACGGTTCTGAATTCAACGATTGTAGCCGGCTTAGGGGCAAAGGTTTCCTTTTTTTTCTTTTGACACGTTAGAGAAAAAACAGTTCCAAATTTAACAACCATAGCCAGCAAAGGAGCAAAGGTTTTTTTGTTTTTTTTTTGTCTTGTGAATGTAAGAAAACAGTTCCAAATCTAACGCCCCTGGGCTGCAAAATTGAAAAAGAGTTATTATTCTTTTGACATGTGAGTGTAAAATAGAGTTACAGATCTAATGACTTTAGCTTGTAAAGATGCACTGTGTTCTTTTAACAATTGACTGGAAAGAAAAAAATTGTATTGATTTAACAAACATTGCTTGCATAAAACATTTTTTTTAAATTTTTTTTACACTCGTCTGTTAGAAGACAAATTACTGATTGCACTTTCAGAACTTACAAGCATTCAATTTTAAACCTTTTTTTTGTTTTTTTCACACCATATGTCAAAACAAAAATACATTGCATCTATGCAGTCTAGGCTTGTCAAATTAGGGAGTTTTTAAAAAAATCTTTTTATGTCTAGAGTGAAAGAACCATTTGCACCTTCTCATGCAACCTGGCCAATCCATAGCTGTTTTATTTTCTTTTATTCCCATTACGAAGAAACATAATCATACGCACTTTTTCAAACTACGGTCGATAAATTAATAAATGTTTTGTTTTGCACTCTCATGTCCAAAGAGCTCCTCACACTTATGCCGGCTACGATAGTTAAATTCAGAACTTTTTCTACACTCACATATCAAGAGCAAAATTACACATTTTACAAACATGCAGGTTATGGTTGTTTAACTCAAATGTTTTCTCTTTATACTAACATGTTGAAAGGAAAAACTATTCACCTCTTTTGAAGGTCGAACACATCAAAGTTGGATCTGTATTTTTTTGCACTCAGGTGTCAGGAGGGAAATAATTGATTGCATTTTTTCAGGCTACTGTAACTAAATTGGAATTTTTTTCTCGTCCCAAGTCCAGGGAAATAATCCTTATGACCCTTTGCAGGCTAAGGTCGTAGAATTCAGAACAGTTTTTTTTCTTACTCACATGTCAAGAGAAAAGAGTACCCTTTGCAATGTTGTGGGCAATAATCAGTAGATTTCTGAACTATCATTATACTCACATGTCAAGAGAAGAACTCTTCACACCTGTGCATATTACAGTTGTTGGATTCAGAATAGTTTTCCTGGTACACGAACATGCCGAAGAGAGAATTATCCTTCACACATTTGCAAACTGTTTTACTACTATATTATATCTAGAACTGTTATTCTACACTCATGTCAAAAGAAAAAAAAACCTTAAACAAAGCTGGATACGGTTGTCTAATAACAGACTGTTTTTCTACACTCATGCGTCAAAAAGGGAATCTTTTTTCACACTTTAACAAAAAAAATCTTTGCACATTGCAAACTACGATTACAAAAGAATCTTTATTCTTTAGCTGGGTACTATCGTCTAAATCCAAACTTCTTTTGTACTGTCATCAAGAAAAATGCTTGCTCTTTTGCAGGATACTGTCGTTGTTTGTTTTCCTATGAATGAACTCATGCTAAAACAATAGAACACTTTGATCCAATGCTACTTATGGTCATCAGATTGGGAACATGTAAAGCGGAGAATAACACTTTACACTTTCAACTGCTACAGACATTGGAGTCTTTTTTTTCATACTCATATAACAAGAAAAAAACTTTGCACCTATGCAAGCGACGTTCGTTAAATTCCAAACTATTATTTTGCACACTTGTCAAAAGAAAAGGAAATGGTTCTCATTTCTGCAGGCTACAATAGGTAAATCCAGAACTCTTTTTTTTCACACTCACTTATCAGAAGAAAAAACATTTTTGATCTTATGGAGGGTATAGTCGTTAAATGAGAAACTTTTGTTTTTTTTTTGCACTCCAATATCTGGAGAGAAAGAACATTTCCTATATTTACAAGCTACAATCGGTTATTTCAGACACACAGAAAAATAACCAATCGCAAGTTTTCAAGCTTTGAGCGTTGAATTTAGGACATTTTTTTTCTTACACTCGAATGTGGAAAGAAAAAAACAATTACACGTATGCAGGCTACAATTGTTAAATTCAGAACCATTTGTCTTCATTCACATGTCCCGAGAGAAAAACATTTTGCACCTACGCAAGCCAAGGTTATTAAATTTGGAACCTGTAAAAAAGGGAAAAAATTTTTTGCCCCTCTTGCAAACTACGTTCATTGAAGTTGGAATTGCTTTTTCGACACTCACATATCGAGAATTATAACCTTTTTCACCTATGCCTGCTACAATTGTTGAATTCTGTTTTTTTTTCACATTTGTATGAGTATAAACATTTTTTCGAACCTGTACAGATTAGTTGTTAACTTTGGAATTGATTTTCTTCACAACTGACATTAAAGAAAAAAACAACAACTTTGCACTTGTGCAAGGCACAGTTCTATCTTGCCCTTTTTATTTACTTACACGTAGAAAAAAACAAAACAACACTTTGCAACAATGTTTGTTGAATGGGAACCTTTTTCTTTTTAATCATGTCAGAAAAAAAAAAAAAAAACGCTTCCCATCTTTCAAAGTTGAAGTCGTCGGATTCTGAATTTTTTTTATTTCACACTGACATGTCAGAAAAATCTCATTTTTGCCTTTAAATTAGAAACCGTTTTTTCTATTGCCCTAACAAGTCACAGGGGATGAAATGTGCTAGGCGACAGTTGTTAAATTTGGAATTCTTTTTTTTTTTTTCATCACGAATCGAAAAGGGAAAAAAATGCACTTTTACAAACCATATTTGTTAAATTCAGAACGTTTCCCTTACACCCATATGTCAAAAAGGAAACTGCTGTATCCACTTGTGCAGGCTAATGTCATTAAAGTTTGGTCTTTTTTTTTCTACCTCTTTCGGAATTATGCAGGCTACGGTCATTAAATTTGGAATAGTTTCGGTACACTCATATTTCAAATGAGAAATACCCTATGCAACTTTGCAGGCTACGGTCATTATTTTTTCATATCAAAAGGAAAAGAACCTCGCACATGAATTGGGACTTTTTTCCCCCAACACTGACAGAACACAATAAAGGAATGGTTTGTACCCTCTCAAACCACTGTTGTTTGAAAAATAATACTTTGCAGACATGCGAGCCCCAGACATTTGATTTGATGATTTTATTTTTTTTTTACATCTGCATGTCATAAAAAATTATGCTTTGTAGCGGGCTGCAGTTGTTAAATTTTGAACAGTCCCTTTCATATCGACACGTAAATAGAGATATAACCCCTCAACAAAATTGCTGGCTGAGGTCGGTGAATTTGCCACTATTAAAATTTTTTTTTTTTTTACACGCGCATGCCCGAAACAACAACAACAACAACAACAACAAAAAAAATGCTTAGCACCAATACTTGCCATGGACGTTGAATTCGGAACCGTCTTCTCACACGTACACTCACAAATAAAAAGAAAAAGCCTTTTAAACCTTTTCTAGGCACAATAAGTAAATTCTCAACCCTTTTTTTTTCTTACAATTACATGTAAAAAAAAAAACACTATTTGCACCATTGCAGGATACAATCGGTAAATTTGGAATTTTTCTTCTTGACTCATGTTGAAACAAGAACACTCTACACGTAGAAGACTTCAGCTGTGAAATTAAAAACAGTTTCTCACACTTACATGTCAAAGGTAAAGAACAATTTGCACCTGTGCAGACTCAGATTGTAAAACTTGAATTTTTTTACTCTAACATATCAAAACAAAGAGAATTTAACCGATGCTGTCTACAGTACATGCCAAAAGAAAAAAAACCATAGGCATCTCTTTAATTGTAATTTTGAAATCGATCTTTTTCTTCACAATCACAAAAAAGACTCAGTATTCGGTCATTGAATTCAGAACTGATTCTTAGACCGTAAGAAAAAAAATACAACTTTTGCACCCATGCAAGTTACTTTCATGAAATTTGGAACTTTTTTACTCACATATCCAAAGGAAACATTACTCTTCATAACTTTGCACTCTACTGTTGTTAAATGCAGAACTGTTCTTTGTACTGGAAAATGTAAAAGAAAAAAGTAACCGTCTACCCTATGCAAGCAATAGTCATTTGATTTGAAACTTTTTTATGCTCTCAAAAGTCGAAAGGAAAAAAAAAGCAAAACAATTCTTGAATTCGAACTCTTTTATGACATTTACATGTCGAAGAAAGAACTGTTCGCACCTTTGCCATTTCATTCAGAATTTTTTTTCTTTACCGTTACATGTCAAAAAAGAGAAACCCTTAGCACTTTTGACGTGCCGATAGGGAAAGAACTCTTTGCAAGCAACAATCGTTATATTTAGAACATTTTCTTTTACACTAACACGTCAAAAGAAAAAAAAAACACAGAACAAACTCTGTCATTGCTAGCAACAATTGTTTATTTCGAAACTTATTTTTTTTTATATTAACATCAAAAGAAAATAACCCTTCGCATTTTTGCAAACTACGGATGCTACATTCGGAACTATATGTTCCACACTCTCACATGCCTAAAGCAAAAAAAAGAAAAAAAAAAGAAGGAAACATCTACAGTCATGGAATCTGGACTCTTTTTTTTATCGCAGTAAGCCGTAGAAAATATAGAATTATTAACCATTTTGCTTGCAATGGTTGTTTAATTTGGGACTGGCTCTTATTTAACTCTCATGACAAAGGAAAAGAATCCTTCGCTCATCACGCTTGCATTACTCACGACTCACTAAGGAAAAAGGACCGTTTGCACTTTAGCTAGGTACGGTCATTAAATTCTTTTTATTTATTTATTTATACTCACGTGTTAAAAAGGAACAGAACCTGTTGCATGTTTGTAGGTTACGAACATTGAATTTGGAATCATTTTTTTTTACATTCATATGTTAAAGGATTTACTCTTACGTAGGTCTCGGCTGATAAATTCAAAACTGTTTTATTTTTTAATTAATTTTTTTTTTACACGCTCATGTGACAAAAGAAAACCTTTCTCACCTTTGCAAGCTACAAGTGGCCAATTCCTATATGCTCTTTTCATACTAATCACTTGTAAAAAGAAAGAAAACTATTTGCTCCTTTATAGGTCATGATAGTTAAATTTGAAAATTGTTTTTCTATAATCGCAAGCCAGAAAAAAAACCCCAAAAGAACTCAGAGTTTGCATCCATGTCTACTACGGTAGTTTGATTTGGAATTTCTTTTTTTCAACTCGCATATCAAAATGAAAAGTACCTTTCACAATTCTGCTGGCTACGATTGTTAAATTCGGAACTATTTTTTTTATCCCCCCCTTTTTTTTTGAAAGAAAAAAGTTTTATCTCCAATGGAAGCTTCTGTAGTTTAATTCGGAACTGTTTTTGCATTCACGTGTCTGAAGAAAAAAAAATTGTTCCCACCTTACCAAGTTACGATCGTTTCACTCGGAACTTTTTTCTCTACTGTTACATGTCAGAAAAAGAAAAAAAAATAACCTTACACTCCTCCCTGAGCTAGAGTCTTTTCATCCAAAACTTTTACAAGCCAAATAAAAAAAAAACGAACTCTTTGGAGGTCATGGTACTCAAATTGAGAACTTCTTTCACTCAAATGTCAAAAAAATAAGAATCCTTCGGGATTTTGAAACTTCTTTTGTACACTTTCATGTATAGAGAATGAAAAGCCTTACACTTTTGCAGGCTACTGTTGCTGAATTTAAACTGTTTTTTTCCACTCACGTAAAAAAAAAAAAAAAAATACTACAGGCTATACATGGAATTCCGGACAGTTTTTATTTAACGCTTAAATGTCAAAGAAAAATAGAATCATCCGCTCTTGGCTGGCTGAGGTTGTCAAATTTGGACAATTTCTTTTCGCTCACTTTCAACCTTTTGCAGGCTATAGTTGTTGAATTCAGAACTGTTTTTCTCCAATCAGAGTCTCAGGTAAGAAGGGAGAAAAGCTTTGCACCTTTTACAAGCTATCATTGCTTAATTGGGAACTGCTTTTTTCTTGACACACATCTGACAAAAGGAAAAATCACTGCACGTTTGTTAGCTTTGGTCGTTGAACTGTTTATCACGCTTGCATGTCAAAATTGTTTTTGCTCCATTTCTGGCAGCAGTTGTTGAATTTTGAACTGATTTTTTTTCTCACACTCACGCATCAACTGATGAATACATTTTGTGCACTTTGCCAGCCACTGTCGGTAGATTTGGAACTGTTTTTTTTTCACCAGATTTTCATATTCCTTTTATTCATATTTATTTTTCTCACAGTTATATATACATGAGCAAGTCTGGTTTGTCCCTCAAAAGATACTTTTCACATGGCACACGTATTTTGCAGCACAATGTGTTTGAGATTATCATTAAAAAATATGGAAAAAAAGGTGATCAATGAATGAGTAACACTGGTGGGATTCCTCTTGCTAGAGAAGTATCTGAACTGAAAAAATAACCATAAAGGTAAGAAGTTTTTGAATGTATACAAATCTATGAACAATTTTTTTAATCCACAGGTCTAGGAACCGATGAATTGTTTTGAGCTGCTGATTGCTTGGGAAAGTCGAAGCCTTCGGAGAGAGGTCTGTTGGATAAAATTGATGTGGTATAATTTCATCGTGTAATACATTCGATTTCTGCAGTGTCATTAGCGCCAAATACGATTTATCTTGATTGATTATTTAGGGTAATTCATCCAACATGTCAACCCTTTTTCCTTCCTCAACTGGCAATGTTTTTTTTCAGGGGTTTGTCATAATAATAACCTTCATTTGGATACCCTCAAGCACAGACATCTTCAAAGCTCCTATCTCCGTTCCGAGATCTTGACACCCAATGTTGAATTGTTCGTTGAAAATCCCATAGACAAACAGTTTGTTGATATTGTAAACCGTCACCACTGATTTACTTCCTATTCTAAACTCTCCCACAAAACTGCTCGAAATTTCTTTCCATCTATCTTTGATTTAACAGCTTTGAATAATCCAATATAAATCATGATAAGGAAATGTTTAGCTTGTATTCATACAGCTAAATTCGGGCCTCAAAATGGTATATTACACGAACACGGTTGAATATTAGTTTACTCTAGAAATAAGTCGACTTTTCAAATAACGAAAACCACAATTATTTTTGCACCAACTTACAACACTGACCTTTAATCATGTTTGCTGCTGTCAGACCTTTGACATACCTCACTTGATGAGTGGCCAAGCAGACACATCAAGGAAAAACCCGACCAACTACCACTCAAGACGTCAAAGAAACATTCGCTCCCATATCAGACATAAGCATTTTTCATGTCGTCTGAGCTTTGTCACCTCCTGGTACCTGTTAGGCTACGACATTTGATGTCAAAAAAGGCCATTTTATATAATAAACCCACCGGACTGCTTAAAATCTTCGACAGTTCTTTGGTAAATCTTCATCATAGTTGTTTTTGATTTGTAGTGGTTCAGCATGACAGGATATATAACGCGTCAAAAAATTGAATTCAGGCACCGATTTCGAGTTTTGACTCAAGCAGTGATTGCTCAATTATCCTGGGGGAAAGTATGAATAAGTTTCTCCCAGCTTTTGATAAAAAAAATGCACAATAAAGTTTGCTATCTGAAAGTAAAGATTACATGACTGGATGTCATTTCAAATAAACTTTGGAAGATATATATATATATATATATATGTTTGAGTGTGCCAATTTATTTGGGTTCAGTGTCAAATAATTCACCATTTGAGGGATATTTTAATCTATTCGTTTTGAGAAATACTCAAGATCATATGATATTTGTGGTCATTTGGTTCTTGTCACAGTTACAAAACTTGTTTATCCAATTACAAAAACAAATATTTCGGACGATTGAATTCCATGAAAAAGAACTGAAAGATATAAGTGCACACGTAACACGTTTGATATCCAAGTAATCAGTAACTGCCTTTATGAGCGTGGCGGTCTGATTGAAGATAGAAATACAAATATGCAATTTATTTGATATTTGCTCAACACTTCAGGGGAGCAATGTTAATATTTGACGTCTGATGATTCCCATGAAAAACATTCACACTGAGTACCATGATAGAAAATTCGTATAGAGCATGAAAAAACAATGAAAAAATCCCATAGATTACATAAATCGATATTTATTGATATAGTTGACTAAAATGTCATGGATTTTCTGGATTAAAAAAAAATCTGGTGTTCAAGGTTGAGAAGTAATATATATATATATATATATATATATATATATATATATATATAGTCTTATGTGTGTGTGTGTGTGAGAGGGGCCAGTTGGTACATCAACAGATATTGGGAACTTACAGACTGAAATAACATAAATCTCTGGAAACAGTTTTCTCTATATGTTTAGTGTTTATCAAATATGTAAATAACACATAAAATGTCACGATATCATAGCTTACATTGAATTATTTCACGACTGCAACTCCCATGCATAAGGACCAAATTAGCTAGCATTCATAGGGTTGATATTTTCTGTGGCTTTTTATCCCTCCACAATGAGAAAAGTTTACCTTTTTTGTTCTCTTCTCCAACTTTTGAGGCTGGTTAATGAACTTGGTCACTCTGTCTGACCATGAGGTGTTTCATGTTATGCCTTTCTAAATCTCACCCATTTTGTATTTGCACTTATATGCGTGTGTATGTATGTACGTATGTATGTATGTAATTTCCTATTTTCTTTTAGTTAAAATCGTTGTGTGTCTGTGTTGTTACTTGTTTGTTAAAACGAATGTGCACAATTCCACTTCAACATTGGTATCTTTTTTGTATTTTGTAAGTTAACTTAAATACGTGTTTTGTTGTTGAAAGTCTTACTATTTTTTTAGTTATCCGTCTCGTACTTGTATATCCATTTTCTCTTTTGTTTTTTTTTTACTTTTCCTTTAATTTTCCTATAACTTTTTCTAAATTTTGAGTGCCGTTCCTGTATTCGAATGTTAAATTTTCAAATGATTTGTTTCGAATTCATATACTCATACATATGTATGCATGCATATACACAAATATAAACACTCAACGTAGGGATTATTTGATGAACTATTAACAATTATCCAGCATTCCATGTGTCTCCTCAATTATGGAGCTCTCATTCAGGAATGAACTAAGTCTTCCAAACTTATGGTTTGCTAGACAAGCTAACTAGACACAGGGCTATGGTAGATTCTTTGGTTCTCAAACTGAGACAGAGTCCAGTCAAAAGATACATGTATTGGTGAGGCCAGTCTCTGCAGTGAGTTGAGAGCATGCCACAATAATATTCTAAAACAAATACCTGTCCGTTGTACAAAACTATAGCTTTGGGGTAATCCAGTCATTTCTCTCCAGTGTTGACGATTTAGATTTTTTATATCAAAATTTCAATCTATAATTATTGGCTATGGGCCTTTTAATCTGTAATTCTTCATTTGTCTCCATTGAATTTCACAAGTACTGATTGAAGAACTTCAAATTCGATCATGCAATGTCTGGTGTGCTGATTGACATGTATGACAAGAATCAACTTTGTACAATGGCCAGTTATCGACATGTCTCGGTGCATATATGTTCTGTTATCGATTCATGTATGTTCATGTTACAGAAGACATCCTCATGAAATCAATCATCAAACGCCAACGGTTGATTTCTGTTCATTTCTTGGGCTGCACCATGTAGCTGCCTTTGACATGAAATCATCATCATCATCATCAGTCTTTTGACATCTGTTGTTGGACATAGACCTTCCCAAGGATTAGCCACAATTCTCTTTCATGGGTGTCGCAGAGCCAGTATTTTCTAAATTTGCCCAGTTCATATGTCCATCTTGTTTTTTTTTATTCTGACAGACTCAGATTTGTATGTCATCTTTGGGGATCCATGTTGTGAGTCGCAATGTCCATTGGTTGTCTTTCATTCTTGCAGCATGGCCTGCTCATTGCAATTTAATTTTTCTAATAGATTCTATGATGTCTCTGACTCCCGTTTTCTTCCTCATATGCTGTGCTGTTTTGTGATCTATCCATGTGAGGTTGAGCATGATTCACTCATGTGCTTGTTGCATGCTTTCCAGTTTGCAAGTTTGTCTCTTGGTTTGGTTCCATGTTTGAGATCCATTAGTGACAATCAGGAAGATACAAAGGAAAGTTATATGATCTGGTCATCAGGCAGAGCCACTTGATTGTATGGTAAGAAATAGCCCAAACCTAAGCGCATAGAATAGGGAAGTTGTCATCTCTCTTCAACAGAATCTAAAAAACAACAGACTTATCGAAGGTAATTCAAACAATTACCCCAGGAAGAAGGTAGGCCTATTTAGGCTCGGTGCAATGATGCAGTAACAATTTTCTCATGCAGAGAACTCTATCCACTTTCGAAGTATCTGGCACTTGAAAACGCTAGCAGAACATAAATATCGGTAGCATAAAATGATACTAGACTTCTCCGACAGGGTTGATTGCCTGCCCTTTTAGGATCTTGGTTAATATACTTGCTGGGGAAAGTAGCTTCTATATTCATCCCTGTGATAATCAAAAGTTAGAAAAAAACTCTCAATCAATTGATTCCACAACCCTTCCCTGTCATCATATATGATGTCACATACATACATAAGCTCACAACTACACTAGAACATCTATTCAATAATAATTAAATCCTCAAAACGGTAAAAAAAACCACACCTTTGATAAAACTTGACTACCTATCAGCTTTGCAATCTTTTTTTTTCTCCGAATGTGGTTTCAGATCGGGAAGAAGATTATGGAGAGTACAACTAGAGAGCTAAGGAGGAGTCCGAATTATCATTCCAAAAAGTTGCAATGTTGTGGGATCGAATGTGCTAAGTGATTTATACTGAAGATGATTAAGGCACCATCGCTTATGGTTAGCTTTTTGTTGATGATATTGAATGGCTTGATACTTTCGAGACGGATATCGTTCATCAGGTCCGAACTTTAGCTCATATAAGATTTTCCAAGTGTTGTTCATTTGATTTAATCTCTAATGATTATTTGAGTTCATACGACGGAAAGAGTTTTTTTTTTTTTAATCTTCAGAGGTGAATCGAATTCTTATTTGTAGATACCGTCAATCACAACCATTAAAATAGTTTTTTTTCAGTACTTCAATCGATCTTGCTGACATGCTGGCTATCAATTCACAGTACAATACGAACCAATGGAGCTGAGGTCAATACATCCGGGGAAAAATAAAAATCCGTCCTTTGTTTATATGATAATTCTTCCCTTAGATTTGATTTTTAGTTGAGAGTTTAATTTCCAATGTAGATTTCAGCAATTTTACATCTTTTCTTGCGATAGAATGCCCCTTTATTCTCTTTTTTTAAAATGCATACTTTTTGTGAGTGATCACTGCCGAACAAAAGACAGGAAAAATTGTAATATCCACTCTGTGTTTTACTGTTTGTTTCTAATTATAGGGAGTGATATACACCGCTCTGTCGTGTTGGTGTAAACGTTAGTGCCTGATGATACGGCTTAAATTATTCAGATCTGAATTTAAGTCAGGTCACTCCTCAAACATCGAGTGTCCAGTGTCCAGGCCACGAAAGAAACGGTAACAGGAAAAGTTCGAGAAGTGGCAGAATGGGCTCGAACATAAAGGAAAAAATATTTTTAAAGTTTGGTTGTGGGTGTTTAGGAGAAAAGTGCGGGCGGTGGTAACAAACTCACTCCAACTTGCGCACAAAGAAGGCAATAGCTGCTCTGTGTGAGAATTATTGGTCAGGGAAGGAAGTAACAAATATTAACTGTTTGGAAATTTATAGTAAAGCCACGTAGAGAACGTATGTCCACTTTGGGACAAAAAATCGACAAAATGCAATTAGCAATTACACGTGCATGTTCAAAGAAAAGATGGCGTATATAGAACCCTTTGTAGGAATCACAAACACAACTCCCCCCCCAAGGTGAAAACAGCATGCAAAAACTAAAGCTGATCAAAGGTTCTACAAGAGTTCAAATCAGGCAGAGGCATAGGAAGGAGCATTAGTAGAACAAAATTCCCTCTTATTCATGGCTGGACAAGTAGCCTGCTAACTGATTCAGCTTTTCTTTAATATGCAGAGGCTCAAAGGGACGCATGTCACCTCCCACCAGCTTAGGTCACTGACTTGCTAGCCAGTGTACCTTCAAATCTGACCCATTGCCAGACCTAACTGGAGATTGTGACTGCTACAGTGTCCTTGATCTATTCTGATAAAGTGTTTCTGCAGCCACTGTCATCATGGCGTCTCTGGAAAGTGGGATGTTTCATTGGCCATTCGAGCTGACGACTAATTTTTTGCAAAAACTAATTGAAAACAAATCTTTTGGTACGAATTGCTACTACGCCCGCCAGCGAACGGACGCCAGATAACTGAAAGAAATTTCTCTAAGAGTTATTCCAAGAAACTTTGATTCAATACTTCAGATTGCTTTGTAAAACATCCTAAAGTCACTACTGATTATGAATTATCAATAGAAATAAAAACCTGCATTTTCCTGAAATTTCAGGGCTCTTTAAATGCGTGGGATAATCGTTTCCTGTATTGGCGTACTGATCCTTCTCTCCTGTAATATTTTGTTTAAGAATGTCTATGAAGAAGGAATGCACTTAAATATTTTTCTGCTTTGCAAATACTTATGACTCGGGTCATCGATTTTGATGTCTTTTTGGTGACTGATATTAGATTTTGGATAACTTATCTGAAGACTTTACGTGCCTTCATGGGAAGAAAATCAACAATACGAGGAGGTCCTGAAAAGATAAATCCACATGATTCGGAGACCATTAATGCAGTTGGTATCTTCAAATTCTGGACGGAACGGACAACGAGCCATGGAGAAAAGGATAAAGAGAAAAAACAAGAAAAACAAGAGACATTTCAAGTCTTTCAGAAGTAACTTATTCATTGATCAACTATTTTTTTCAATTTTTATATTTGATCACCCTGAACGACAGCATACTGCAAAAAGATGTTCGTAATTTGTCTGTTTCAATTATATGACTAAACTGATTTTTTGAAATGAGATATTCCTAAGCTACTTTCGAGTGGATATGAGGCTCCAGCTGGTGATAAATCCTCATTGCCATGAGTATCCTGTACTAATTATCTGCATCTTTTGAGTGCGATGTAATTCCTCTTTGAGAGGCAAGATAAATAAAAATTGTTCATCCTTTTCCGGCAATTTTTTTTTGTTGTGAAGCAAAAATGCAAATTTTTCTCCCCTTAGCGGTGGGAACATGTTTGAGAATAATTTTAAAAGTTCCTCGGATTAGAAACTGTCAACCAAATTTTAACTTAAACCGTCAACCAATGTTTCTTCAGTTTTTAAGTTCGGTTCGGTTTGGCTGCTTGGTAGATTGGATATGTACATAAGCAGCACAGGCTTCACAAGCAGGGTTACAGGGCTTAATATTCCAACGTAAACTTTTTGTTAAATATCGTTTCCAACTCCCTAGACAGGACTTTGGAGGATCGTGTCCAATAGTATTTGCCTTTGTTTTTTTGTCTTTTTGAAAATTCAGACTTTTTTCGCTGGGTACTGCCAATAAAATAATCCTAAAAAAGAAGAATAAACAACCAATGCATCCTCCCGATAGTCACTTATGGAGCTGAATCATGGAACCTAATCGAAAGATTAACCCGCTAACTGAGAGGCAAGTAACGTGCGCATGAGATAATCATTATCAACCTCACATGGAGCAATCACAAGACAGCACAATACATCAGAAAGAAAACGAGGGTCAGAGACATCATAGAATCCATTCCAAAACTCAAATGGCAATGGACTGGTCATATTGCGAGGATGAAATATTACCAATGGACACCCCTACTCACAACATTGATCCCCACATACCATGTGCTAAACGAAGACAAAAAAAAAACAAAAAAAAAAAACAAGATGGAGAGATGAACTAGACGAATTCAGAAAATACTTGCTTTGCAACGCCTGTGATAGAAAAAATATGACAGATTTTGGGGAAGGTCTATATGTAACGACTGACGTTCAAAGACTGATGATGATGATGACTGCAAATAATTAATTAACTTTTTCATTGATCATCCCAACACGGACTGCTGTGTCTACTTTAGATAACCGTTGGGACCATTGTACGGGTTTTTTCGTCCGAATCCTTTCTCACAGGGGTCAATATCCATGTACCCTTATGTCAATTGAGTGTTTTGGACTATTTGTACGTATCATACTTGCATCGAAAGCGTTGATGAAATATTCCGGAAGGCCTGTTATGTTTTTGGATTCAATCTGCAGAAAGAAAAAAACGATTCATGTATTTAAATATATATAATGGTTCCATATTAAAAAGGAATCTGATAATGAAAATAACCCATGTTTTATTATGTTATGTCTTTCTTGATATTGTAAACAGATGGAACGGTGCGGAGAGATTCCTGCATTTAAAATTCTACGTTTTCAATATTGTACTTAACACAAACGATATACTAAAATGGGGTTAAATTTAGCTCCCTTTCAGATACATTTGAACGCAACTGTTGGACCTCAGACATAATGGCTAAGCTGCTATCGATCCAAATTTGCTACTCTAAAATCGATGCCTATCTCTCTTTAAATGCCCACAATTACTATTTCTCTCACTCTAAATTATTCAACGGATTCACACACGCATATGCTTTCACATCGTGTCACATATACCATGAAGAGAGGCGCACATAAGTTCACACGCTTTCCCTTGTTTCTTGTCATCCCTGTTCATGCTAATCCCTTATTATCCATTCACTGTCCAGATATCTTGAGGGAAAGGTCATCTTGACCCCTAGCTCCATTTTTTCTTGTCATAGGAAAGGGACTGGAAAACAGAACAAAACACACACACATACGTGCGTGGATATGGTATCATAGGCATGCACTAATGAATATTTTTATCACAAAATATCACTCTCAATTTGCTGATCTTATACCCTCTATGCACCGAATACATAACAGCAGCCAAAAGACATTGGTCTTGAAGCAGTTACAAAAATATCAGACCTGTTCGAATTATTCTCTCTGTTTTCCCGATCTATTTACAAGTCAGATATTCATACTAAAGATTTCTTTTTTCATAATTAAAACTAAGAAACGAGCATTGTACCGGGATTTTTGGTCACATATATCGTGAAAGAAGACACAAGTTATCTGCTTGTAATTTGGAGTATATATACTTATGTTGGTTCCATCATAACGAGATTGAATGTCAAATTTGCACAATGTTTTGTATAGGAAGGCGGGATATTAACTTGAATCATTGTATTCATTCCTGTTATGAGATTGCAATCAAGTCATCTATATCTGTTTATCCAGTAGTGATACCTGTGATTACATTATCAACCGTTACAGATTGGACAGACTTGAGAACACACACTGTAGAACAGCGTTTTGCAATCGTTATCCATTTCTCATTCTGCTTGTTGTCACTGACAGATAGTGCAAAATTATATATATATATATATATATATATATATATATATATGTATATATATGTATATATGTATATACATTCATGTATATATATATCTCTATATATATATGTATATATATAGATGTATATATATACATATATATGCGTGTATGTGTGTGTGTACATGTGTGCGTATATATATGTGCATGTGTATGTATGTGCATTAGTGTATATATAAATATATATATATATATATATATATATATATATATGTGTATGTGTGTGTGCGTGTGTGTATATACATAACTGTATGTCTGAGTGTACTAGCATATACCTGTAAAAGGTTGGAGTTATTTTTATATGGACGCCTAAGGTTATTTAATCATGCAATTCATTCTTGGAAACTCAAGTATCTGAATTTCAAGTACTTTTTATCGAAGCTTGATTCATATCAAGCTCATTCAATGTGTGAATAAACATCAGGTTTCAAGATTTCCATGACATAAATCAAATATTACATTTGTGGAGAGGATACCAACATTTTTATGCAATTGCTTTTCTTACTTTGTGTAATTAAAATATGCAAATTTGTCTGCTGGCAAACCGAAAATAAGAAGATTTCGAATAATCACTCTCCTGGTAGCAAAAGCAATGTTTGAAGACAATAAATGAAAAAAGGCAATGTTGTCATAAGTACTGCCATATTTATTCTCCAGTGGGATTATTTGAAATGACTTCAAATTTTGACGCTACAGTTGTTCAATTATCGACTGTGATATCTAGTTTTTTCGTTGTTTTTCAAAAATAATCTTTGACAGGATAGCAATAGTCGTATGTTTTTGGTTTCCTTTTTCAATATTATTAGGAATGTACAAATATGCCCAATAAAAATGAACAGATTTTAAATTGTCATTGTCTTTTTCGGTAAAACGAAGTATGAAAGGAAACATTAACATTTTTCATGCTTTTCCAGACGTAGTTTACCAGTGGGAACTTTTGTTAATCAGGATAGAATAAAAAATGAGATGTGGCTCAATATCATTAATTTTTACTGCATTTTCGTCTTTCTTAATCTTAAATTGCCTTTTGATCACCATTCTTCAGGTCGTTTGTCATCAGTGCAGATGTGGATAGAAAATGAAACAACAGGATTCAAATTTTCATTTGCCTCTGGTTATTATAATAAACAAATAAGTGACAGAGGTTACTCGATGATTAACATCCAATAGTTAAATCCCTTGGCAAATTGTTCATTACAACACAGAAAAGGGCAATCATAAAGTGATACTCATATAAATTGTTTTTCTTTCATCAACTTCTACTATCCGTCTATTGGTTAGAAAAAAAAGAACTGTATCGTATATTAATTACTTATACATGATATTTATATTTAGATAGGTGTAATTGTTTGAGTATGCTTAAAGATGTTAGTCCATAATTAGAGATCTTCATAGCCAAACATGTTAGTGACCCATCTAAAATAATATAACCCTACTATCAACGAAGAAAACAGACTGATGAGAAAATCCCAAACCTGAAGAAAGACTTAGAAAATAGTACTACCCTTCCTTCAACGAGGTGTCTTCATACAAAAAATATTTTTGGTAACGTATAAAATATCAGCTTTTAGGTAAAAGTAACGTTTATATTTGGTTAGAAAAACGCACAAAATTCCCATAATGGATTACCTTAGCAGATGACATTCGAAGACATACCGATGGTGTTTAGTTCTGTTTAGATTTATGGATTGTTCCTCCAGTGAAAACATTATTGGCTTTCTGTCAAAAAATGCGTTTTCATGCTAAAAATATTTAGCCGATGCATAGTAAAACATACATTTGGAAGTGGTATATTTTTATTTTTATTTCTTTGAATTAACCTTCAGGAAAGCTTTTTTTTCAAGAATCATCATAGGATAATTCGACAGAAAATGTATATGTTTATATATGGCGTGTGAATAATTTGAACTACTTGGGAATATGAATTTCAAAACGACAAACACGTTAATGACAGGTGCAAAGAAATACGGATGAAAGGATTGAAAATCAAAATGCAGTTGAAATACAGTTGAAATTACATAAAGAAGAATTTTTCACGCGATTTTCTTTTCGCGTTTCCGTGCATCTGTTATACAGAACCTGCTTGAGTTTCAAAGCATCATAAGCATCTGAGAGAATAAGCAATTAATCAGTCAAGCCAGTACACAGATTAGTTTTGAGACATGAACGCTTTAATTCTTAATCAAAAATATCAAAACACCCCAAGGATACCACGATAATTGTCTGTAGCATTAATACAGCTTTTTTTCTGAAAAAGACTTTCCATTTTCATACACTGATTTACTCTGCCTACAGACGTCATTTTGATTGTTTGAGTCAAAACCTTTTTCTTCAAAGGTTTTTTGTTGTGGGTAGCACCCTCTGAATGTCAAACAAATCAATAATTCAATCGATGGGGGTAGATTATTGTTCTCCTAACCATACCAGAGGATACTACAGAATACAAACGATGAATATTTTAAAACTGAATTGTATAAATCTACAAACTGAAATGCACTTATTTTATCTCAAAATATGTCTCCTTACGCTTTAGTTGTGAGACATACAAATGATCTTAAAAGTCTTAGTTTGAAACAGAAAAAAAATCAAAGTGGTTCCTTCTCAATGTTTGTTGACAAAATATTGCAAACGGCCTGGGAATGTTTCGTTGGTTTTTTTCCCATGTGGTGATTGGATGTGATTTACGCAAGTCGAATAAGCTCGAACAGATTGGCTTCTGCTCAGTAACTAGCTTTGGTTCCTTTCCACCAGGAACAAAGCTTTTCCAAATCGTTCATGTGGTCACATAGCTTAAGAACTCTGTTTGGGAAATGTAGTTTCTGCAGGTAAAGTTCTATCTAAAAAATCTGGAAGCATTTTTCTCATAATAAAGATGTATTGGTTTAACAACTTTCAATGACCACCGGTTTAGAGTGTATTTTTGTTCGAGCTAATTAGCGATCAATAAATGCCAATGAATATATGTTACTTTGATGATCTCGAAAATTTCCAACCGTCCCTATGTGGCAACACAAAACAAATGCAGACTATGATTCGGACGGGTTTGGATCTAAATATCAATAATATGGTGTCTTTTGGGGTTCATGGACATGAATACTTTTTGTCAACTCCCTTTGATATAACCATGAACTTATCTCACTATTAATCTAAATTGCTGCTGTTTTACTTATTTGAATGTCGATTTTTATAATCTGTATGTAAAGTAAAAAAATGAAAAAAGAAAATATTTTTTCAATTTGTATTGTGCTTTTTTTAAAGAAATGGTAATGCGTATCAGTTAACGTTTCCTCGTTAGTTCTATCTTGGAATGTCGGTCATCAATCTCTCTCCCACTGAATCAAAATATGAGTTTTTTGTCTACCTGCATAATCTGAGAGATATATAAGCTGATATGAATATATCCACCAGCGAGTTTTGAATTCAAATACAGGTTGGAATACTTGAAATTGCTTCACATTTGGTGAAATTCGCCATGGAAGATCAAAAGTGAATGATTCTTCTCAAGACACATAATCTTAGAAATGTATTAGCAGATGTGATTATATCTAAAAGTGAATTTTGAATTCCAATACAGGTTGGAACACATGAAAGTGCATCACATTTGGTGAAATTTACCATGGAAGATCAGAAATGAATGATTCCTTTCCAAGACAAGATGTGTAGTAGGGCTGAGGGTGGAAAAATATAATCCATTGGTAATACTGTCTACTGACATGTAAGAATAGCTATTATTGTTATTTTTTTCCCACTGAAAAAGAATATTCACTATGATAATTTGAAAAAGAAATATTGATGAGAATTTGGGTGTATCTCCATTGCAGAGGCCATTTTGAACTGTTAACGTCCCAGGGAGTTTATGTCACATTTTCAACCAAAACACCTAGTAGTCCATGTTAGGATACCATATTAGCAATATGCTTTTCGCAGTCATTTCTCCTTTATTTCAAAATCCAACGGTCTAAAGCCTGATGGCATTTGCTTCCCCAAGAAATTTATATTGAGAGCCTACCAAAATATTTGAAAGGGGAACACTTGGTAATCTTTATCTTTTGCAATTTTTTTTTAGTTGAATGACTTGATGTATCATCAGGAGCAGCAGGCATATGGCATAAATCGTTTGACATAACCCCTCTCTAAGATCTGCACGATCAATCTTCATGAGTATAACAGAACTAGTAATTTCTGAACTCGTCAAGTTTGTCACGCCGTCTTATGTTCCGTCCGCCACAATTTTTTATATGATCTCTGGATATATGCATTTGCTGTCTGTCATTTTGTAACATTACCAGGTCTTTGCCATTGGAGTTTCCTAATTGCATCTATTGTATCCCCTATTTATATTCTCATATATACTGTTTCGTCTTACGATATTTCAATGAATGGTTGAGCCTGATTCTCTCTTTGGCACGTTGCATAGTTCTCAATTTCTTGGTTGGATTCCATATTTCAACCCCATAGGTGACTATCAGAAGAATCTGTTTGTAATATACCTTACATCTGAAAAATTATATTATTTTCTTATTCTTGGGAGATGAGCTACCTCAATCCAAATCTTACCATGCTCGTGCAATTCCTAGCTTGATTTTTTTCTCTTTTTGAAGATAAATTACTATGAAGCAGATATCGTTACTTTTGCATTTGTCTATGTATACCTTTTTCTTTTACCTATACCGAAAAATGGTACATGTGTTTGAGCTTCTATGGTATATTTTGCCACTGGTTAAGCATGCTGAAAACGGTACTAAAATTGTCCCAAACATGAATGAAGAGATACATTTTGTGCAAAATTAGAGCTATGACGTTTTGACGATGCAAAACCATTTTCTTTCCCAAAGAGTAGGAAATATGTTCATCTTTATATCATTAATTTTTTTGCGTTCTTAAAATAGTGAAAATGCATTCAAAATTCAGCAGTACCTAACATACTTGTTCTGACCGAACCCCTTGACATTGCCTGACACAGGTCGACGAGTAATTAACGAAAGGGGATTCTATAACTGACACTTCCCTGTTGAACGTCAACAAAATATTTCGATAAAAAATCCGACCTGAAATGTTCTGACATAAACAGCACTTCCTGAAACTGGTTTGCACACAGTATTAGAATTTCTTGCTGAAAAAGCTATACCAGATACTTTTGGGCATTTTCACTCTTGTGCATACAATTTTATTTTAATGTCTCGAATTTTCAAAAAAGGTTTATTAAACAGTGCATGTTTTAATTGATGAATTGAAGGATAAAAAACAGGAATATTGTCTAAATTACCATAGAATAAGAGATAACACTTATCTACCTGTAAAATACAGGAATGAGTACCTTTCTTTTTCTAGCTATAATTTCTACTGCTCAACAGATAGATGTATACAAGATATCTTCTTAAGAAGCTGAGAGCACTTCTTTCTCAACCAAATGTGAATGATTGTATCTCCATCAAGAAATAATAGATATCAACATGTCATAAAGTGCAAGGTGCAAAATTGAACTGTGAACGTAAAAGAGAAGATAAATATTTGGAGTTTTCTATCAAAGGTCAGAAGTGTTTGAGCCAACAATCATGTTTTATCGGAAAAAAATGTCAACCCTTCTTGAATATCGCTGCCGATCTCGTGCATGTGAGACACTTACACGTATGAACGAGAGTATGCTGTTCTTTGATTTAAGAACTTTCATTTACCGCCTTTTTCTTTTCCCATCCTAAATGGAGACCAGAGGAGAAAAAAATTGAATACTTTTTCACATGACCCAGTTTCTATTCAGCTGAGAAAGGACTCTGTTTTACATTGGCTGTCGTGTTGAGGCAACTTCCTTGAAGAAAAATAATTTAATGAGTATCATGTTCATCCTTGAACGGAAAGTGGTTACATATTTAATCCCTTTTTATATATACGTACATTTATGCATTCAAATGCTTTTAGCTGTATCAGTATATCTACAAAAGTCAGAATTTGTGTGAGTACTCCACTAGACTCGTTCTAAAATTTTCAATCCGACGGATTCATTATTAGAATTTAGATTCTGGAGAATATAGATATTTCTGGATTACGTTAACTATTTTTAAGATGTTTTCTTGTCGAGAACTTCTGCAAAAGAGATAAAGAACATATCAGGTTTGTCAGTAAATAAACACTTCACGTACAAATCCTTTAGGCAGCATACTGTGTTGGGGAGGATCATTTTGAAAATATGCTAGATATCGACTTTTGTCATTTAATTTATTTTGGATGTTTTCCATTGCAAGACGTCACTAAATTCACAAATTGAATTTATTCTGACCATGTTTATCCTTTGATTGGGTTTATCATACAACTTGATATTTTGACGCTATGTTTGTTTAATTATTGACTGTTCTTGTGAGTAACTTATATTGTGTGAATTTTCCCAGAGATGTTATGCAAAACAAATTATGAGGAAAAGAGCTGGTTTGTCACTCACAAAAAAAAAAAAAAAACGAGCAAGAAAAAAAAAAAACGCCATGTGACCAACTTCTTATATAATCTCAATGTACTGTGTTGGGGGGTGATCATTTAAAAAATCAAATAAAGGTATCAATGAATAAATCACTTATCTAGCTTTTTGTGGGATTATGATCACTAAAAAAATCCTATTTTCAAAGATCAGGCAAGAACGTTGGAGGACAAATTTAGCTCGAACTTACTTTGTAAATTGTATCCCCCAATAAATACAGCTTTCCAAAAACTGAAATACGTTCCTCAAAACACAATGAGAGGTAAATATTAGAACTTCAGGGATTTCAGCTTCTTTGCTGTTGCCTATACATGGATAGATAGCTTTTGAGCTAGACTCGTTTAGAGAACTGAAGAAACCTATGCTGAAAGTTTAGGTTGCAGTTTATGATAACAATTTTTTAGATCAATGCTACTGTCCAGGTACAGTGACTATATTATTATTAATGCCAGCTTTGGATTCAACAGACGTAATTCTCTCTGATGGACTTTTCTTTACAAATTAACCAATTTGAATTGTTATGCCCCGAATAAATCTCTTAGCTTTATCTTCAACAGTAAAGAAATCGTATTAGTCCTAAAAAAGAAGGATGTACAACCAATGCATCCTTTTGATAGTGGTCACCTATGGAGCTGTAACAATAGAGTAAACCAAAAGATTAATCCTCAAACCATAAAACGTGCACAAGAAACTTATAGTATATTAAAAGGAAATCAGGAATCAAAGATCATAAAATCGTTCGGGAAGCTCTGACGGTAGTAAGCTGTTGTGAGAATTGCAGAGGACTGCTGGACATCATGATACACGGCTCAAGTTTCCAGGGATCATACGCAGAATTATGGCAGGTGAAGTAAAAGGTTGAAAGTCAATTAAGACAAAATCAGAAAATATTGGCTCTGCAATGCCCATGATGGAAAGTTCTGGTGAATCTTGGGGAAAGCTTATGTCCAACGATCGACATTGAAAATTAAAAAGACCACGAAGTAGCATGAAATGGATAATTAAACTGCAACTTGAGAGTATGAAGTGTCTGAGGTTCAGAGAGGGATATTTTGAAGTGGCCGTTGACCTAGTCATATTATTCTCCGTACGCAGCTTTTAAAAAGTAGGATGGGATGGATTTCAGTAAGTAAAGTCTCAAGGAAGTCCACAAAACGACTGAAGCAAATACTATCAAGACACCATTATCTTTGCTTGGATATTTTCATTATTATAAAATGGCCGAAAACTATTCCTAAAGACCCTGTATTCGTCATGAAAGTCTTGGTGGGGTTAGCCCAATTTGTAATTCCATTACCCTTTAGAAGATAGAGTTGACCTATCCCGGGAATATATAAATTGAAGATTTTTGGTCCCAAAAATTGGAGAAATATACCCGAACAGGCTCTACACATGAGTAAGTAGAAATAGTCACTCGATACAAATGTCTCTTGGTTGCATGCCACCTACTATTGGTCAGTGATAACTAAAAACGTCTGATTTGAAAAAAAAAAAAACAAGCATGTATGCATCTTAATGCAAAAGAAGAATCAGTACAAAATGGACATACATTGTAAATTGACCCTGTGCTTTGTATGCAATATATATATATATATATATATATATATATATATATATATATATATATATATATATATATATATATATAGCCAGCTTGTAAGAAGATAATATCACAAGAAATTAGCTGAATAATGAAAATATCAGGTCGAGTACGACTGGCTCCTAGATGATTACCCATTGAATGATTTCTCCCCCACCCCTGCTATAATTGCTTCCAACAATAGCATAACGAATGTAAAGCTGGAATGAAAGTTTGTAGAACCGAAAAAGTTGCCCAAGTAAATGTTCAAACCATTGGGAATATTGTCCAAGGAACAATCATCGAAAATCTTTTATCAGAGGGACAGTCGTCCACAGGGCATGTGTCCCATTTGGACAAGTGGTTTCAGTTGTTCTGATACCATTATAAGCCTATTTGTATCAGAGAAACGAGTTTACGATAAGGCACATTAAGAGGAACTGAGAAAAGACACCATTTTAAATTATTTTTCTGCTTTCAGACTCAAGGGAAAAGAATTTTTATCACTCTTAAAGATAATTGAAAATGTTCATGATACCTACATAGGCCTCTTAACATTTCATGTAAAAAATTGGAATACTATATATATATATATATATATATATATATATATATATATATATATATATATATATATATATACGCCCTAAACACTGAAAATATACCTCAGTTCCCTTAAAGCCTTTCATGTTGAACATAGATTGAGAGAGTTCCTTGTATGATGCAGGTTGGTGCTGTCAAAAATATTTGATAAAGAATGTCAAACTTTGAATTCAGGCCACTACTTATTATTTATGGCTACCGTAGGATTGATGAGAAGAAACAGATTGCAGAGAGGAAATCAATGTCTTCTGGCATAACCAGGTGATCTGTGAAAATTGACGAAATAACAGCAGACATCTAGAGTGGACAGAGGCCACAATGAGCATTGGGTTGGTAGGCCAGTTGTGTCCAGTTTGACAGGGCTTTGCCCCCACCTCTTTGAAACAAGTGAAGCAGGTCCTATTCGGTAAAGAATATTGATATTGTCAAACTCAAAAGCTACTTTACATTTCTACCGCAACAAGAACAAGAAACCAGGACAAGCGTAAACCTTCAGGTAAATTCAACAAGCTCTTGCCATGATTTGAACTCACAACCAATTGATTGCGGGATAAATAACAAAGCCAAATCAATAACTGTAGCATATTAACGAAAGTTCACTACACGAACGAGTTATTTATTTGATAATCACATTGATACAAAAAATATATTTTCATCATTTTTGTTAATTATATACATATAATACTTAAGTGGCAGTAATCATGTTCAGTTGCAAGAGAATTGGAATTTCATTTGACATTTTTATTGTATTGTTGGTTGGGGAAGTACATTATGTTTCGTTATATTAATACTTTTGAGAAATTACATGAAATGATAGAATCAATTCAAAATACGAAGTTGATATGAGAGTATTATTGGATATACAACTGCTTACTATCGTAACTTATTATCTTGTTCATTTTCTAGAGAATATATATATATATATATATATATATATATATATATATATATATATATATATATATATGTGTGTGTGTGTGTGTGTGTGTGCGTGTGCGAGTGTGCATATTTTTTGTTCTTTCATTCTGTTCTGTTACTCGTAAGAACATCATGTACTCGGGATATTCATGTATTTACCTATGCATAAATCATATGTATTCAGCACAGAATTCCTAATGAATGGTTTGAAATGGAGCCAACATTTCTAATCTGAGATTATTGTCAGCTTGGCACGGTCTTAGGCGAACGGCGTTGTGCTGCTTATATTGATTTATGTATGAATGTAACCTTGTTTGCTTAAGAATGGGGGATTCGTTCCATTTATACCCTGACCTCCTGAGCAGTGAAACCTGAAAAAAAGCAAACAAACAAAAAACAAAACAAAAACGAACAAAAATAAACGTAAAAAAACAAAACAAAAACAAACGCAGAAGCGTAAACGACGGGATAATCAACTATATCATATGTATATGCTTCATTATGTTTTTCTGATTATAGAAAATATTCACACATCAACTTAAACAAATATAAAATCCATGAAATCATCTAATGTACGTTAATATGAAGAATACTTGCTATTCAATATCATATACAGACCGGTTACTCTTGATAATCTTACCAGATGGATCAAAGAAATCTCATAATAACTTACGTTTCTTTACCCAAACTCCTCATCAATGATTTTTTTCGTGAATAGTCAATTTCCACAACTAAATCACACTATTTGAAATAAATCAAACTGTTTAGCAGATTTGAGCAGTTTTGCCAATAGAATCAAGTTCAAGGAGAGGTATAAAAATGGTGTGCAATGATTGGAAATCCAAGCCATTATTTCAGATATCCCATTATCTCCTTGGAAAAAAGTGTTGACTCAAATATTTATCTATAACTAAAATATTTTATTCCAGTCATTGGGATAGCTAATTTCAATTGCCCAATGGTTGTCTCACATCCCAAGAATAGGACAGACCAAATGTCGATAGAGTTTTATAATGTTTTTTTTTCTTTATTATATCCAATGTTTGTTTTCTAGTATAATGTGATGTCTTGTGATATATCAATGTGATATTGAGCATCATTTTTTTGTACACACTGCCTGGTCTCTCCTTTTGAGGACCAAGCTTGTTGTTACGTTCCATGTTTCAGCTCTGTATGTGACCATTGAATTTTTTTTGTATTTTTCCTTTTAGGACTGATAAGATCTCTTTTTGAAGGATGGACTTGCTGTATTGAAAGTTTGCTAAGTTAGAGTGATTCTTTGATTGATCCCTTCTTTTGGGGGAGGTTTCATGGAGATCTGTTGATCTAAGTAAGTGACATGATCTTTTTTTCAGTTCTTCATTATCGATATGGACCGATGGATTTTTGCCTTCAACATTCGAAATTAAAACCGTCATACTTCCTTTATTTAATTCGTCTAGCATTATCTGGATATCATGGGGGTTTCTTCGTAAAACGACGTTTTCGTCCCTAAATCGAACTGTTAACTTGTCGAAGTCAACATTTCAGATCTGGTCCTTTGCTATTGATTCTGATTTAGGGTGATTTCATTATCATTATCCGTCTTGTATTGTCTGTTGTTTGACAGAACTTACCTTGATCCTGTCAGATCAGTCTATTGTGGACTTTGCCAATAATTCCTGAACATGTCCAGTTTGTTTTGCCTGTCTCAGTTACGTATTCGATCTCTTGGGATCCTTTTTGTCGATCGTGATGTCCATTGATTGTCTGCCAATATTGCAACAAGCCCAGCCCATCACCATTTGAGTTATGAAATTGATTTTATGATGTCCCAGATTCCTGTTCTCCGCCATATGCACATTGTCCTGCCTTGTGATTCTTTATGTAATGTTGAGCATGATTTTCTTATATGAGCATTTCATGCTTTTCAGTTCGCAGGTCTGTCTCTTAGTTAGTTCCATAGTTCAGCTCCATAGGTGACTGTCGAGAGAATGCATTGGTTGTTTACTCTTATTTCTAAGACGAATGGGATTTTGTACTTTTTCTTGAATGTTGGTTTTTTTCAACCAAATGGCAGCCATTCTAAGCTATTATTTTTTGATTAACAAACAGGAATAAAATACAGTCAATTTTAAGGGACTCCACTTAAGGACACATACCTTTTAATTGCACTTTGCTTCTATATTACCGAAACTCTTCAGTAACACATACATCTAGAAAAGGCCTATCATCTTATGATCAGCTTGAAATAATCGAGGGGATTCGAACGAGACGCAAGTAAAACCACAATGATAACAGTATGGTTATCGTAATCGATTACTTTCAACAAAACTGTCTGAATAGGTTTCTTTATTTATTTAAGTTCCTCTGGCTGCCTGTTTGTCTGACTATCTGGATATGCACATTTCACCGGCATTGACCAAGCCAATGGGATTTGAGAGCTGGAAATTTGAATATTTGTTCCGTATCATGTCTAGAAAAAGGTCTGTCGTTTTAGTTTGGGATATTATCCTCTTATAAATTTTTAGAGTATGTGATTTGCAATGTAATTTTTTGCTAAATTTGTGCCTTAGTTTGTGTCCGGTGATATTTGCAATCGTCATTTTGTAAATTTGGACTTTTTCGGTGATTGCTGCCAAACTACGCATCACCCCAACACTGCACGCTACCACAACATATAAGTCACATGACAGTTTCTATCATGTGACCAACCAGACCGGTTTGTCCATTCAGCTCATTTGCAGTTCTGCGAAAAACTTGTGTGATAAAAAAAAAGTGTGATAAAAAGCCAATTCGTATGACATCCATCCACTACAACTGATCCAACGGATAAGGATTCGATACATCGGCACTCCTGGGAATGGTCTGAGTCCGACGACGGCCGTTAAAAGACTGATGATGATGATAAAATCGGTATTTATGAATTCCCAAAAGTACCAAAATGGCAGGAAACTACTACTTTATGTAGAATCCAGCCACCATAGTCAAGTATATTAACATTGTCCATTTCAAAGATGACTGAAACAATACATAACTTATCTTAAACAGTCTCATCAACTCTTGTTTAGAGGAATATTTGTCATAAATGTTCTGAATTATCTTATGATATGATGATGCCTTTTCTTGAGTCTGAGAGCTAAAAGCAATTTCAAAGGGTGTCGTTCCTATATATTTATAATTTTGGAGCAGTGTAAACATGTCACTGAAACGTAGATAGCCTTTAGTGGGTGTCATGAACGTTCTAAATTATCTCAAAAAAATATTTTAACATTTTCATCCTTGAGCCAGACACTTGGTAGGTTATGTAAAAAGGTGTTGTTTCTCAATATTTCTGAATTTAAAGTATTCTAAACTAGTTTCTGAAGCGCAGATGGCCTTATGTAGGTGTCATAAATGTTTCGAATTATCCTGAAAAACGATAAAAGTTTTTTTTTCATCCTTGAGCTTGAGACCTAAAAGTAATGTACAATGGTGTCGTTTCTTAATACTTCTAAATTTGTTGCAGTCTAAATTTGTCTCCTAAGCGTAGTCTCAAGTAGGTGTCATAAACGTTGGGATTATATTAAGAAATAGAAGGAGTTTTTTCCCATCCTAAAGCCGGAGACCTAAAAGTAAAAAAGAATGGTGTCCTTCCTAAATATTGAAAGATTTGTCAAATTGTTTATGAATTTTGGATAGGTTTATATGGATATCAAGACATATGATCATAATCATAGCCACTAATAAAACTTTATAGAACCTTCATCAGGATAGTGGAAGTAATATGGAGTGGAATTGTAATGCATAAAAAGTCTTAGAGGATATCGAAATCGATTAATCGATCACACACAGGTTAACAGAGAGAGAGAGAGAGAGATTTACAGAGTTTGAATGAATGATTATAATGATTTTGCGAGTGATGGTTAGTGCAAAAAGAGCAAAATTTGTGAAGCTGGGTTTTAGGGTTGAAGGCCCATGTTTCAAATATGTCTCAGTCTTGAAAGAAACTTCTATGTCCCGGCATTTCTCTTTGACAACGTTATTATATCCTTATTCTTCGATATCAAACAGCCGTACTTGATTGTGCCATTCTGTTTGGTTGGGATAAGAACTTACTCATAGGCAAATTAATGCGTACATTTGAAGCACTTAACATTACTTTTATGCAAATATTACACAGTTAGTAGTCACATGAAATATATTGAAACCAACTTCCAATTGATACTTTTTATCAGTACTTGAAGGTACAGTTTTTTGTTGTTTTTTTCACTTACTTGATAATTGTTTTTACCTGCCACGGTATATAAAAAAAATTACAAGCTTTAGTTATTTCACTCTAGATGGATTAAGGCTGTTAATCTGAGAACATCCCAGGATCTTCCAAGTTGAGAGATACATTTCAAGAATTACAAATTTATGTAAGGGACACTTGAACAGCTTTCTTTCTTTCTTTTTGTTCACGAAATTGAAATAGGATAATTTTGTTCACGCACTTTTGTAGCATTCGAAGTCATTATTCAGTTTTTCTGACATTCACTTTTTTCATTCCGATTTTTTCCGAGATTCAATTTTTCTTTAGGATATATATGATATAACGTATCCTCAGCTGGATGTTCAGTTGAATTTCACGACAAATCGCTAATTACCTTTGTAAAAAATGATAGTGAGCGAGATAACTTGATGTGCTGCTCTCATGGATTGGAGCTAACAAGGAATTGGTACACAGCTTTGTAAATAGTTGTAGTGAATGAGGAATCAGTTCAGGTAGCTTCTTGTTTGAAGTTCATGAGAATAGAGTGGTAGCGAAAGAACTAAGCAGCACATCTACTTGTTGACTTGTATCTTTATCATCTATCTGTATTGACGATATTAGTATCTGAATTTTTCATATGAACCATTACTAGTTACTATGAGCTGGCATAGGAGCTGAGCAGCTGTTACGTCCATTGTCAACCTTTGCAAATTCCTCTTACAAATATCGGTATTTGGTTATGGACTGAATGATTCCACTCCTTAGTGAAACAGTTTTACTTAACTTTTTTTTTCACCATGGCATCTTGTTGACATCTGCTTGAGAAAATAGAAAAGTGTCATTGATCACCAAATTGGACGCTTTTGTAAGACTCCAAGGACAAACTTCAGTCTCATTACAAGATTATTCTAAGAGTCCCAGGTTTTTAAAAACGTCACCGTTTGCAATGGCTTTGTTCTAAACTTCTATACAGCGTGTCGCTCGGGAATCGTAACTTGTAAAAATACTCCCATTTTAAATTCCTATAGATTTAGCAGTTTCAGTTCACACCTGTCAAGAAAATACGAATAGAAATATCCCATGGAAAATAATTCGTCTCCTAACTTTTCGAAATTGGAATTCAGTAACACCCTACCCAAATTACACAAGCTTGTTTCATTTAATTACTAGTTTATAGCCGTGAAATCTGTCAGGGTTATTTATGAATAGATGTTCCAAAGAGCATAGGGCTGATTTTGTGAGTAATTCATTTTTTGAAAAGAAAAGTATTTTTTGATCTTTTTTTTTTTTTCAAGTATCAACTCTTTTAGGCAGTTTTGATGGTTGAACAGACGTGGAGCCTCCATACAAAATGTCATGAAAGGAATATCACAGGTGTATAAGTGGTTAAATACAGAAACAACACTATATTAAATTAGAAAAATAAATGAAAAAAAAAACTGAAATCGTATGCATTCTTCATGTGAGGAAAACTTCAACAAGAGATAAGAAAATGTGGTTTTAAATATCTTTAAACCTATTATGTGTACTTAAAAAAAACAAATACGAAGTACTTTATGAGATTTTGTCATGTGTGCCAATTCCTCATGGACTAATTCATTATAAATTTTGAGTTATATCTTGAACTGAACAAACATAACGGAATGAATTTACAATTAAACACACTAATTTGGATTTATGGCTTTTATCATCAAACGTAAGTCAGGTTTGTCACCGAACAGAAATTCTCACTTACTATTGTCTTCATACAACGTACTTTGTTTGGAGGTTGGTGTAAAAAAAAGTCCTATAAATTGAGTAACTGAAGATCCTTTTTTTGATTGATTACCCCTAACACAATATGCTGCGAAAAGACCTGACCATTTGTCGTTACCTATCAAAAGTGAATGCCAATAATCAACAGAACACCCAAGGGCCCTTTAGAGAAATTTGCCTGATATGCTGTAACAGTTGATTTGTATGTAAATAGAACGAGGAGAATCAAAAAGAGATAGTGTGGGATGGTCATAGTAGTTCAAGGGGATTTGACAGGATGAGCAGTAGTCAACGACCAAAAAGCCGAAGTTTCGTACAAAACTTCTATTATTAGCATTCTGTTTGAGTTTTTTGTACGTTTTAAGGATTTTTCGTCAAAATCATTCGGTATAAGTATCCATCATGCAATGGAGGGACAATTGTATTCACTCCTGTCTCAAAAACATTTTGAAATAGTTATTTGGCGTAATAGATGGGACACAATTACTCACAACATAGATGATGAAAGAATTTAAAAATTAGGAAAAAGGTAACAGAATTTGTTGCAAAAAAGTAAAAGTACTCTCCATCAACCAGAGAGTCTAATTCCCTGGATCAATCAGAACAGACAGTTAGAGAAATCCTAAAACCTCACTTGAAATGTAAAACCAAGGACTTGCTTGACAACATTTCTCAAGTGTAAGGCTCATGGTTAACATTCATTGAGGCTGTTTGCATCAGGAAATACCCAAACTACGAGAATGTTTCAAGTTGAAAACATTTCTTTGAGAGAACCCTATTTAGAAAAAAAAAAAAGAAAAAAAAATTTAGAAAGGAATGAAATATGATCATGTCATTTTCATATTCTAAAGATATAGGAAAATTAAGGATCTCATGTCGTATCTACCGGACATCATGAATGCATTATATCCACGCACAGTTGTTAATCAAATCTCCAAACTTCATTTGCATGATGGACTTATACTCATGAATATGTATACGATGTAAGAGATGTGTAAATATTTAAAAATGAACTTGCATTGATGCAGGTTGGTCAACGTGGACAAGGTCTAATGGAATAATGACCGTTATTGCAGTTCATATAATTTTTTTTAGATTATCGCGTAACCGGCCTTCCAAATAGGATATTAGGTGAGCAAAATTAATTTCTTTTTTTTTTTTTGAAAGAAAGTGCTTTCAATTGTAACGTTCCCTTATATCCATACCGTAAGCATGCCAAATTTTGTTGGTCTGCGCTCATATTTACGCAGTTTCATAGTGTGACGGACAAACAGACAGAGCCACACACACGTAGAGACATAGCATTCCATCTGTCAATTATATAATATACAATGTGATTCGTCCGTAAGAAGGTCAGGCTGTGGATCTCAACTGTTGCCTCAGCAGTTAATTTAGTGATCCAGTACCTTACATATTTCCTAATACCCACAGTCGATTTCAATCTTAACGAGACGGTCGGTTTTTCTTCTAGAGGATGGTGCCAGTAATCCTCGGTTAAACATTCCAAGTTAGGCTTCACGATTTCTTTAATGGTAAGTAAAGGTTGGTCCTGAATGTAAACCCTCTTGCCAATAACCTCCGCATCTATTCAATCACAACATCTTCATCTACCTTTTCTTGATTTTCGAGATATCATCAATAATTATATTCTCATTTATGATCTTAAATGTATTTTTCAAAACGTCATCTCTGCTTTAATTCATCGACTTCACTAGCCACTTGTGCAGATCAGTGCATATACGAATGACATAACTCCAAGTTGCTTATGATATGGATAATATGACTTCAAATTTCACATCAATAATCAGTAGGTCGAATGCTTCTCTCAACCCTTGCACAATGGATGATTATATATATATATATATATATATATATATGTATATATATATATATATATATATATATATATATATGATGAGGCATCTTTAGAGTGAAAGTAGATGGAATTTATGGATTTCAATTTATTATTTTTTTTTTCTATTTGCATGTTATAAGAAAATAATTTTTTGCGCGTAATAAACCAAGTTTCCTGATCTGCGAGCTTCAAAAAAATAGACAGGTAAGAATGATATATTCCAAGGCAAATTCATATTCACTCTATATTCATACGTGTGTGCATAAATATATTGACATGCATGATTGTATGTATGCATGTATTTATATGGATACAGTACGTGACAAAGTCATTGAACACAAAGCCATTTCACTTCTAATCACTTGGGTTTGGAGATTTGAGACAGAAATATTACACAAGAAGGGACATTTTTGCAATTTACATAACTAATATTAATTCAGTCATCCCTTGGGTTCTCAACGCTGAATTCCTTGAAAATAGTTTTCTGCATAAAAACCTTTAATATGTGTGTATGTGTGCTCGTATTCTGGGATGTCAGGAAATACTCACCACAGAACAGAAACATAGGCACTTTCAAAACCAATTGAAGGCTTACATGATTTTTTGATGGAAAACAAAATCCAATCCTGACTGAAGCTTAATTGGCTTAGCTGATAAGTTTACAATTTTTTTCCACTAAAAGATGAAAAAGAATCAATGAATAAAACTAAAAATGATCATTGAATTCGGCCATGGGACGGTTTTCATTAAATTGAAGTCAAGGAATTTTTTCTGACATCAACATCAAGATAATTCTAGATCCTATTCGAGGAAATGTCTGTATCCGCTGTGTATTTCAAATAATTCATTCTTAAACCATCGTCAACCCTTGGAAAAAAATTAAAAAAAACTTCCATTATGACTTCTGAAGAAGAAAAGGTATTCCCCTCTATTCCAACCCCACAAAAGTGGAAAAAATATTTTTGGAAAAACTCTACCCCTATAAATGGAGAATGCCCCTATTTTTACCTCTTGGAGTTAAAACAACCCCAATTCTGATCTTCACAACCAGGAAAAAAAGAAAAACACACCCATTCTCAAAACCTGAATCCCCAAAAAGCTCTTTTGATTTTGAACCTTGAATATGCAAAAAAATTCCCGATTCATATAGCCTCCACTCTACTGAAAATTGGAAAGACCTTACCATTTTGCTTCTGGAAAGTGAAAGGTAATTGTTTTGTTTTTGATTCCTAAAAGTGGAAAAAAATTATGTTCCATTTTGACATTTGAAATATTTCAAAATTCTTTCTCTACCCATAAAAAAAGAATGAGAAAAATTTTTTAAAAAATCACCCACATTATAACTAATAAAAGTAGAAAAATGTTGCCCTAAAGTGGGATAAATTACTCGTCGATTGACCCCCGACAGTTGGAAAATATTTCATTGTCAAGTTTGCCCCTTAAAAGTTGGAAAAAGAACTGCAAGGCAAATTCACAGCATCTTCGCCCTTATGAGTAAAAAGAAGCTAATCCCCCTCGATTCTGAACTTCAAAAATGGAAAAAATAATTTTCCTTCGATTTTAGCCCACCAAAGAAAAAATTAGGTGAATGGAATCATTTTTCCTCGTTATTTGCTACCTGGATTCGTTTCTTTCTCTGTTTGTCTGTCTTTCTGTCACTCTGTATCAGTCCCTATTTCTGCCTGTGTCGCTCTGTTTCCCTGTCTCACGTTCCCTGGCTTTCTATTTTCTCTTTCTCTCTTCTTTTCGCTATTTCTTCTTCCTTTTCTCGTCCTTTGTCTTCCATTCTCTCTTTTTCTCACCTTCGTTCTGTCACTCTCCGTCATCTCTTTTCACTTTTCTTCCTCTTTATTTTTTTCTTTTCTCCTTCCTTCTTTTACCAACTCTCCCCGACCAATTTCGATCACAAAGTCAACTCTAAGTATTTATCAACAACAAGTGAAAGGTCGTAAAATTTCGAATCAAATTATTCAACCCTTTTCTAAATGGCCAGTTAGACATTAATCTTGTTAAATATCTTTTATATCTTACATTTAATAGCATCATTTTGTCTGTAAATCTGCTCTCAATTCCAAAATAATGGCAATCATTTCCCCCTTTATTCTGAATACACATCACATAGAGTTCTAAAACTTGCTAAAACCGATTTCTGCAACTAAAAGTTTGAAATTCTTTTTATATTTGTTTCCTGCTATCATTGGTTTGAATAAAAAAAAATTATCGTCATATTTTCTCTTCTCGTCTATTTTTTGTTTTCAAATAAATATGTATTCTTTTATCAAATGATATTGTTTCTAAACATGAACAATAATTCCTTTTTAAACTAAATTAATGAATATAGTATACATATATAACATTTGAAATTGACTTCAATTATATATTTTGTTATGAATCTTTCTTGACACCTGCTGTGGTAATTAGTTTTGTGTTCAAAACCTCGGGCGTGTTCACATCTCACACAAACTAATATAAAACGAACTAAGCTGTATGAACATAAAAACCCTGGCTCCATTAAAATCTAAAGGTGGACAAAACATAATTCATTTCTCCCTACAGTGTTATTCCAATACAAAGTGCCTCGTTTCAACTCAATATGTAAGTTATTTGCTTATCAGTTTTGCATACGTCACTGTTATTCGTGCACAATTTCACTAATTTTTGTGGTGTCCACAATTTTTTTTGTGACATGGCAAAATAAAATCAAAAGCCAAATAGTAGTAATCTGACCAAAAATCTGTAGTCTGTGTCGTTGAGATTGAAGCAATAAATCCTACCATCCCAGGTCAAAACAGTATGGATGCTTCACCAGATGTATTTTCAGTTTCAAATCATATTCCAGTAAATGCATGAAAGCCAGTTTATCGATATAGTAGGAAGAAATATGTAAATAAAGTAAGATGTACAAGAAATATATATGGGAAGAAGGAAGAAAAACGAAGAGAGAGAGAGAGAGAGAGAGAGAGAGAGAGAGGGGGGGGGAGAGGGAGAGAGAGAGAGAGAGAGAGAAATAAGGAGAAGGAGGGAACGGACTGCGATTGGATCACAATCCCTGAGTATATTCTTCATTATGTTCCGTGTGTGTAGCTCTTATTCACGCATAACGTCACTGATGCTTGGTGTTGTGAGTGCCTTTGTTATGACAAATGGAGCAACTAGAAGCTTGACAATGAAAAACAAAACAACTACGACATTCACAATGACAAGTGTGCTATCTATCTAGATAAATAGATGTTTTTTTAATCAAAAGTTTGTCATTGCTAACAGATTTCATATTCAAAATTTAAACCTACTTATATCTTTTCTCATGCATATCAGTTGTTTTTAGACAAAAGTTTTAATTGCCATCATTTGCATTATGCCAGAAAGATCTTGGGAGTTTACTCATCTATTAGTTGCTCATTCCTTCCGAGTTATACTTTGCTCTTTGCTGAAAGGTGATGATTTTATTTTATTTTCACGATATTAATGGCTATATATATATATATATATAGAGAGAGAGAGAGAGGGGGGGGGGATCGGGTCCGATCTGAGGGTTTCAATTCTACCTCGCGGTACTGTATGGAATTAAGTCTATAGCCACATTAAACAGATGTAATACATCGAAACAGCTGTCTGTGGATGACACAATATATATATATATATATATATATATATATATATATATATATATATATATATATATATATATATAATGCAGATTCGACACTGATTTCAAGGCTTGATTAAGAGAAGGTCTGATGAAAGCTTCACAATGAGCCAGATAGAGGCCGCATGGTGCACTAAGCACAATTCAAAAATGACTCCATGTCCTCAAATTGACAAGATTTTTTAAGATAAAACTTTGCTTAAGGAATAAAAAAATTATTTATCCTGAACACATTGAAGTACGTTCGAAAATCGACAGTTCCCACTAAATATACTATTTCAAAAAATCTCCAACGAATTTTCTGCTTGGAAAACAACGATAGCATTTTTGTGGACGAATGATTTATTTCAATATTTATCCCCTCTCTGTCTCTGTCTCTGTCTGTCTCTGTCTCTCTGTCTCTGTCTCTGTCTGTCTGTCTGTCTGTCTCTCTCTCTCTGTCTCTGTCTCTGTCTCTGTCTCTCTCTCTCTCTCTATATATATATAAATTCAAATGGAAACTTTCATATTGAACAATAACTCAAGATTTAGCTTAGAAAAAACTGCAAGAAAACCTGTGGTACCACTTTCCTTTTTCATACTTAAAGGGCGTATTTATATTACTTTATAGATAATCCAGGGTTGGACGCAACAATGTCATTGGTGCTGAAGGGAAAAACATGTGTACGTAATGGTTAACGACGCTAAGAATATGGGGCTTTAGCCCAGAACCAAAGAACGCCTGGGAAGTCTTCAGATCTCGTTTGATGATGAATTGGTGGGATATCTGAAAAGAGAAATGACGCAAAACATGCCAAATGGTATAGAAGAATAGTGTAAGGTAATCCAGTCAATCAATTTTAGTACATTGTTTCCAATTCATTTCATTGTTATGAACAATAAGAAATCAATGAAAATGCGTAAGACGTGAAATCGCCGAATAGAATATCAGTCAAGTGTGAATGTGATGAATGTGTTTGTTGAAACGTTCAAATTAAAACCAGTTGCCCATACGGATATTTGAGATGTGCAGATGCATGACGATTTGTGAGTTTGAATAGGAATAAGTCGTGGTATCAGACGGCCAATCACAGAGTATTTCAAGAAGTAGCATGGTCCGCTTAGTTGATTAGTGGATTACTCGAGGATAGTTTTTATATGTTGGCTCTTCAAACCATTAAGCTTCAAAGCGGGGTTGAAGAATGTGGTTTAATTGTATCAGGCATTTAGTGTTGTGAACTACCGAGGGCAGATAAGTTATTAAGTGAGTGTCTGACTCTTGACACAATGATTTTATTGGAAAAGCTCTGCTTGTTGTTCCCGCTTTTTTTCCTCAAATTTGAACCTTCATTCCTTTAGAAGAACTTTATCCAGCTTTTTCTTTTCAAATGTTTATTCGTTATTTTTTTGTTGGAAGCTGTGTTAATAATGCTGAACGAAGTCATTCCATTCATGATTGTCTTATGCATAACAGAGAAAAAAGTTGTTTTTTTTGGCATAAGAATTCTGATACAGAATTTATTTATCACGAGGAAGGAAGACAAAGAACGAAAATCGTGACTGAAACCTAAACACCTCAATGATATTTCAATCTAAACAGAATCGGTTCGGGTAATGATTTTTTACTTAAACACATTGAGTTGTTACTTTTGAAATCTTGTTCTTTGAATCGTGAGATGAATGAACGAGTACTTCATCGCCTCAATCGAGGCCTTCAGCACGATTAGATTTACAAGTCATACTGGTGACTGCCACTTAATTTGCTTTTGTCTCAAGCTGGTTCTGATCCCTAAAGTCTGCAAAAAAAGTTCAAAATAACATTACTGAGAGATCAAAATACTTTCCTAAAGTACGAATTAAAAATGGGAATAGCTTTTCTATTTTTAAGGCTGCTTCAAAGTTTTCCATGTAATTTAAGTCCAAATTACCATTTTGACAAGTAGTTTCAACGGCGAAGTTGTTAGAATGATAATTCAGACATTGATGTGTGAATTATCTTTTATAAGTTACTTCATTTGTCAAAAACTTTCTCTCAGACAACCATGATTTTTGCATGAACTTTGTTGGACTGTGCATATTATTCATCACGGTGGAAATCTTTAGTCAATAATGGAAACAACAAGATTGGTGAATGGATATTCATTTGCATGCATTTTATTCGGATGAACCTACATCTGAAATAAATGAACACCATTCGATGGCGGAGTTGTGGTTGTTGTAAGTGAGTAGGCTAGGACTGTGTTCGAAATCGTTGGTGGATGGCCTGAAGGTACTCTGGATGAGGGTTCACATATCTGTCACGAGTTATGTTGGATGGAGAGTAGACACATATGTTAGGGGGCTTCAGGGTGTTCATATTGCTTTTTTGTGCGAAAGGAATCTTTGTCCCCAATGTGTTTACAAATACTTGTGTAAGTGTGCGTGTATTTTCGTCTAAGAGATGTTAGTCTTCATCATTAATCTTTATGTATGATATGGTTAAACTATATTCCTCCATCGAGTGTTAATTTGTTAATGAAGTTTCCACCATGTACCATTCAGCTTTTGTTGAATGTGGTTGGTTTTTCATCATCAGCATTTCAACGTTTTACTGTTGAATTCTGACTTTCCTCAAGATTAACCAGATTTTGCCCTCATGGGAACCGATTTAATTTGTCTAGTTCCTCGCACCATCTTGAATTCTGTCAGCAACAATTTTGTACATGATCTTTGGGATCAATTCTGTGAGTTGCGTTGTCCAATGGTTATCCGTCATTCTTGCAACATGTCAAACCCATTGCCGTATGAGTTTTTTCATGGTGTTCATGATATATCAGACTATTTTTTCATATGCTTTATCGTCAAATAATTTCTCCATGTGAGGTTGAGCATGATAATCTCATATCCATGTTACATAGTTCTCAGTTTGAGGGTCGATCTTTTGGTTTGGTTCCATGTTTTGGCCCAATAGGAGACTATTGGGAAAAAGCAATGGTAGTATACATTTTTTCCCTTGTTTCTGAAAGTCGAGCTTGGTATACTGAAAAAAATGATGATGCTGATGTTAAAAAGGTCAAAACTACAGACAATAAAGTTACAGTGACTATGGACCTTGAAAATGATAATTATTCACTCGAGGAAGCCCTTAGAATAATTTGTGTTATCGATTTATGCAAAGAAGATATTCGAATACTATGCACTTGTTCATCACCAATAAAGTAGTGCTTCCAGCACTACTAGTGTAGATTTTAAAGGAAATTTAAAAAAAAAACTTGCTGCGGAGTAGCATTCGGAGAAATAAAGAGAATAGGTTTATCAAGTGGTCTTTAGTACTTAATCCTTCATTTCCAAAAAAGTAGCGACAACCTCAAAGGAAAGCTAACCCCGAGGAAAAAAAGAGTGAGTCCAAACATTACCACCAGCTTGTTCTTTATTTTTGATTCATGTTGCTCGTATAACAATCAGCCACTGACAATTTGAGACTTGTGGTACACTTTTGAAGACAAAATAACAACTCTAAGGAACAACATAAGATGAAAATGTAAGGCTTTGACTCCATCATCAGCATTTCAGCATCCGTCATTGGTCTTAAGGAGTCATCAAACCTCTTGTAGGATTCGCTGAGTCGGTACTTTAAAAACTTGTTTAGTCCCTTAAGCCATTTTCTACATATCATATGAAAATCCATTTTGTAAGTTGTGACGCTTAGCTGCTGCCTGATATTCCTGCACCATGGCCAGGCCATTGCTATTTAAATTTACTAATGAATTCTATATCACTAATCCTCGTGTCCTCTAATATCTTATGCCGTCTTATGATCTTTCTATGTGATGCTGAGCACGATTCCTTCCAGTGAATGTCACATGGCTCTCAGTTTAAGGCGTAATCTCTTTTTGATGGGTTACGTTCCAAGTTATGAGCAATAAAAAAAAATCATCACTACTTTCCAACAGATAGTTTTCTTCCACTCCTCCTGTAAGTATCAGCTTGGGCTGATGTTCCCTTGTCTTCTGAAGAAGGTCAGAGGTAATGCAACTGGAATATTGCGATAAAACATAACTGCAGAGACGAGGAACTTAGTTTGAGTAAATACACATACACACGCGCATATATATATATATATATATATATATATATATATATATATATATATATATATATATATATATATATATATATATATATATATATATATATAAATGTTCATGCATATAAAAACATTATAGCTTTCTCATGCTTCCCGGAAGGAATGCATTCTCATAAAAGCTTGCTCTGAGCCAAATCCCTAAACAACGGAAGAGCGATCAACATTCATGACAATTCTCGCGTCCGTGGCTGGATAGAGACCCTACTTTTTCTGGGGATGTACATTGAGGGTCAGAATATGCAGCAACTGCCTAATATTCTTGCAACATGCCTTCGTGATGGAATATGTCTCAGACACTTGTTTCTTTCTCGTACATATTGAGTGATCTGTCCATGTAGATTTGAGCATGACTCTCTCCTGTGTGTGTTGCATGGCTATCAGTTTGAGGGTCAATCTTTTGGGTAGGTTAAATGTATTAGCTTCATCGGTGACAACCATGAGGATGCATTAGTCGTATTAATTCACACATTTAGCAATAGTAACTGCCTCGTGGCCAACGGTCTTTCAGGCAGCACACCGTGTTTAGGATGATCAATAAAATAATCCAAAAGTGGGATAAAAATGATTTAAGTTGGTTCTATTCTTAGTGATACTCACAGAGGAATCTGATTTTCAGAAAACAAGTCTGAACACTTGTTGAAATACAAGAGGAACCAGTTCAGCAGAAACTTATATTGTAAATTGACCCTTTCTTTGTAAAACTTTTTGAGGGATTAAAATTTTCAGAAAACAGAGAAAACACTTCCTTTCCAAAATAAACCGAGTAAATACCTAAGTTTTCAACCCTTTGTCTTCATTGTTCCAACTTGTGTGTGGGCTACATACATATATAGCTAGCCAGTTTATCAGCCAGTCCCACTTAAAAACTGAAACAACTTATGTTGATGTCGACAGTTTTAGTTGATGGCGTCAAATTATTTAGCAGAATGATTCACGGTAGAGCTAATCTTGGTATTCAGTACTGTCTATAAAGTAGAATGTTCTTGAACATGAGCAAAATTAATATACTAAAAACTACTGCTAATCGTCGTGAGTACTAACCTTTCTGAGAATATGGTGTTCTTATTTTGATAGAGTCAGTAGAAACTAGGAGTTGAAGAGAATATTTATTTTTAGCAAAGTTCACCACACTTTCGGGTGGCACTGTGCTAGTATGTCGAAAGTATTACAGACTCCATTTGGACGAGCAATTAATTGATTGCTTGGTAGTAAGGTAACTTGTTATGAGAGAGGTATAGGTTGAGTATGTTCCAAACATGAAGTCCATCCCAGAAATATCCAAACAATCGTATTATTGTACCACTATCAACCAAAACTGTCACCAGGTACGTCAAGATTAAAGAAAAAAATTCCAACTTCTTTAGTGATCACTGCACAACAAAGACAAAAAGAAGTAACGTATTCATTGATAACCCCTTTTTTTTACCAATGTTCTAATTGATAAAAGCAATCTCCCTACGGACGTTGGTCACGAAATAATTTCTATTGAGAAATTGTTTATCGGTTAAATTTTAGTACACGGATGGCCTAACGGTTGGACGGGACTGATAACAGAAAGGCTAGAGCCACTCTCCCTGCTTATCTATAATTAAACAGCACGGCTGTTGGAAATTTTTAGCTTTGAAAGTCCTTCTTTGCTGTTGGGCTAGCACCCTGGACCCATAAAAACCAAAAACTGCTATAAATGATTTTGGGGGCTCCATGGATTGTTAAAATAATGGGGACAAAATAATTGCCTCATAGGGCATTGCATCTTGTGACAGGGCCCCGTGAGTCAGTGTGTATGGGGGTCTTCCTAGCCCAACTTTTTATTGCTGTTTGTTGTGATTTTTTTTGTTCAATCCAAAAACTTGTAGCGGTCAAATGACATTTAATATAACTATTTTTAGAGGATCACCGAAGTAAAAACTGACTGGGGAGTACCTAGATGGGTTACCATTTAAGAATCCCAGGTGCTATATGCTGCTGTTGGATTATCAAGAGAGCCTCCACTTGTGATCCAGTTAATCCTTTCTGTGAGGAGACCAATCTCTGAACTACACTTGATCGGAAAACCCACCTACCAGATCTTAATACTTTTGATCGGCCTGGCTGCAAGTGACTAGAGTAAATGAAAATATGAATTTTGAACTGGCAGAAAGAAAGGAATTCCTCTGGCTGTTTGTTCTGTAAACATGGCATTTCACTCAACCAATTTTTCTGTTTTTTTTTTCAGGTGAAATATACGAATGCAATTATGATAAACATTCTTTAATGAGAGCAGCAATGCTTATAACGTTGGTTACTTTTGATATGTTTTTCCTGAGATTCCCATACGCTGTTTTTATTGATCATCAGAAGCCACATCGTGTTGACAACCCCTCAAGTGAAACGGGTAGACCTCTCAAAGTCCAACGAAGAGCAAAAAAATTAATAAAATAAAATAAAAATAGAAGCCATAATCAAAAGAGGATTTGAATGATCAAGGATTGTTGACCATATCTGGAGAGAGAAAAGCTAATAATATCCTCTCTTGAAATTAATTTGCATCACAGTCAAGGAACGCTGCTAAAAACTGAGGTAAATCAAAGACATAACCCACGTCAACTTGTCGACTGGATGTATGTGTGCAACAAGTGGAGAGAATCACCTTATGTGGTTCTTGCAGGGAAAAGGTATGAAATTTTAGGCTTAACAAGGAAAGAAACATATCTGTATTGAACGTTGTGAGCGTTGCTACCATTATGGAAAGATGTGTGTACTGCCATCGCATTATAGGACTACATCAATAGAAAGTCGTGGAATTGATCAACCAAAACTTACTCTAAATAACATTTGTCTTGAGCTGTATGCTATAAGTTATGTGAGACCTGATGATTTCGGACATGTCTCTCTTTTTGAATTTTTTTCTTGAATATGGTTGCTGTAAACCACCCCACGGACAAAACCCTCTGCTAGCGTTTTATTCCTTTACCCACCTTAGAAAATATTATTTTTATTTTCTTTTGAATTTTAGTTCATATAGCATGCTGTTATTGTGTACTCTCAGGTGTTAAGGCTTCTGCTTGATTTGCAAGTTTTATAGCCAATCATGCAAGTATTAGGTACCACCCTATTCTTTCCATATTTATCCGTGACTGCTATCAGCCAATAAATATGCTGGGTTATAACTTACCTTACTGCCACTAACGGACTTTACTATACGCTGGGGATAACAAGAAGTATGTGCGGCTTGTCTGAGATTTTATATGGCTTAACAAGAGAGCCTTAGATAGCAGAACATGATTTGTGCTTGTCAGCCCTTTACCTGTTTGTCAACTTACGAGCTGTACGAAGGATCATCGAATGACATATGCTTTTAGATTCCATCAAATATATTTCCTTCATACTGTTGAATCCTTTACCTGAGCCTTTGCTTGAGCCTCCCAATTCTCAATTTCTGTTTTCATGTCCTGTCATTATACTCTATTCTTAGTCTGTGTTGTTGGTGTATATGACCCACAAGCTATGCATGGAATATATACAACGTGTAACCTCTCCAACTCAGGTTTATGTTTAAGGAGATGCTCAAACTCTGGGACCATTGAATATCTGTATCGAGAGATGTATACCCCAAACCACATCCACGGAGCGTTTCAGACAATTCTGGGGTAAACCTAAGAGTCTTACATGTGTTTGATAGGTTGTCCAGGTCTCATATGCATGAAGACGTGATGTAAAGTCACAAGCGTCTTAAACCTTCAACCTTGTATCTAGATGGGTGTTCGTTTGCAAGCCATCTTAGCTTTTCAAAAGTCTCATTACTTTTTTAACTCATCGCTGAACTTTTTCTCCTCTATGTTTCGAATCGGGAAAGATAATACGATCAAAGTAAACAGACACCTAGGACTAGCAGTCTTGTTTTGAAGACGAAAATGGGCACTTTGTAAAAAGCAAGGGTGAACATTTTGGGTAAACTAATTATGATACCACTCTCAGTTGACGCCTTTGATAACCTGTCCCCACTTCTTGAAGATCCATCTCCGTACGTGCATAAGCGTCACACTCATCAGTGTAGTATAGGTCTCAAAGATTATGGTATATATTCTAGATTTTACTGTAATGTGATATCAAAAATACGCACCAGTCAAAGAAAGCGATTGATTGGCAGGAAAGGAAAATCTGAAACTGGGTTGGTGCAGGCCTACCCTACCACCTTGCTCCAATATATTGTCAGCATCGATGAGGATTGAGAAGTCGCCACTGGAGTTGACATTTGTTTCTGTACCATGAAGAATATATTCCAGAGTATTAACAGACCTTAGTGGGCAGTCTAAACTCCTTAAAGCAATTCATGATGTGAATTAGTTTCAAATTTGTTACGTTCAGAAGTCTGAATCGTAAAGCCCAATAAAATAGAATTGGCGTACCAAGTCCAAAATCAGTCATTGAAAGTAATTTTTGCCCCCAGTGCTTGTGCAGTTTTAGATCAGTATCCATCATTCATAGTATTAAATTCTACTTTCATGGCTTAGAATTTATTTGCTGTCTATTTATTAGACTCCAAAAACCTTGTGGAAATCCTCCAAGTTTGAGAAAGGAAATATCCCGTGTTTTTATGAGAGTGGAATCTATTTACGTTGCAGCGATTATTCCAAGAAGTAACTATAATTTATGTTCGTTTTGAGTGACCATTGATGTACATTTCTCTTTCTCTCACTGCTAATGCCAATTTGACCAAGGTCTGAACTGTAATGAGCGATGGCTCTGCCGGCAAGGCATCACAGATACCAATTTGATCTTATCAAGAATAAATTTTGTGCATGCACACACAGAAAAGTAACACTGAGGTAATCAGTGAGAGCAACAATACACCAGTGTTTGGAAACGCTTTAAATGCAATAGTTTGATCAAATTCAGGTCCTCGGGTTAAAAATTTACTTATTTCGAGTTAATGTACTTACGATACATCAGGTATTCAAATTTTCCAGAATTCTGTCAGTTTTCAGGAGACGTATATCTAAAGTTTTGTGAAACTTTTTTTTTTAACAATGGGGCTTTGATGTTGAACTACATCTTTATTATCCATCTTTATTAGTCATTAGTGACCATGGATGAGCATTCTCCCATGCATCAGTGCTCATACTGGTTCCGAAGAATGATTTTTTAGGAATCTAACCCTAATAAACAATGTTTTCTCTGAGCGCAGAGAATAATCATATCTGACTTTTATCTATATCCAAAACATAACAATAGATAGAATTTGATTGTGTTTTAAAATGCGAATTACTAGCACAAGAAGCGATCGAACGAATTCTCATTTTTCAGAAAAATCAATTCACGACGTACTATAAGGTGTCACAAATACCAGATCAATGTTTTTATGGATTCTCTATAAGATATCATTTGCTTCCCAGGGTTGTCATGTTCAAAGATTTTCCCCTAAAAAAAGAAAGCAAAACCGGAATCTCCGCTAGAAAACGAATAAAATAAGAAGATATATGTATAAATGTACGTTCCACTTCAGTAATAGTGTTACATATACCTCGAAATTATTTTCTCAAAACATTTATTCTAAAAATACCCCCTAATCAAATTTGTTTCGGGTGCACCTATTCGTAGATAAGAAGTCCGAAATACATCCCACTGTCACTATAATAGACATCATAGTTTTTTCCCAGTTCATGAATGGGTCAGGTTGACTGATTGACTGTTTGTTTATGTATAACACACGTATAGGCTGTATCACTTGACCTAGAAGGATGAAAATGTCAGTAATTACTTTTCGTTATGTATATCAAAAAACATTTATAAAAAATCTTTTTGAAGATTCCCTCCCAAATACGATGTTCAAAAGAGGGCAAGTTCAATTGACACTAATTTTATACTATAGAACTGCGTTCATCCTCGTTTTGTTTGAAATTCAGATTTTTCAGTCCTCCAATAGATGGCAAGAAAAGTGACTTATTCATTGATCACCCTTTTTCGCAATTTTCTAATTGGCCTTGGCATGCTGCCAAGAGGCATCAGTCGAGTAAAAGTTTCTATTATTCAGTAGGAGATCAATGTACCGGATAGAGACCATTGGAAATGCAATTACGCAGTTGAATAGGATGAAGATAAAAGATTAGAGGGGATTCAAGAGGTCAAACAACTGTTTATGTGAGTGAATTTCTAAATGAGATATGACGATTGCAATAAACCCACGCCTGAAAAATATAAAACAACAATCAACTTCAAATCGTTCATATTTAACCGCTTCACATCCTGAGTGCTTTCTTGGTAGGCGGCTTTAATCGTTAAGTGATACTTTGAAGCAAATGAAATCATATAATACTTCTATTTCTATATTTATGAATTTTTGAATCTTATATGAATATTAGCGGCTCCTTTCGTTCAGACCATTCCAGTTGACACTTTTATTCCCAGAATGGCAGCTAAAAACTGTTTTGCATGAACATATTCATTTATTTGAACGAAGCAAACCCTTTTGTATGAATCGTTTCCGCGAATCTTTAAAAATCTAGCTCAGTCGAAAACGGTTTCCTAGCAATCAGTTAGTTTCACATAACAGTTTACAATCGTTATCCTAGGTTTTATTATGGTAAAAAATTAGTCAATTCAATATCTGGATGTTGACAGTATTCATACATATGTATAACACCTTTTTCCTAATACAGTTTTACCTCGTTATTTGAAGGCTTTGCAGTCCTATTACATCTTCCTTAAGGAAACATAGCAAAAAACTAAGAAGCAATTACCATTAGCTTGTGGGGATTTCCAGACCCTTAATGTGATCATATTATGTTAAGCTATCTTTTCAAGATTCATGCTTGGACTTTCGTGTGGGAGGAAGAGGAAAAAATGCACTCAATCTATGAGCTCACTTTATAAAATAAACGCTCAACGCTATTTTCTCCTTCCCTTTTTTTCACGTAGAAATGAAGCAGGGACCTGGAGCAAATCTTCAAAAAGCCAAGGGTAGACGTACTGTGATCTGAGCGTACGTAGGCTCGTTTCGAATTTAAACCTAGTTCGTCAGCATCACATAACAATTACTCCCTTTCTCATCTTTGGTATCTTGTGTCCACAAAATTCACCACCAGTTTGCAAAGTTCACATCATTTGCTTCCAATATCCTATATTCGCATTATGTAACTCCAATATTCAAGATCCAAAGTATTTGCCTTTCGAATTTAATTTCCACATAATCCCAGTATGCAGTGTTCTCCTAACTTATCTCTATTATTGAGTGTTCATTCAATTTACTTCCAATATTTAATGTTTGTACAATTCACCTCTAATTTTCAACATCCAAATAACTTACCTCGAGTATTTAATGTGCACATCATCCAAAGCTTATCTGCCATTGTATTAAAAGTCCACATAATATACTTTTAGTACTTAATGTATACATAATTTACTCATGATATTAAAAGTCAACATAATTTATCCCCATTATTTAAACTTCAAATATATCAAGGTATTCAACGTTTACGTTGGGTACCTCAAGTATTCAATATCAACATTAAAAATTAACTATTGATTTTCATTTCTGCAAACAAAATAGGGAGACACATACAGATTCAATAGTGTCTGTCTGTCTGCCTTTCCGTGGGCAGAGAATAAGTTATTAAATTTTGGGGTGGATCCAAGAATTCTCTCACACATGCATTGCAGTAGCATGTCCATACCATGTGATAATTCCAAAGTCTCGAATATGTTCCAATGACATTTTGTAGAAAGCGTTACATTCGGCCATAAAAGAAGTGATTAAATGTCCGGATGGAAAATGGATTTCATACAGTTACTCCCCTTATAATTGATATACGTCCTAAAAACATATTCAAAAGTTTCCAACATATTTCAATGAAATTGTCAGGAAGTGTACGCCATGTGACAAAAAAAAAAAAAAAGATTACTTAAATTCTGCGGCTGATCTGGGAATCGTTACAATCATTTCTTTTGCATTTTGATTATTTGTGGTCGAATTTTCGTCCAGTCTTTAATGATAAAAGCACTAATAAAACTTTTAAATGTACATTTCCTCAAAACTGATTGAGATACGTTCTATGTAGATTACTAGTTTTATTAGTTTTATATTAACCAAAATGATAAACGGTTAGAAAACATAAAACAATTCAATAATAGTTAGTTTTAACGGGTATTTTCGTTCAAAGTTTCTGTATATTGGCAAAACTACGTATTTTCAGAATCTTCAAAGTATGGAAGATCCGAATGTCATTTCGATCATTTGGATAGCTTGGCCTCTATTTTGGCTCTTTGTATCCTGCAGTGTCCATGCTTAGTTTTTGAATAATAACTTACTAAAGTTTATCAACAATAATGAGAAATGCTGTTTGGCGATCATTTGCAGTGCGGAAAATTGAATCAGCCACTCCAGTTCGTACTTCAGCAGACAATGTTGACAGCTATTTACTCCACCGAACATTCATTAATTTTTTTGTAAGATCCCACCAAACACCTACGAAAATATTGGAGTGTCAATTCAAAATAGATATCTTTTGCTGATATAGTCCTTTAATTCTTGTCGAACAAAGATCATTCTTATCTTATGATTCACTATGTTTTACGAAATGTCATGCGAAGTGCTGTTAGATGATCAGTTAACAGCATGGAGAATGGACATTGCAACTTGATTCCAGTCCAACTGAAACCATGCCAATTATAAACAACATGAATCTATCTCCTCTTGTCAGTCATGGATAGAATAATGCACCATGAGGTGTTTAACGTCACATCTGGTGTTTATCACCGCTACATATGTGGCAAACATCGGAGAACTATCCGCAAAAGCAGTACATTTGGTGTTTCAAGCCCAGACAAGTATGGCGTAATGCTGCTACTTTACTTAACTGAATTAAACACTACTTAATTTCATCTAAATATTTGTAAATTTATTTTAAACGATGCTTGGCTTTTGTCTTATATCTAAATTTATGCTAAGGTGTTTGATAATCCTCTCCTCGTCACCATTTGAGAAGAACAACGAAATGTTCGTCTGACGACCAAAAGTCTACCGTGAAAATGAGTTACAAAATCGTTGATGAGTATACTTGTATGAGATTAGTGGTTCTTACCAGGTCTGACAGAAATAGGTTGTTGGCTACTACGAGTTCACTGAGAGATCAAAAGAACTCTTCATCCTCAATGTGGGCAGAAACCTATGCATAAGTCAAAGATGACATAACTTTCTAGAACTGTTCACAGAGGACCACGATGCAGATTAGGGCTAACCCGAAAATACAGGAGAATCACAAGTGGACATGGAAACTCTAATCTCCAGCCAAGATGGTACATCTCATACGCATGATTGTACGTGTGGGTAGCATATATTTTGTTCAAAAGCGGACTAAGAAGCTCAGAACATTAGTAAATTGTTTTGAAATAGTTTTTCCTAGCTAGAGTCTACGATAAAGTGACACTGGAGTTTAACACCTGCAGTGCTGATTCTTTGAAGTGCAACACATAAGACAAAAATATAACATAGTAAGATGTAATTTAAAACCAGATGACACACGCACAAACAACAAGAATATTTCCATGAGCTACTCCCTCTCGCTCGACTGAACAAAGAATTATCCAATGGAATATTCGATTTTATATACCATTGTATGAAGCATTAACTGCCCCAAGCTTATCATTGCTTCTGCTGTTGGAAATATCAAGAGCAATTATCAATTACACTTTCGAGGATTCAATCATGTAGAGGATGATACCCTGCAGATACAACATGCATTTCCAGTGCCATGTTTCAATCCCACGAATGAACAGCTCATGTACCTCTTCCACAGATGTACTGGTTCTTGAAGCAAATCATATACGTTTTCTGATTATTTCAATATGTATTTTTAAAGCAAAACCAATATGGACGATTCTGAGTGCAGATTTGTCTTTTCCAATATTTCATGCATTTTTAGGAGCAGGCAACTCTGTTATATTATCTCGAATAGGCAAAGCAATATTGCTGAACTTCTTCCACAAGGCAGCATGTCGTATCTTCAAGGCACTGCCGATACTTTTTCAAATAATTGCAGTAAAAGAGGATCTGTTTTCTACATTAGATAGGCCTGTATATTGTGTTTACCGAATGGTATCCGAATTGACAATATCCGTGAAATGCATCTTTTCTGCACACATATGACAGAAAGTATTAAACGTCCTTCCAGATTTGTTGCTCCCAAGCGGCATCTTCAAAAGTCTCAGATCTAGGCCACTGTTTGTAGGGGGCGAGTAGACGTCGTTCTACTGACCCACTAAGGGATGTATTCCACAAGGACGTGAATGGCCAGCTGAGACCAATTACAACTGAATCTCTCTCAGCAGCATCAGAGACCATCATTGCTTGTCATCCATAGGTCTGCACAAGTCAAAAGTGTTACTCTCTATGTATTAATGTCAGTGTAGCAGATGAGTGCAGGATGAAATCTAAAGATATTAAATTTGCTTCTGACATGATGGTGAAGCCAATGGAAAGGTTTAACTAGATCTACAAATTTTCAAACAGGGCAGTTTGGTTTCATACGTTTTGGGTGTCAAATTCTGAAATGTGTTGTTTAATCAAATTGAAAATCGTTACTCATGTATTTTTGACCATCTGTCCCTGATCATAACTGGTATATGTTGAATCCCTGCTGCTAGATTTAGCTTTGTCACAAAAATCCATACTTCAAGTAGAATAAGGGTCAGGATTATAAAGAAAAACACCAAAAAGATTCAGTTATCCGTGTATGAAAATCTGAGATCACCAAGTCTGCATGGATCATAGGCCATCTATATGCATTTTTAATTATTGCAATCAGATTCCTCCCGAATGTTAATCCTGGACACATTGAAAAACTAATAGTTAAAGATTGCAATCATTAATGATCCTAGATAATCTCAATACTGGCATCTGAGGGAAAGGAATCAGTTTTTTTTAACGATTTGGATCCTATTGGTTTCTTTCCAAATATGTATGGTTTTTGGTTTGTTTTTTATCTCAAGAATATTTGAATAAAATTACATTACATTTCACTTATGATATCTTGGATTCCAATGCGTAGGTTGTGATATCCAACGGCTGTAAAAATGCTATCAGTAAAATAAAAAGTGCAAACGAGTTTTTCTTGAAAAAATGGAGATCTAACGATATAAGGGACGGAATTGTAATGCACAGCAAAAAATTCTGCAAAAAAAAAAACGTATATTCCACCAAATGACAAAGGCAGAACAATTGACAAGATATAAAAGTCAGGGTAATCAGTTCGAAAAATTCACGAAACAAACTGCGTGGGAGGTGGAGCCAACCACCAACGAACAACAAAAAAGGCACATGTACCAGATAAGATCGATGTCGACTTATAGAAGGCTGGTAAAGTCATCGTTAGGAAAGTAACCGAACTATCAAAAGTAAGCCTCGAACTGGAAAAAATCCAAAAGATCAGCACATTGTGTAATACTGTTATATAGAAGAAAAGATTTAAAAGATCTAAAAAAGCTACAAACCTATGAGCCTACACAACTGCACGAACCAACTTTTCGCCAAAGTGATCACATTCTATAGTGGCATCATTTCAACTTATTTTTGGTCAAACCTGGTTTACCAAACTTCAACCGAATATATATATATATATATATATATATATATATATATATATATATATATATATATGTGTGTGTGTGTGTGTGTGTGTGTGTGTGTGCACGTGCACGCATGGACACGATGATCATTTGAAAACAAGCCATTGAAGACAGGTGACATTGGCAAAGTATAATATCCATCCCACAGCCATTTCGGTGATTTTAGATCAGCGATTCTCGAGAAATCAAATAAAAAACGATTAAATATACAAGATTATGTATCCCTTTTCTCAGTTCTGATACATCATCTCCCTTTACTTCTACTGTTTAGATCTATTTAAATTCAGACATAAAATAAATTGGCAATACTAAAAAGGTATTACCGAAATACTGTAAAGTCATAGTTCCGTACGATGGATGGACAATCATTTTATATAATGATTACATCAGGCTGTTCCACGGAAGTCCAGTGCTCCCAAAACACGCATCTTTGGTACTAGAATAGTCCAAGCTATATTGTTATGTTTTAATCATCTCTACAAAATTTAATTTTTCCTCTCTTCCTCCCTTGACAGGGTTTCTTTTTTTTTTTCCTTTCTCCTATTCAAGAAGATAATTTCAAATAAAGTAAATGCGTTTATCATCTTTTTTGCAGCCGCTGTTGCTGACTGGTAATGTAAAATACGGCGTATTTAATCAGGATTGCCTTCAAAGAATGATCAGAATAAAAGGGAACAGTTAAATACTCAGTTCTTATTCATTTACTTCAAAACCTTCACATTTTTGTATTCATCTGCGACTGGCAAAAGTACACTGAAGCAGGACATGCTGAATCATACAACCAACACATAGAACTAATCTTGTTTATCATATCAATCCATGATCGTCACAATCCAAAAAGAACAAGAAAGACAGAGGCTGAAGGGGGTGGCAGTTGGATGTGTCCCCTTTCCCTACGCGTATCTGAAGAGACAGGCCTGAGTGGCCTCCCCTGTTTCTTTCATTTTAATTTTAGGGTTCTATTCATACCAAGTAGTCATTTCCTATCTCTACCTCACTGTCTCACACTTCGAGCCCGGACTTTTATTGCCTCTCCGTGCGTAAATAGTTTTTTTTTTCCTTCCACCCTTGCATTCTATTTGAATTGATCCAATCTATTATTCATTCATTCTCGTTTCTCTGCCTGACTCTCAATCGAAGTTTACCCTCGTTTAGTGCTTACCATTAGTTTCCTTCCAAATCCTCATGTTTTATTCTTTCTTCATCTATCCCTTCATGGAATGGTCAAACAGTTCCGGAATCTATTCTTATTGATGTCCCTTGCTGCCTACCCTGCTTAATCAGGGCCCTTAAATTTCTGCAACCCTCATCCCCATTCCCTCCACGTGACACACACACACACACACACACACACACACACATTTTAGCATAGGGATAATGCTCACATCCCTTTGACGATATTTACATATGTATACGAACATGCACGTTCACATACACTTTGTATCTGCAATTCATATGGAGTAGCAAAGTATGCATGTGCTTTTACTCCAACATGTCGAGAACTACACACCACCGAATAAAAACAAAGCCATGCTGGATAACAGTCTTAAATCACTTAAAGCACACAGTTTCAGGAAAAATTTCCCCGAGAAAATAATCGATTTCCATTAGGTTTTTGTTTTTGCTCTCATGAAACAAGTCTAACCAGATGTATTTTTCATTGTTTTTCAATCTAGATTCTTTAGAAAAAGAAATAAAAAAAAAGACAAAATAATTAAAGTCAATCTAAAATTACATGTTTGGCTTAAATTCTTTACTTTGAAGTTGTGATACCTAAATGGCCGATTGAGATGAGCATCAGGGAAAAAAAACATTATTTTTAACCTCAATTAGTCATAATATTAGTCTCAGTCATATTATTTCCACACACACATACATATGCATACAATTTAACACACATGCACGTACATAGGGATTTCTACCTTCATTTGATTTGTTTAGCATTATCTGGAGATAATAAAGTTTGTCAAAAATATATGGTTTTGCCAGTTTTCACTTCTTTTTGCCTATGTATTCATGTATGTATGTATGCATTTATGTATGTAATTACCTATTTTGAACGTTTACAAGCAGCTGTAATAGAGCTATAAGGCTGAAAATGGTCAAAAGTACTCCACTATACCCATTATAAAAACGCTTCCCAACGTTTGGGGGAGATTTTTCCTCGCAATACACATTTTTGTCGGGTTTTATAAATTTGCTAAAATAGTTTACTAGGAACCTTTCAGAGACAACTTTTGGACATTTGTTAACAATGGGCTCCTTTTTCAGCAGAGGTTGAATTTGTGCTGGATTAGTCTCAAATTTGTACCAAACATTAGGGCTCCATTAGCCTTCCTCATTTGAATTTTTGTTCAAGAAATGCCTAGTTTTCCAGTGTTTTGAAAGCATGGAAAATGTTCCAAACGCATTATGTATACCAAGGCTTCTGGAGAATTATTTGTTCACTAGATAATGTTCGAAAACAGTTTATTAAAAGCATCCTTTATTATAGAATAATTTACTTTGAAATCATGGAAGCTGTACAGAAAATGATTTTACGCTAGATCCTTGAAAATTTGGTTTCCTAGTCAACTAATCACTTCCTGAAAAAAGTTTTTTTATCCCTATCTCGGATAAGTTTTTGGGGAATATAGAAAATTTGTGTTGAATTATTTACTATTTTGAACGTCTAAATACATCTCCAATCAAGCTATAAGGCTGAAACATGCATTCATACTCCAATACCCAATCCCCTTTATTCGCTAGAAAACAGGACTTTAAAAGTATGGAAGCAGTACAGGACCCATTTTACATTTTACAACCTCGTAAATTAACAATAGTAGTCGACTAGACATTCCATAAGAACTTTTTTTTTAAAATTTTTTTCTAGGCTTTTGGGGGCTTTTTTGTCTAGCATTTGCGTATTCTTGAAATTTTTCTAAAGTGTGGAATATGCAGAAAGCATTTTCCATACCAAACTCCTTAAAATTTTCAAAAGTATTTTTCTACACACATTCTATAAAGTATTTTTAATAGGGAGGTCAATCTGCAATATGATTCATACTGAATTGATCACCAGTTTCTCCACGATTGTTTTTTCAGCAGTTGTTGCCCAAGAAGAAGAGATATAAGTTTCTTACCAATTTATCCCCTGTTTTTCCGATATGTTGATCCTCATCCCGAAAAAAAACAAAGAAAACAATAAGACAATGGTTACATAACAGTTTCTTTTGAATGTCTAAACAGATCTGCAATTAAACATATTGAAGTGTCTTAATTTCTCAACTTGCTGTAGTAATCTAAAGTTTTCAAGGATAAGAATTCAGTGAATCTGCGAGAGACGTAAATCTTGCATAATCTTATCCTGAGTCCCACGGTGAGAGAAAAAAGGATGGGTATTACCCCCAGAACCAAAACACAGCTATGATGCCAAATCATATGAAACGTATATCTTTCTTTATTATTATTCTAAAGAAAAGAAAATTTTACAAGAATAGAGGATGAATAATGAGGATTCACAATATATGGTACACTCCTTTGACAATATTTTGGAAAAAGTAGTTCAACTCATGAGACAGCATAACAAACGTTTTTCATTCATCGACAAGAAAAACGTAACTCTTTGAGACGGCTTGTGCCAATAATCAGATCTCATAATAATAAATCTTGAATTCTGATCAGCTCTCGCACAGCAATTCCATCGCCATCTTTTTTTCTCTGCACTTTTTCACTTTTTTTCCTCATTCCTTATTCCTCTTTCCATTAATCTTTTTTTTCCAATTTTTGTCACTCTTTTTTTCCTACCTCGTTCCATGTTTTCTTTTTTTTCTCTTTTTTCCACTTATTTCTCTCTATTTCATTGCTTTTTCACTTATGTCTTTCTTTTTATTAGTTTTTTTAAAGTTATCTATATTTCATTTCTCTCTTACTTTTTTCTTTTTTTTAAAATTTCTTATTCATTTCTTGTTTCATTATTATTTCGTTTCTTCTCATTTCTTTCTTTTTCATTGTTTTTTCACTCTTTTTCTTTCCTTCCCATTTCTGTCACTTGTTCACTTATTCCTCTTTCTCCTTCCTTTCTTATCTTCTTCCTTCTTAGCACCTTAGCTTTTTTTGTTATTCTGTTCACATTCTTTCTGCATTTTTTTGGTCAGTTCTCCCTTTTTTATTCATTTCATCTCTCTTTCTCATTTTTCTTTGAGTCCTTCTCCATTCAATTCATACTCCCCCTCTTTCCCCCTTTTATCTTTCTATTCCTTGACTTTTATTTCATTCCTACCCCCTTCCATTTGGACACAGTCGATTCATTTCTCGTTTTTTTTCACCTTCATTTACTCGCCTTTCACATTTTTTTCGGTCATTTTTGATCATCACTCTCTTTCTTTATCCCTTACGTCTGTCTCTTTATTTTATTCTACTCTTCCTTCGCTTGGTTTCCAATCTTTCTTGAATTGTTTCATTTTTACCTTCATTTCTTTTGTAATTTTTTCTCTTTTTTTTCCTCACACTTTCCATTTCTCGTGCCTCTCATTCCTTCATTTTTTCACTTTCATTCTTATCACCCCTCGGCTTCTTTCTCCCCTTTCATACTATTCCATATCTACATCTTTCCCGTATTTTCATTCATTTTTTCTTTCTTCTTTTCCCTTTTTTTATCCCTCTTTCTCATAGTTACTCACATTTTACTTCATTCTCCCCTTCTTTGTCATATCCTCAAACTTTTTTTTACCCACTTCTTTCTTTCTGATTATATCAGCTTTGAGAATATACATCATTTTGATACTCTAACCAGCAAAAGCCAAAATTATATTGAATCGACAACTAGCGACATTCTCATATAGTCGGAAACCCACAAACAAAACAACCATTTGAACTATCAACAGAGGTTTTTGAAATTCCTAAGAACATCTGTATGACTGCCTGACTATATAAGTTTACACACACACACACACACACACACACACACACACACACACACACACACACACATATATATATATATATATATATATATATATATATATATATATATCCACAGATAGCTGTTTCGATGTATTACATCTTTTCAGGGTGGCTATAGACTTTCCATTATCCCATCCAGTACTGCAAAGAAAAAGTGAATCATTCACATTGGACCCTGAGGCTGATATCCTACCTTTGGAGTACAGAACTGGAGAGTCAATAAGGCTGAATTTTATCTATATATCTATTTACACAGAAATTCTACATTCACCCGAGTGCTCTATTCCTATGGATGAGCATTGCGTAAGCCTACAATTGATGAGTTAACCCACCTATATATATATATATATATATATATATATATATGTGTGTGTGTGTGTGTGTGTGTGTGTGTGCGGTACTGCAAGAGAGTGGATAAATATTTTTAAAAAAATTGCTTCCAATAATGTCTACAATTTCTTTTCAATTCCCCATCAAATGGGTCTTAATGTTGGGGTTCAAACTGCTATGTAAGTAATTTTGTGTCTGGCAGAATTCACACCTGTTTTTTGAAAGTTTTAGACTTTTCTTAAAAAGATAACCCCGGCCAAACGAACTTGATTGCTTTTTTCTCCTAATTTTTTTTGATCATCCCCAACACGACATGCTGCCAAAATATGTTTGTCCTGTGACTGTTTTCATTGAGTGGCTAACCAGATATATCGCCATTTCCAATTCAGAGATGATGTCGATTTTTTTGTTGCTATCGTTGTCGTTGTTATTGTTGTTGTTGTTGTTGTTGTTGTTGTTACACAATTTCTGTGCTCGTTCTCTCGTGATAGCCACTTTCTGAATATTCTTTCTGCGTTGAGAATCAAGCAGGGAATGATTTTAGACTTTCTGAATTGGTACGCATAAGCAAGTCGGAGAGCAAATTGTTGGGCCATTTAGAATTGGAGAAAATTGTGGCCTTTCTAGTTACGAAATGGCAGCCACTCCAGGGGTGGGTGCTGATAGAGAATTCAAAGTCAAAGGAGCAGACGACAATAACGTTAACACTATCCGTAGAAATATTGACCCCAATACCTAAGCCAAAAAAAATAACCCTGCAAGTGAAGCAGAAACCAGTTTGAAACGGGGATGAACGACGATATTCATATAGCTTACCCAATGCGTTGGTGCCTTTATCATTTTCAAATTTCTTTCTTTAGGACCTTATGCACTTATCCATTGACCTTTCAAATTTTCAAATCAGTCTACGAATTCCACTTTCTGGAATCGCCGCACTTGTTTCATTGCGTTTTCCATAATCTCGTATTCAGTCTTGAATCTCATCCTTATCTACTGACAGTAAACCGGAGTCTCACGGAGGAGAAGCTGCATTTGAGTTGGGGGGGGCGACCGTACAATATTGGAAATTGAACAGACAACAACATGAGGGTGTAATTTCTCCACTTACGGTATGGGTCACCGTTTTGAATGATGATCTATTTAATACATATGCATGCGCTTGTCCTATGTTCATTATTATTATTGTTGCTTTCCTTTCTAACTCCTTTTATATATCTCTCCCCCTCTCTCTCCCCCCCTCTCTCTCTTACTCTCTCTCTCTCTCTCTCTCTATATATATATATATTGTGAGCAACAGGATGTGAGACAGACTCAGTGTAAAAATGTATAGCAACTTTGTTTATCAATTAGGTTATCCATAGATAAATTGATTGGCGAGCTAAACATGTTTTGTGAGATAATCTCATCTTCAGTAGGGTTTGCTGCGTGTGCGTATGTATGTGTGCTTGTCTGTGTGCGTGTGTGTGTGTATCGCAGAGGTAGCCCACAAATACAGCTTACTAAATAACTATCATAGGAGGAGAATAGGGTCAGGCGAACGGGAAATTCAAAAGCAGTGGGGGAAGCTGGGCTATGAGCAAGAGGGGCAAAGCATACACACCAAAAGAAAGAGAGATTACAAGGTCCTATGATTAGATGTGAAAACTAACTTTGAAAATCATAACCAAAACACCGCCAGTGTCTTCCATCCCTGCCATAGGCGGCCAAAATATAGATAAAAGTCAATTCTTCTCGGGGATAAATTAGACGGAGAATCACTAAACTGATATAAGAAAGTAATCAGACGGCTAACACTTTTTTTTAGAAAAAGCAAAATAGTCATCCAAAACGATCTATACTAAAAAAAAATACCTTCAATATGAGAGGGCTGGGATAAAGGCCGCTTTTAACTTCCATTTTTATCTCATTACAAAATCTACTGTAAGAAGGGTACATTTTCTCTTTTTCTTTCTCTGTCCATCTCAACAACATGCAAACAAAAAAAAGGGGGGGGTAGATTGCATGGGCTTTTTTCATTGTAATGTGTCACCAATTCAATATGTACTGAATTTACAAACAACTTTGAAAATCCTATACAACATAATGACTGCATTCCCCCCGTCAGAGGTTGTAATTTTGATTAGGATTACTGTAAATTTTCCCCAGGGATAAATCAGAGGAAAGGTCACTGCAACGATCAGGAAGGTGAGCGTACAGTACATACCTCTTCACAAAAATGATGATTATGATTTGCTTCTCCAAAATCTATCAATGTTAAAAAAATATCTGCCTCCCATAAAAGAAGGTTGCCATTTTTTGTAAACTGCTACCTATGTTAACTCTAAATATAAAACCGAAAAATACCTGCATAAGTACTTGTGGAATAAATTTTCATGGCCAGTTAGTCCCTCGATAAAGATCAATCCCGATATGATGTCAAATACTTAATTGTGCGTCATGGACCTGCGTGGCAGAGAGTAGCTCAGCACTCCCAAGGATTTGCAAAATTGAAATCACACCGGCCGTCCCTGTTCGATAATTGGTCCGAAAAGGCCTAGCCACATAACTTGCCTTATATAAGAGTGATGTGCTCCAACAGCGACTACTCAATCCCCCCCCCCCAAACTCCATAACCTTCACCAAGACAACAACATGATATATTAGCACCTGCAATATATAAACACACTCAGCGGGCAAGCACGTTACCGATTTAGTAAATTAAATCAAAATTAGTGAAATGAGAAAATCTGAAAAAGAGCAGATCTAATTGGAGAGCAACCCTTCTTTCACAACAACGAGGAAGTAAAATTTTTAAAAAATGGAGGGATAGGTTTTTCTTGTCATCAATAACGGACGAAAAGACAATGTGGTAAAATTCAAAACTGCCTCTGACCGCATAACCTGTGTCAAGATATAACCCTCAAGAGGAAAAAAAAAACTGAATATGATTCAAGTCTACGCTCCCACTTCACAGTTAACAAAAGAGAAACTCCTATGATGGCTTGAAGTCCACAATCCAGAATACCAGAAAATACAACAATTTCTCGTGTGAAACTTCAGCGTAAAGGTAGGATTAAAAAACTAACATTGCGTTCGGATATTCAGTACATAACAAAAAAGGTGAAAATCTTGTAAACTTGTTAACGGGTTCTAAATCAATAACACCCATTTCAAGAAGAAGCCAATCATAAAAAAAAAGACTTTGAAGAGCCCAAGCCATGAAACCAAAACGAAGTAGATTACATCCTTGTTGACAAAAGTCACACTCTAGAGGGCATTCGTGTTCTAATTCAAGTCAATATAGGAAGTGAGTAAAGAATGGTAAAATGTAAAATGCAAATTAGCACCAACAAAGGACGCTGAAAAAATGTCCCATACCAAACTTCAACAACTATACGTACCAAAAAAGGTCATTTGATCTGGCAAACTTGAACTGAGAAAAATATATAAAATTCTCACCGAACCACGGGAGAACGATACCAACGAATTCAACAAAAAGATAACTACTTATCTAATTGAAGTCGCAAGTATATTAAAATCAGAGAGCATACAAACCATGTGCAAAAAAAGTACATATTCCAAAACAGTCATCAAAATAAATCTCAAAGAATGTTGGGACTCCAAAGCTTAAAACAAAACCATAAGTACAGGACGGTAACAAATAACTAGTATACTCAAGGGAAAGGGGGAACTAACAATGGACAGAGGAAGCAGAGCTTAATGTGCTCAAGAGTTTTACCAAAAACAGTACTTTTCCAACACGGACTACAGCAACAAACAGGATGTGCTCGAAAGAACTTGTAAGGTCATCACTAAGAAACTGACTTCTTCCTAAAGCAAGGTAGCGTCAAGGGAGATTGGGACATAGCAATTCCAAGAGACCTCAACAAAGACACATCAATAAGTCAGCTCAACTACATAAAAAAACCAAAAAAAAAAACTCACAGAAATCATCACTTATTGAATCACCAAAAAGTTTGTTGAAAACCAAACACAGGATCAATCTTGCTTCAGAATTAGCTGCTCGTTCATGGGCTAACTCCATTCGATAAATCAACTGAAAGGGAAAGCTGCAGAATAGAGGATACCACTTGCTATATCAATCATCGACTAAGAAAGTCATTGAGGCTATCACTGTACAAGATAGAACCCTGACTTCTTTGAGAATTATTTTGATGACTGCTTTGGAGTATGTACTTTTGTCTTCTCTTCTATTTTTTGGCATTTGTGTGCTCATTGTATATTTCAACGTACTGCAACATATATACAGTCACTGCAGCTCCTTTATCTGGCGACATGGGGATTTAAAACCATTTCAACTCCAAGACCAGGTACAAAAAAAAGTTATTAGCTTACGCAGACACTTGAAATTGTGACTCATTATCATCTCACGAAATATAGACTGGATAAAGGAATCAGAATAGACAGTAAATATCTAAACAACGTCAAATTCGCAGAAAATATTGTCCTCTTTGCAGGAATCCTCCATAACCACCAGCGAATGCTAGATGAACTGAATGAAGAAAGCAAGAAAGTGAACGTCAGCAAGAGAAAAGGTCATGTGTAATAATCACATCGGAAATAAACACACATTTAGGGCAACAAATTTTCATGATATCTTTGAAAGAAGGAAAAATCAAGCAAAGATGCAATCTTTGATGGCAAATTATGGGTGACACAAGTTCAAGCTTAAAAAAATCCAGACCCCCCCCCATTTTTCATAAAAAAACGAGTAAATATCCCTGATAGTCACCTATGGAGCCGTATCATTGAACATAAACAAGATACCCAACCAGGCTTGACAACCCATCTGAGGCATACAATATAGAGATCAGTGACAAAAAGAGAAGCTATGACCAATAACAACATGAGCATTTCAAAAAACATTCAGGTCATTCAACAGACACTCCCAGCAGCCAGCATGTCAAAATATCCTAACTTCTTTCCATTATCTTAGGTGGGACCCGGGTTAGATTATCATCTCTTTAGAGACCTACTGTTAGCGTTATTTTAATCAGAAAAAATCATCCATTTTTCTGCTAAGTTTGGGCTATATGTGTTGTAAACACGAACTATATTGCATGATTTGCACCTCAGTAAATAACTTTTTCATGTTTTGAAAACAAGTGTCTGGTTCATGCTGTAATGTGAGGTTGCTGGAAATTATTTTATACTAACAAAAATGGAAATAAGCAGTTTATATACTACTTTTCAAGTAGTTTCTGTCAAAACTTTTCCTTAGAAAAGGATGCAAAGAAAATATTTGTGTGGCTAGATGGGACATTTCATGAGATGGTACGAGTAATCAGATTATACCAATCATCCCCACAGTGTTGGCAAGTTATTATACATTTTTAATAATGTTTAAATGATAATATAAAACATTTGACTAATGTTCCTGACTTAAATGATACATCTAAAGGGAATTTCTCTTCTGGAGTAAGTTATGGACATATTTGCGTCTAAAACAATTGATCTCCACCAAGTTACAGCTACTTTAGTGAAACAAGAAGTATTTAATTAGCTTTGAAACCCAATTAAAGATTTTGCATCGTCATGTTTATGCTTCGAGAACGAAGATAGAGAAGGATCACTACATCTGTTAAGTTCGGTGGTGACGAACATTTGACCAACTCCATCGTTTAAATGAGCGGTTCGAAAATTGTGCCATATTTATAGTACATGATGATTTGCAAAGAAACAGATTAGGCCCACAAGTCACACTTTTTCATGGATGAATGATGCATAAATATCATCATCATTATCATCATCATCATCATCATCATCATCATCATCATCACCAGTCTTTTAACGTCCATTGTCGGACATAGACCTTCCCCAGGATTCGCCACACTTCTCTATCATGGGCATCGCAGAGTCAGCACTTTTTGAATTCGTCATGCTTGTGTCTCGATCTAATATTTTGCGGGCTTGGCTCCGCACGTGATCATGGGAAATCCATGTCGTGAGTCGTGATGTCCATTGGTTGTCTGTCATTCTTGCAACATGACCAGCCAACTGCCATTTGAGCTTTTTAATCGATTTCATAATGTCCATGATCCTTGTCTTTTCCTGGAAGACCTGTGTTGTTTTGTGGTCTCTCCATGTGAGGCCCAGCATATTTTTTTATGTGCACGTTGCATGGTTCTCAATTTGTTGATCTGTCTCTTGCTTAAGTTCCATGTTTCAGCTCCATGAGTGACTATTTGGAGAAAGCATTGGTTACACACCCTTCTTTTTAAGATTAATAGGATTTTTTATTTTTGAAAGTTGACCTTGTTCTGTCAAAGGTTTGCCATCTTAGTGTGATTCTTTACTTATTTCTTCTCCTTTTGAAAGTGTCATGAAGATTTGCTGTCCTAGGTAGATGTAGTGATCTACTTTCTCTACATACACTGCTAAAATCAGCCCGACACTGTCGATCGTAAAAAAATCTTAACACCATAAAGACAATATGGGCGCTAAACGAAATCTAACTGGTTTGGAGAAAATTTGAAAACAATTACAAACCGTGGAAAGCATTCAGAAATGGATCAAACAACTTTGTCAATGCACTGAAAACAACGTTCTGGCATCTTGATCTGACAACTCAGTTTTCAGGAGAAAAACAAAACAAAAAATCCTGCCATACTGAAACGTTTTCCACGAACAAACACTGCAAACCCTATCCTATAACTTTCTGGAATAATTCATCTAAAATTATCAGAATCAAAGAGAAATAGTAAAAGTGGAGAAAAATGGCTGATATTCTCCAAGGAGGGCATGCACAAAGAAACATACACACGCAATCACAATTTCATGGTTAATAATCTTACTATTTATGAAAATAGAAATTCCACTGTTGATACGATTCAATCAAAGCTCCCAGTTTTTATCAAACTAAAAGGAGCTATCGGTACAAAATATAAAATTGCCATTTGCTGATGAGTTTGTCAGGCATGGAATATATATATATATATATATGTATATATATATATATATATATATATATATATATATATATATATATATATATATATAGCACTGAAAATAGCGAATGCAACATGAATTTAAAAAAAATCAACACATATTCCTTAAAACCAGCTACAGAGGACAACATTCGAAACTCGAATATCGAAGTGTCAATATTGTTTATTGAGACATGTATAATGTTAAAATGCTGCACACAGACACAGACACAGAGACCCCCCCATATATATATATATATATATATATATATATATATATATATATATATATATATATATATATATATATACACTAGAAAGCTTTACAATTTTAAACACCACACATTCTTATTTGTCACTTCAGTCACTCGTTTCCGAAAATTTTTCTATGCAATTTACGTAATTTTCTTCTGTGTTTTTCTTTCTGTTCCCTCTATGCTATGTTACTACTGTAAAATATATCCATTGTCTCTTGTTTGCCATTTGACCGTTTTAGGTATTTTAAAAAAACAAATGCCCGTATAAACATGGCACTCTAGCAGATATTATACAATTTTCGCCATACATGTGTTTTGCATATTGATGTTACTTTGAACTTAATTTTTACTCTTTGAAACAAGCCTTACTTACTTATGTTACCCTAAAAATGTTTTTATAGATGAGGGATCGGTGAATATAACAATAATTTGTGTTTTGCGTCATTATGTATGAATATATATATATATTTTAATAATATATATATTGCATATATATATATATATATATATATATATATATATATATATATATATATATATATATATATATATATATATATATATATATATATTGAATTTTCGGTTGATGATTCCCAATAAATATTATCTCTTTTCGTGTTTGGAATAAATCGTATCATTTTCCTGAAACCCTTGAAACTTTCTTCTAAGCTGGGAATACTTTCAGTTAAACGCAATTTGTCGTAGGACTCTCGCCGGGGAAATCAAATCAAACGATAGATATACATAGGAATGGGAAGTGGCTAAGAAATTGTCTGTTTGGAACAAATTCAGACGGGTTTGGTTAGTCACTCAATAAAAACTCTCAAATGACTAACACCTTTTGACGGCTAGTTGTATTGGGGATGATCAATTTAAAAATTGAAGAAGGGGTGAGCAATGGATAAGTTACCTCTCACACTTTTTGTTTTGCAGTGATCCCTCCAAACACATTTGATAAAGACGAAAAGAACCAGCGAGTATTCATTTAGAGGGTAATTTTGAAGGAAAAAGATATTACTTTCTTTGTAACTATGATAAGAAAGAAACGTTTGGATTTACAGCCCTCTGGCTCCAATGGTGAAATTCATACGTGTGAGATATATATATATATATATATATATATATATATATATATATATATATATATATACATATATACATATATATATATATATATATATATATATATATATATATATATATATATACATATATATATATATATATATATATATATATATATATCCATCCATCCAGCTAAACTTGTTTGAAACCTGAATAAATTCATGTTGCCAGTCTTGGTGACAGTCTTTGTTGTCGGTCTCGTATGAGAACGCCGACCCATCACTTTGAAAAAATTCAGAAGAAAATCAATATCCTTTCACTGAAAGGAGAAACCAGACAAAAATACAAAGAGGGAAAGCAACTCTGCAGAGAATTAAGAAGTTTCTCTTAAACAAAGACAGTTTTATAGGTGCTGAAGACCCGCACAGTAACTCACTGTTAGAGTGCACTTGTGTTACTTTTGAGAAAAGCATTACCCTTTTAGTAAAAGGCGAAGCCAGGCAGAGATACTAAAATGAAAATAACCCAACGGAGACTCCAGAAGACCCTTTCAGGCAGTGCCAGTCCTAAGTTCCGTAGACGCAGGTTGTCACCATGGTGTCATGAGCTAGGGGACGCCTTTTTTTTATTGAAAAAAAAAGATGACAAACAAATAATAATAATAATCCAATGATAATTACTCTAGTAATTGCTTCTCGTTCGTTGACTTATATCAAAAGGAGGTAACCAATTACGCTGCTACTGATAACTTAATGAGGAAGAAATGGAATTAGAAAACTTGACTACTTGAAACAAATTTTATGTAAAATCGATTATAAAGGACATAGAATGAAATTTAGGATTAGTTTTGGGGTTTGCGTTAGTTTCATCATTCACTGTATTTTATTTTATTCTTGCCAATGTATATTTTAATTTCAAAATCATTCTGTTGTTACTTGCAAAACGATCTCTAAAACAAACTTCACCTCTAATCCTTAACTATAACACTAATTCTACCGCTTGAATTAATTTTCATCTTTTACTATTAATTCCAATGAAATACAGTTTTAAATGGTCAGTTTTTTTCAATTTCATTTATTCCTCAATACATTAGTGAGCATTATTTATTATATTCCTCTGATAATTTTCACTCTATGATAAAAATCTGTTTCCGATTTAGTAACATACTTTCATTCACGTAGTTATTTTGATAATAACTGTTTATATAATATCAGTGAAATCAGGATTGAGAATTATTTTACTCTAAAACTTTCACTGATACAAAAGCAAACTATATACACAATGCATATCTAACAATATGAAAACCAGTGAATTCTAATTGAAAGGAAAAATAATCAATCTTTTTTCTTTACTTTTTTAGCACAAATCAATATCGTTGAATATTGTTATATGGGTTGGCATTTTGGATATTTAATTAAAGCAAAATTTCCGTTTCAATTCCATAACATCGTAAATTCACAAAATATTTTCTAGTTCTTTTGTTAACAATTAAAAATAACTACTGAAAGAGCAAATCTGATATCCATTGTTGGATTTGACGCTATAACATCTTGACATTTCCTTTCGTATCCATCAGAATAGAGCTGAAATTTTTTCATCATAAACACTGGTGAAAAAATTCTTCTCATCATTAACATGAACAAGAACGGTATCAAAAGCAGAAACAGTAGCGATGACAGATTTATAAAAGACCATCGTTTAATTAACACCTTCATCAAGATTCGCCAAATCACTCCATAATGGGTGCCTTACAGTCAATACTCTCCGAACTTGTCTCTTTTGTCACAGCATCTTATTGTTCGTTGTTCACGGTTTCACATATGATATCTTGATAACTATGTAATAAATAGCATAGTCAGCAGTTGTCAGACGTTTTTGCAATATGACTTGCACACATTGCCGTTCGACATTTCAAATAAAATCAATGACTGACTCCTGGTTCCCCTCTTATAAACTGTACTGTCTTGTGATCTCACCATTGGATGTTGAGCATGATTCTCTCCTGTGCATATTGTGTGGTTCTCCGCTTGAAGATCAATCCTTTGGTTTCAAGTCTCATAGGGTACAATCGGGAGGATTCATTGTTGTATACTTTTATTTACAGATTGTTGGATTTTCTTCTTCTTGAAATTTGAGCTTGCTTTCCTGAAGTCTTGCCAACTCAGAGGAATTCTTAGCCTTCTTTGATGATATCATAGGGATCTGATGTCCTACGGAGCTGTTGCTATTTTTCCTTTTGTTCCCAAATCAAATATTTGTGTCTTCCTCCTAAACTGTCAACTAATCGGACTTTGAAATTAGACAAGAGCCTTCCCAAGGGTTCCCTTTTCTTTTGTTCCTATATTCTCAACTGGCAATATGCTCAGTGTTGCTCTGGCTGGAGAGTTTCTACAAATGACCAAATTTGTTCATAAAGCATAATTGGCATTATAAAAAACTTTTGGATTCCCTATGAAAGGTTAGTTTATAGGTCCAATGAAATTTCTCTCCTCAATGTTTACAGTAGTTTCGAATTTACGTAGATGGATATATTCATAGATAT
>OY735231.1:11446589-11531589 GCA_963457665.1 Thysanoteuthis rhombus | reverse complement strand
CTTTGTTGTAGTAGCAAAAATTACAGAGGTGAGATAGGCTGTCCTGCGAGTAATGCTTGGAGATCAGCGAATAGCTGTATTCGAAGGTGAGGCATCTGCTGATGTATTGCGAGAAGCATTGTCATTCAAGAGGAATGAAATATGAACAACTAATGAATGTCAATAGGTCTGGTTAGTTACTCAATAAAAAGTTAAACCTATCCCAGACATTTTAGGGTGATTTATCACAAAATTGGAATGTGGTTGATCAATGAATAAGTTACATGTGTCAACTTTTGTTGGAGGACTGAGCAGTTTAGAATTTCACAAGAAAATCGATAGAGTAGAATTACATTGCAAAGTACCCTATCCCAATTGAAAGCAAACTTTTTCTTTCTATGATTAGATATGTGATGAATGTTTAAATATTCAATCTTTTAGATCACCCAGCTGGCCTGTCAGAACAGTTTGAAAACTGAAGAAATCTATTTTGAAACTTCCAGTTGTCGATCTGTAATGTTTGAAAACATGCATAGCTGTTGCAGGATAAAACTCTACTTTAACTTCTATTTCGACTGAAGATGTGTGTTGCAGCAAATTTCTCATGCTACCGAAAAAACCGGCTGTGCATTGTGATATATTCAATGAATAAGAAAAATACACTAAAGCTTTCAGACGAAAAGGGTTCTCTTTCACTTTTGCCCCCTTAAAGCTGAAAAGGTCTCATTTCATAGTTGGCCCATTGAAAGAGCAAATATTCCTTGTCTCTTCATCGTTCATACATGGACAGGCTCTTTCCCTTTACTTTAGACCTTTTAGAGGAGGAAAAAGCCACACTTCACCTTTGATCTCTTGAGAAATCAAACAAAGAAATTCATAATACCTATTGCAAAACTCTGTTGATATAGATTTTATCCATGATATTTATTGAGAGAGAGAGAGAGAGAGAGAGAGAGAGAGAGAGAGAGAGAGAGAGATATCATATATCATATATCATATATAAAAATTTGCATAGTTACAATCAGTGATTTTTTTCTGTTGGAGTATTTTTTTGAGGGAAATGCTGTCAGAAACTATTCCCAATTCAAAACATAATTACTGGTCTCTGTTGAAAATTAGATAAAATCTGAAACTGAAAACAAAAAAAAAATTATGCTCTGAATATGTAGGTTCGAATGAATGGTATAGAACTCCTTTGGTTAATGTTGAAATGATTCAGGGACGCACATTTCATAGTTTTGGGGATAACCTCAGCTGAAAGTAAAGAGAGTAAACATTCATAGATAGGCTTTTTTCATGTTGAGTATAGATTAGGACCACTTGATTCCGAATATGCCATTCTTTTCCGTCTGTGATGCACTCTGATTGACTTATAAGCGTATACAACTAATACACTTTACTGCTTTAATGGTGGATTTTCACGTAAGTGTAAATGGTCCAAGACACATCATTGAGACCTTGTATAAAAGGGAGATGCTCAATATCCAATTTGATAAAATACTACATTGGCGTCCAATCGGTAATCACGGACGATTTGGTGGCAACACCTCTGGTTATCTTTGGTTTTGCATTCACAGACGCAAACATTTGGTAAATCATATTGAAATACAGTTGAGCTATATATATCCGGAAATCAAAAACCGAGAAATTCCGAAAGCCGATACTTAACATAACTTTTTTCTCTGAAAATTCAGTTACCGACTTTTGGATATTTACAAACCTGAAATTATATTTACTTCACAAATGATGGAATATGAAACGATTCAATATTATCAGAATTAGTTTCTATTACATTTACAGCTACTTGTAATTCAATGATCATTCGTCTTTACATATCCTAAATAAGAAAAAGAAAGATAGAATGTATTATAATCAATTCTCTTGTTTATTATCTTTCAAACTTTTTTTACCTTGAAACGTCTTCTAACAATGTTTATATCTTTTTTCCCTTTAATCTGATCCACGGGTGTCACTCTCTGTTTGACTCAATTCAATAATGATTTCGTTTGTTGTGTCTGAACACGGACAAATCAAGCAAACAATAAAAATGGAAAAAAATGATTTTAAAACTTGATTTTTACAATACATTACAAAAAAACACCCCCAAAACAAACGTTCTCAGTACAAGATCTCATCGATGGAAGATAAACATAGATTAAGAATATCCAAACCCCTCCCCAATTACATTACGTGTCTCATTTTCCCAAAAATATCTCATTATGGCGATCGAAATATTCTGGAATGAAAATTGAGATTCAAAACATTTCTGACTCCAGGCATTTTGGTTGATTGCTTTCAAACTGTCCGACATTTTTAGGTTAAGTTGAAATATACAACATATAAACAAAAACAAAGTCTTTCAACCACCCAAATGAACTTATAAGAATGGGGTTTAAAATCTAATTTGCTAATAGCCTGCTCCAGAATTCGTAGCCTCAGAATTTTGACACAACTAACGATCATTTTTAGATTCTGTAGTAACTAGCTGGAATACCCGTCTACACTACCTAAAATATTCAAGTAAAAATGGCAGTAAAGCTCTCAGAAATTTACAAGGGGAAACAATTACCGTTGCTTTAATAATCCCAAGGAGAAACAAAATGTTTATCTTGAAGTCAGACCCGATAAGTGGCAGGAACATATACCTGATTTCTTTGCATCTGAAAAGGTTAGGGATTTCCTTCACTTTTGAATTCTACTAAGGGCAGAAACTTTCCCTTCTAAAAGTAGGGAATATGGTTTGCTTTCATTGTTGTCCCTTTGAAAGGAGGATAAGTCGGTCAGTTCAGTTTGAAACTCTTGGTATAAATTCAAATCTCTTGTGGAAGTAAATCGTTCTCAAAATAATTTATAAAATATCTAATTTGAAATCAGATAGTATTTAATTTGGTAAAGTTAGGCAGTGCCATTACACCTAGCTGTATATCAGCTGTATTTTCCCAGGCTTACCACATCAAAAGTATCTGTGTGTCCTATAGTTCTTTGCAGTGTGCCATATATGAAATAGAAATAGTGGCGATAAACACCCAAATCAGCGTCTCTCACCTCAACACTTGTGATTTTATTCATGACCGGCGGGAGAAGACATATTGATGCTTTTCCATTTGTGCCAATTTCAGTCGGTTCTCAACTCCCTTCGTCGAAACCATTGTCTGCGCTGTTAACCGGCAGGTCTCAAAACACTTATTAAAAATAGTAAGATAGTGATCCATAAGATGAATATGAACGTTGATGAATAAAAACAAAGGTACTAATTTTGCAGAGATCGTTATCCTAAATTGAACTTTTGATTAATTATTTCTTTTGAGATCTTCCCCCAGGAAGGGTTTTGTTGGAAGAATTTTTAATCGACCTAATAACAGAACATGTGTGCCAACGATGTCGGAATTTTCCCTGGTGCTAACTGATGCCCTGACCCCCTGATGCCTTTTTCATTATTTGGTGTAAGATAGTAAATTATAAGATAAGCATGAATGCTGCCGGACACATTTAGCAGAAACGCCCATTGCAAAATTAAACCACCTCTCAGAACCTTTCAGTGGTGTGTGTGGGTGGGTGGGTCGAAAACTCAACATGCAGAAAACGTGTTTCAGGGCTTAAATAAATGCCACTGAAATTTTGGCGGCCGTAGCGCTGGCTGACTTCAAGTTTTCCAATCACAAACATACAGACTGATAGACAAGCGGAATGGGAGACATTTGGTGAATTATAGCATGATGATACATTTAAAAAGAACTCAAAAAAGATTTATTTTCCAGTATACGCGCACACACACACACATACGCACACATGCTCGCGCGCACACACACACACACACACACACATACACACACACACACACACATATATATATATATATATATGAGACTAGTACAGAACCAGTGTTACCTCTTGCTTTTGGCTTGGACTCCATTTTGACAATGGAACGATTGAAAAATGTTCATATAAACCAGTATAGAAATGAACACAATTCGTGGAACTTTTGATAACTAAACAAGAACTCAAACTTCAATGAATTATTCACAACAAAGTTCAAACGCGACTATTACAATATCCCTGAGTCAAAGATTAAGGAACAGCTTACTGTCAACTCACAAGATAATCTGACTTGAAATGACTGATAAAATCGATTTTAAAGCATAAGGTTTGAGCGCCCTCCATGACAGAAGAGGTTACCCTAGGTAGAAAATTGTCTTTGGTGAGTAACATTTTATTGACAAAGAACTTTACTATAAGGTTTCGAGTAAATCTGACTCAGGACAGAAGGGGGTGAACAATTTTTGAGACAGAATTTAAACGCATATTATTGTATGATCACGTATCTTTGGATGGAATATATTGCTTGGTAAGAAATACCCTAACTATGATAACCTTCCCAACCAATAAATAGAAGTTTGTATTGAAATATATGGTCACAAATTAACAATTCCATACAATACATGAGATCAAATACTGACAAAAAAAGGAAAACAAATAATTTTTATACAGAAACCAGCAATATCAATGGTCTACTGAAACCTTGCAAAGAGACTGAATTAAACATGCTATCAAGACACAAAAACATAATTTATCGAAATTTTTAAAAAATGCCTAAATTTCTTCAAACCACCAAAATTCCCAAATCCTAATGACCTTAAATTTAAGATGATGAAATTGAATGTAGCAAGAAAAAATAAAATAAATTCATTGGAACAGATTTCTATTTATTCAAACATTCAACCAAAACTTCTGGGAAAAACCAAAACAAACCTAGCCTGGAAATGCTATCTATGAAATTGAATGTGCAAATTGAAAAATTATATAGGATTCATGCAATCATCGATTATTGAGCATCTCTCCATAAAGGCAATAACAATATCCTTGAGAACAGGAATTTTTCTTTAAGAACAAATTTTCAAATGAAGAAATAGATGCTTTAAAATAACACCAATCTATCAGAGAAATAACTATAATCTACCAGAAATTAACGAAGAGAATTCTATGGACGCATAAAAACGGTTGCTAAAAAGAGCGCAGAACATATAAAAGTTTTCTTCCTTAGATGATATACTTATATATATATATATATATATATATATATATATATATATATATATATATATATATATATATATATGGATAAAAACTGAAACTTAATCATCCAAGGTGATAAAAAGAAAACCAACAGATTCATGCTAATCAACAGGACGTATCCGTCGTGAAATTGGAATAGGGACTGAGATTGGAAATTCAGTAAAAAAAATCATGATTCTTCGAAGTAATGGAACCATATTTCGAAGGTTGTACAGTCACTACTTTACTTGAAACTGTCAACATACACACACACACACACACACACTTTTATGGAAACAATTACAGCCAATACGAAGATACACGACAGAAACATTAAAAAAAAATCTGACAGGATGAAAATTACTCGACTAATCTCTCATTAGCTGAAAATGTGCAGCAATAAAAAAAATACCAAAGTTTAATGTTTTTTCAGAACCCCCCTATATATATATATATATAGAGAGAGAGAGAGAGAGAGAGGGACAGAGAGAGAGAGAGAGAGAGAGGGAGAGGAGAGAAAGAGATAGACAGAGACACATAGAAAAACGGAGAGAGAATGGGAGAAAGATGCAATAACTATATAATATATGAACATAATCAATATTAGGAAGTGTTTTTCATAAGTATTTGAGCAAGCAAAAACTTCGATTTTTTTGCGTATGATTCTAATCTCTCAAAATATATATTTGTAAAGTTTAAGGCTGCTTCACGCTACAGGAAGACACAGACATTCCAGCTCTCAAACGGGGTAGGAATACCTAAGTAATCTCTAGTTTGCTTACAGCATTATATTTGTTTTTAAAAACCTCCCTGATTAATAGATGATGCTAAATAAACTGACCGATAAGAGCAATACGAATGGACTTTTTTTTTTATAAATCTCAGTGGAATCAATGGAAAATGCAAAAAATGCATCAAAATTGAGGAAATGAAGATCATAATTGAAAATGTACAGCCAAGGAATATAGACCCAATATTTAGAACCAGAGAATATGAATCTTCATAGAATCCACATGCTGAAAACTAAGGCGAAACGTCGTAGTCAGATGTATTGACCAAAATAGTTAAAGAGAGTCGCACAGATGGTGCAAGTTCAGGTATTTATTGGCAGCTGGAAGATTGATTACGTGGCATTGATTCGTTGTGGACAAGCCTGTCAATTTGTGTTGAGGAAATCCAAAGGCCAAGGTGGTAAATGAAGTGAAGACTACGATGAATAGATGCTCCAAAAGAGATAAAATCTCTATCAAGGGCGCTACGGAGCCAATACATCCTGAACTTACTTAGTTCATCACACCACTATATATTTCAACGGCCAAAGTTTTACATATTCTCTGGAGATCCATATTGTTTTTTGTGATGTCCAATGGCTGTCTGAAATTCTTGCAAAATGACCAGCCTCTTACTATTTGATTTTCTAATGGTTAAATTGGGTGTGTGACCCCCTTTTTTTCGCTAATATTTCGGGTTATCTTATGATCTCTCCATCTATGCCAGTGGGTAACTATAAAATTCGTTGCCATACAATCAATATCCTCATTTTCTTCACTACTTATATGCACTTATTAAATATTAACGTAATTTTTGAAATGTTTGCATGAGAGCTAAATAGCCTCATGAAACCTCATGGTTAACTAGCCAGGCAAAAAGATTGGGAATTGCTTGATATGGAACCTTAATATCATCCTATAGTCTTTTCACTGAGAGCATTTATTTGATATCTGAGTGGAAAAAGGATTTTTTTTAAGTCTAGGGGATGTCTGTACCTGGAGTTTCTGATTGAATGTCTTTACTAATGCGAAAAAGAATGTTTGTCTGGACACTGAGGGCAGTGACCACATTGGTACAAAGTGTATATGCTATTCTGATTATAGTAGACCTCAACTGATATACGATTTCGGGTTATGTTTAATTCCCTTCTCATAAAAGACGTACCAATGACCAATATGTAACGGCCAAATTGTCTCTGACACAACGGTTCTTGTACGATCTGCGAAGCAAAGCAATTTAGTCAGGACTTAGATTGGTGACAGTCTGGGAATACCAGGTGCTGTAGACGGTTGTCATTACTTAAAAAGCCCAACAAAGATCCTGTTATTCCTCAAAACGAGGATAACTAATCCTTTTACTACACTCTATAATGCACACCTTAGTAGCCTTCCGTCTTCTGAAACTTTTCAGTGGCCTGGCTCTGACTGACAACAAATCAATGGATTAACAGCAGGTTTGCTCAGTTACACAAAAGAAATCGTCACCCGACCGATGTCTTTTGACAGCTCGCCGCGTTTAGGTGTAATCAATTAAAGAATGGACAGAGGAGTGATCAATAAATGAGTACCTTTTCTTCACGTTTTCAAGAAAAGACGACAGGTGGGCAGAAAATAAGGGATCAGTTTTAAAGACACTCTCAAGGCAAATTGTATCCCCATAGAGAGACCTTTACAAAATATTACTGAATATCATCCTCACCACCCTTTACGGTCCATCGTCAGACATATGTCTTATCCAAGATATGATTTGCTGGACCTCTCTATAATGAATATTGTGGGGCCAATACAATCTGTCCTTGTCTTGTAGGCCATGTCATCATTGCCAGTCACAGTTTTGCATATAATATTTGACGATTCATGTTGTGAATTGTAATGACCGCTGGTTGTCTGCCATTCTTGTAACGTGTCCAGCCAAAAGGCATTTGAGTTTTGTAATGGACTCCATGATATCTCTGACTCCTTTACTTTCCAATACACTGTGCTGTTTCACGGTCTCTCAATGTACCGTTGCATGGTTCTAAGTTTGAGGGTGGGACTTTTCGTCAGATTTCATGTCTTTGCTACGTAGGCGAGAATCAGGGCTCTGTATTGGTTGTACATCCTTTTTTCAAGAACAAGTGAAGGTAAAACTTGTTGTACCGACGGCTTAGCATCCTAAAGAGGTTATTTGGATGTTTTTTTCTTTAGAGTATCCCATGAAGATTTGTTTTCATTAGTAAATGTAGTGGTATACTCTCTCAAGATTTCGTTTGGTAGACATAATAAGGAGTATATGTTGAAAAATTCGACCCTAATTGGTATAACTTGAACGTCAATTACAGACATGAATATGGAGCCGACCCATCAACCAGCCAGATCAACTTTAAAACAGTAGAAACCTTTTTTTCTCAAAGTTTTGAATCACCTTTGGTTGACAGTTTCTAATAAGAGGTCCACCAATGACTAATGTCCACCAATGTTTAAAATCTAGGATATATATATATATATATATATATATATATATATATATATATATATATTATTCACAAATTAAACGTGAATCCAATCTTCATCATTCATTTTATTGAGGTATTACTTGATTTATCTAAAAAGATATATCATTATTATAAATAGAATAAAAATATAACTCTCATCCCAGTATGTTACAGTCACCCAAATCGGTGCAACTGATGCCAATGCTTTTAAAAATGTAGCAATTACCAAAGTAATCAGTGTTCAATTACACTGACACTTAATTGGCTTAGTTAATCAGGAAAGTAAATAGTAAGATTGTTTTTTTGGGTTTTTTTTTTTTGGCAGAAATGTAATCTCCACCAATGTTATTGTATTTTTTCACCTGCTATATTTGGCTCTTAAAGAACTACTCGGTTTGTGTTTTGGCTTCCAATTTAATTCTTATTTTCTTGGAAAATAAAATGTCCTTGTATGAATTTACGATTCTACAAAGTACATCTATTTCATCCCAATTTACTAATTTCGATAAATAGTTCATTTCGTATCAAACAACCATGGAGTATTGTTAATCTTTCTCCAAAAGCACTTCCTGACTTTCAACAGTGTTATCAAAATTATAGCTAAATTTGGAATCAAACAATTTGAATCAATCTTCTCTTCAGAACATCAAAGTACGTTTTCAAAACTTTTGACAATACACTCTTGAAAGTTTGAGTTAATTGTCGTTAAAGTAAAAATAGATTTAGTGGGTTTTATTTCTTTATATTGAAATATTTCCAGAAGTCTTTAAAATCCTTACAGCAAATTATAAAGTTTTTGTTTCTCTTCACACTTGGGGAACTCTTATAGAATGAAATAGGATGAAGGTATTCATGGATATTTTTTATAAATCTTTTCTTTACTTGAATATGATTGAATATCCTACTGCAAAAATTACTAAAAGAGGATACTTTTTCTGAGAATTCCGAGAAAAAATTGTTTTATTCTTCTAGCATTATTCTGATTAGAGTTCCTTATTCTATGGTAAATCATAGACCTTTTGGTGTTCCATACAAAATAAACGTAAACGAATTGAAATGAATTCAATATTGGTCATGTTTCTTTTTACATCAATGCGGTAGAGAACCAATTATTCCTGGTGCTGTTTTGTATTTTTCTTCGTCATTGAATGTTTCTTCTTTTAATGAATTCTCATATTGTATGCAGTGATGGACAGAGATATTGGTCTAATGGCAGGATTTAAGGAGATATTTTTATATATTAGCTCATTGTTCAAATAGTTTTCAAGTTCTTTTCAGGAAACTGAAGATTACGTCTCGGAAATCTACTTCTTTTAGTTTGTTTTAGTGTTGATTTTTGATCCTAGTCATTTAAAGGCTTTTATAATATTTTTTGTGATTTTCGTATTCTATCTGTTTTTGGTTGGTTGGAGTTTCTGAAGATTATTAGTACAAGCTTCCTTTACATACAACTGTGTTTTTTATACACCACCTCAGTTTTCATATAGCTGCACTAACTTAACTTCCCATTAAGTCAAAGTATCCGTTCGAATGTTGTTTTTTTATTATTTATTCGTGGTATGTCTCTGTCAAATTGAAAATATATTCTCAGGAAGATTCTAGGAGATATCAGCTGAAATGTATTGGAAATTTAGGAGAAAAATCAAATGAAATGTGCCTCGTGAATATTCTTCTCTAACGATACCCTTTTTTTTTCTTTGAGTTTTCATATACATTTTATCATCTTAATTGCAAATATATATAAAACATTAAAAATGTTTTAATGTAAATTAAACATGACCATGTCAATGGGAGTATTTTTAAGTAATAATAATAATGATAATTATAATAACGATAATAATACTGTTGATGATGATAATAATAACGACAACAACCACGGCAACAACAATCACATCGACAACAGCAACAACAAATAATTGACGTGACCGTACCTGAAGACCATAGAGTAAAGAAGGAAAAGAGTGAAAAACTGCAGAAGAATACCAGGATCTAGCAAGAGAACTAAAGAAAGTATGGAAAATAGAAGTCAGGGTAGTACCAGTAATAATAAGTGCACTTGGAACCGTGCCAAAGAAACTGAAAGCAAGATTGGAGGAACTAGGGATAAAATGAAGGATTGAGACTGCAGACCATAGCTCTGCTGGGAACTGCACGATTACTGAAGAAAGTGCTAGATGAATGAGGTCTACAACCCCAGCAGTTAGTAGTGTCTTAACAGACGTGAGGGTGAAATTATCCAAATGGTAGTTGAGGTAAGAATCAGGGCATTGCTGAAATACATGAAGGAGAGATAAGATTAGAGGAGGGTTGAATGCATGAGGAGACTTTCTGTCACTCACCTTTCAGCGCTAACCACCGGGTAACTGGTGATAAACTGTAAACTGCAGAACTGCTGTGGACAATGTTACTGGAAAGTAAGGCTGGAGACTTAAGGAGACTTGCTGTCACTCAACTTCAGCGGTAACTACCAGGCAATTGGTGTGAAATCGTTAGTAATAATGACAACAACAATAATCATGATAGCAACAATGATGAAAAATCAACCAAACATGTCAACTGCTTCTTACAGTAAATCGAACGAAGGACCCAACAGATCTCAACAACTTTGTCTACGCCAGAGTGAAAATGGTAACGAAGCTCTTCACAACTCAAGGAAGGACTTCACTGAATAGGAGCAAAAGCCCTAATTTGGAAACAAGATTAAAAAGACTGATCTCGTAACTCCAAATAGATTGAACACTACAACGAAATTCACCATACATGACCAGACCACGCGTAAAACTATGGGACAGATACAAAATAAAACAAAAGTGTATCCCTGTGGCACTGGTGGATGAGATACTCCAGAGAATACTAGCCAAAGAAGCACCTGATAAATGGTTTGAACAAATGGGCCGAATCAGTATTTAGATACACAGGGCTATCCCTTGAATGAAAAAAAACAAACAAGAAGTCCAGTTTATGGATCAGCAAAAAAAAACCTCATCATAATGCACAGAGATTATCACACTAGAGTTGATATAGATGGGTTAGACCGTACGTGGGAGAAAAGAAAAAAGGACTCATCAGCATAGAACACTGTGTCCAGTGAAGACATTATAAAGGGTGCCCAAAGCTGCGCAACAAACAACAAAAAAGTAGAAAACAATGGTGCAGCACAACAAAAAAGGAAAGAAAATCGGAACAGGATAAACTATATGGAGGATTTAAAAAACATATACAGGATGTTAAAGATGAGAGACCATGGACATGGCTACGAAAAGGAAATATGAACAGGGATACAGAATTGCTCATCATGGTGGCCTGAGACAAATGTATCAGAACAAAAAACGACATAACACAAAGAAATAGCAAATGCTGCCTATGTGGGGAAAGAAATGAGACCGTAAGCCACATGACTAGTGAATGTAGTCAACTAGCCCAGGAGGACTATAAACACAGACACGATAAAGTACCAACAGTGATACACTAGGAACTGAGTAAATGAATGGTATTTAACCATGCAGAAATGTGGTACCGGTACAAACCGGAGGCAGCTCTGTGGAGTGGAAACCACAAATTATTTCGGGATTTTGAAATCCAATTTGTCCACTTCTTCCAAGCAAGGAGACTGGACTTGGTAATTGCTGATAAGGAAAGGAGAACTTGAAAATGATGGATGATTTTGTTCCTGCAGACGACATAATGAATAAGAAAGAGAGTGAAAAGTTGAAAAATTCCAAGACCTAGCAAAAGAACTGAAGAAAGTGTAGAACATGAATGCTGGAGTAGTACCAGTTATAACAGGTGCACTCGGAACCGTACCAAAGATACTGAAACTGAGATTGGAGGTACTAAGGATAAAAGGTAAGATCAACACTGTGCAAACCACAGCACCACAAAAGACAGCACGAATTCTGAGATAAAGTTTTAGAAATATGATATGTGATGGGTGAGATAGGGTAAGGCTGATGACTGGAGAGAATTACTCTCAATCAACCTTTAGCGATAACTACTAGTAACTGTGAAACCGTAAACCTCAGAAGTGCTGGGGACTGTGAGAGTGTTGGGAGGAGGGGTGGAGACCTGAGGAGACTTTCCAGCAGAGACCACCAAAAAGTGTTGTTGTTGTTGTTGTAGTAGTAGTAGTAGTAGTAGTAGTAGTACTAGTTGTAATAATAATAATAATAATAATAATAATAATAATAATAATAATAATAATAATAATAATAATAATAATAATAACAATAATAATAATAATTTTGCACCAAAGATGACACAACGGTTTAGGGAAATATTCCCCTTGAAAAAAGGAACAACGACACGTGCAAACATCCCAGCGGAACTGGGACTAACATGACATCAAACAGGAATTTCCTCCCATCATACCCCTAACCATTTTGAACCCATTTAGCTCAGGTTGGGAAATATATCTCTGACCACCAACACAAATGCACAACAGCAAGCAATATCATAAAGATAAATTTTGAATAAAGATGACTACTGGAACAAAAACAAAACAATATAAATACGAAGGTAAGATGGATACCAAAAACATTGTTTGTCTGTAGATAGCAGTGGGTGTATAAAACTCACATATAGCACAAAAGTTATTTGAATATCCATCCAATTATATTTTATTTCAGAATATTTAGCATTTTCACTATGAATGAAATATATTAAAAAATGACATACGCATGCACACACACACACACACAAATATATATATATATATATATATATATATATATATATATATATACACACAAATATTGTGTCCATATATATATATATATATATATATATATATATATATATATATATATATATATATATATATATATATATATATATATATATATATATATACAAATATTGTGTCCACTTTTATTCATCAAATTTCATAAATTACACCATCCCATTGCATTTCATTTCTTGAAAAGATTTGTTCTTTAGGAAGGGCCAGTCGATGCTCTATTATGAAGGAATTTTTTTCTTATTATATCATTTCCCAGAATTATCGTAATAGAAAAATAATTAGTGATAATATATAAACTAATCTCTTCTCAAGATAGAAAATAATGACTTTTCAAATTTGTTTTTAGACTGTCTAACTTCGAACAATGTGACATCGAACATTCTGCATTTGAAAGATAGTGATTCAACAGAGTTCATTAATTCAGGAAAAGGAAAGAAAGACAAATACTTGATCGAGTTATGAATCAGAGTGTTCAAAAGAAAGTTCTTTTTTTCCAAAAATGATATAAGTTTGTTATCAGAAGAAACCCGTACAGAGTGATATTTTTCTACCCCCTCCTAATTTGAGTGACTCTTTATATGTGTGCACTCAATGCCTTGAGTGGATCAGAGAACAATGATCAAAATCGAAAACGTACCGCTAGAAAATACTTTCTGAGCTAGACTAGTTTGTCGTGTCAATCTATTTTTTCCGGTCACAGTTCCTCATGTAATCTCCTGCTGAGAGGTCCAGCGATTGTCCGACATCCATGCAATTAGACCAGCATGTTACCAGTATAGTTTTCTAGTTGATTCATTTATATATATGTTGTTTTTCTAAAATACTGTGCCGTCTCGTGTTCTCTCTATGTTATTTTAAACATGATTCTCACCTGAACATATTGCATTATTCTTAATTTTGAGGGTCTATCCGTTGGTTGAGTTTCATTTTCTGCCACCATAGGTTGTTATCCAGAGAATGCATTGGTTGTGTTCTTGAAAATGAGATCCATTTATCAAAAGCTCACTGACTTCGAGTGATTTTTTGCCACACTTCTTCCTTTTTTTGATGATTTTGTGGAAATGTTGTGTTCCAGGTGGATATAGTAGTCATATTAATTAGCCATACGTTTTCAATTCCAGTGGTTGTGTCCTCAAATCATTTGCTGATCAAGACATTTGTTTTGCTGGCGTTCATGAAGAGAACAACGTACATACTACCGTTTATTCCATTCAGCATTATTTGAAAAATCATGAAAATGGCGTTAATCTATTGAACAGAGTGCGCCCTACTTGTTTCACTCCGATGTGCCATTTAGAAAATTTTTCGAGTGAATTGGCAAGAACTCTCTTATAATAACCGTTACAATTGATCATTTTAGAACATGACCAGATGTCATTGGCCATCTCTTTATTTGAACCTCAAATTTCCTATTCCAAATTTAGCAAGCAACGACACATTGTACTTCCAAAAGTCGAGTTATATCTTGATTAACGCTTTAGATGCGTTCCTACAATTGCTGCACCGAAGAGGAGCGTGCTAAAGAGGCTCAATCTAAAATACATTTGTGCCAGCAATTGTTTTGATTACATAATGTTGCTGTTGAGCCTGAATAGCATGGAATGTATGAATAATGTGCGTCTCATTCAGATAGTGAAAACATCGTGTATATGAATGAAGCAAAGAGGTTTAGCTGGATCGTCGGATATATTGACACATCTCATTTATCGTAGAAAGAGAGAACCTTGTGAAGATTGCGCTACCATTTAATGAAAGTCTCTTATACAAATTCTTAACTATATTGGTATCATGGTAGTATAAAAAGCACTGGCAAGATTGCAGAAGAGTATTCTTAGGGGTTCTATTGGTGCTGAATGTGTGCTGTTTCAACTAACCCGATGTTCCAGCTAACATCATTCAATCCAACTTCTCCCTACGTATCTGTCTCTCCTTATAGGCATGGTACATTAACAGAACTTTGCAGTATATAATAATTTTGGAAGTTGTCCATGGTGCAATCAATTATCATTCATTCGATTCGGCAATTTAACATTGTACATTACGAGAAATACCTGGAAACAAAGCCTCTCAGCAGAGCATCGTTAAACAGGGTAAATGCTCATTAACATGATATTCGATATTCACCATCAAATGCTTGATTAATTTGATGGCAAGTAGTTCAAAAGATAGTATGTCCCAGAAAATGATTGATAATCTGCAATTTTCACCTTGAATCTGTGGTCATTAGATTGGTAAATTTTAATCTGTGAAAGGAAGAAAAAACTCACAAATGTAAAGAACCATAACTATTCGTACTAAGTAACTGACAAATCCTCCCGAGAGACATCAATAGAGCTAAAACTTGAAAGCAAACAAATTATAAGGATCATGCAATTTGTTCAAGTAATGGATATGCTTAACATTCTATGCAGAGGTTAGAAGGAAATAAAGTGTATTCGAGAAAAATCAAAAACAAGGCTTAAAGCTATCATAACATCCATTTGAAAACATAAATTGCAATCGGCAAACCATGTAGCAAGATCTTCAAACAACTACCAGACAATGCGTCTCGCAACGGAAATTCCTAGAAATCATATGCAAAATTGTGGCAGGCAAACAATGAGAAGCTATTATAAATTAGATGAGCTCGGAAAATTATCGCTCCTCGACGCCAATGACTGAGAGGATTGGTGAATTTAGGGAAAGGTTTATGTCCAATGGATTACGTTAAAAGGCTGCTGCTGCTGATCGGCATATTAATCATATTTGACCAACGGGAAACAATATTTAATATAAAATCCAGAATATGACTACATAAGTACCAAAAGTTACAAGTAAAATTGAAGACTCAATCAATTAATCGGGATTTTAATCATGTAATAACAATGATAATAATAGTGATAATAATAATAGTAATTATAATAATAATTTTATTATTATCATTATTATTATCATTATTATTATTATTGTATATGTTTTCTTTTTTGGTGAACATATCAATGTATTTATTGTTTTATTGGTGATTCTTTGGACTTGCAGGTCAACACCTTTTTGAACTAAATTAAGAGTGTAACAATATCTTCAGTTGAGAATTGTTCCGTCTTCCTCGTGACCCGATTGTTTGATCATTCTTTCTATCAAAGGAATCGAAGATTTACTTGTCAATGTATTCACGAGTGTTTTATAATAATTAATCAACAGGTATGTATGTCGAATGGCATGCTTACATTGGGCTGTCAGTCTGGAATAGTAAGTAAACTGCGCAGACCACTCCTCTCTCTCACATAGAGTTCATTGTACATTGTAAAACCATTAATGTGTCTCAATTCCTGCAATATAATTTGACATCTATCCGAAGAGTGCCCGAATTGAATATCACAAGAACAGGAATTTTGTCGTTAACCTTTGGGAGTCATAGTGTGAGCAGGAAACAAAAAATACTTCGAAGGAGACGGTAAAAATTAGGTGCTGGGGGGAGCATCTACCGCAAAATCTGCAAACTTTTATAGAATCACCTTCAGGAAATATTCACGGTATTCTTCCTAAAATTCAAAAAAAACATATATGCAAAAGTGAAACCAACATCCAATCATGGATTCAATCTCGAATCAGATCTATTGATAAAGGCTACAATTAGAAACTGTTGATTAAAACTGTCAACCAAACGGTAACTGTATGTTTTTTCTCTATTTTTGAATTAGTATGGTTGACTGGATGAAGATGTATCTATGCAGTTTGCACGGGGGCTACATCAATAGAGCCGGTGGACTGTACGTTCCAACATCCACTCTTTATCAAATCTACAAAAACACTCCTTGCCTATGAATATCCTCCTAAAGACGTTTTAGTGAGGAGAGGGTCGATTAATGATGTAAATTTGTTGAATTTGTTCATAGCTTTGTGTGTAGCGGTATTCGTGCTTATTTTGTTTTGAGAAATTCGAACTTTTCAATTATCAAGACCAAACAAACGACGATTCACACCTTTTTTTCCCCCATTTTTTAATTGAATTCCTCCAACAAGGTATGCTGGCAAAAAGTGTTATTGACAAGCAGATTTCCATCGATTGACTAGCCAGACCCTGGTTGTTGAACTGTCAGTAACTGCGTTGGGGATGGGTCGGGAGGTAGCTAATTCTCCGTTCTCAAACCTTTTTTTCATTTTTCACTTTTCATTGCAAACTGTAATTGGATAATCTATAACTGCACAGCCTCTAAAATGAATAAGGTATGCGCATTTGTATAAGTTCATGTGTGAGGATAAAAAATGCTGAGAAAGGTACTAGCTTTGCCTTAATGACTCACACTTGGCTGTTAAACTTAATTCTCCAGTCAACAAAGACTGCAGAATCTGAAAGTTAATTAAGTAATCACTTTTGCCTCTCGGAAAAAAAGCAGTTGGTAGCTACCAAGCAATTTTCTAATTATCAGTAGGAAGGAAAACATATGCTGGTTATTTAGATTAGGAAAATCAACATTGGGGATGGTTTCTGTATTTACTGACCTATCTTGTTGCTTTTGTATTGTTTCTTCTTCTCTTCTTGTTTTTGTGTTGCTGTTTTTTGTTGTTGTTCTATTTTACTTCTCCTCCTTCTCCCTCTTCTTCCTCTTTTTCTTCTTGTTCTTGTTCTTGTTTTTCCTTGTTTTTTTCCTTTTCACCTTCCCATTCATCTTCTTTTTTTTCTTCTTCTCCTTCTTTGTCTTTCATCTTTTTCTCTTTTTTATTCTTCTTCTTTTCTTTTACCTTTCTCCTCTCCGTTTGTTCTATTTTTCCTCATTCTTTTCTTCTACTGTTCTCTTTTTTTTCTTTTTTCCTCCTTCTTTTGCCCTTCTCATCTTCTTTTTTTCTCTTTTCCTCCTTATCTCGAACATTGCTTGACCAAATCATAATTCTGACCGGTTTTTCCACGTAGTTTTATCAGGTGATTGCATCATCTTTGGTAAAGTCTTGGAATACTATTTAAAGTTTTCAGAAAAGTAATTACCATTCAAACAGTTCTTTTTCTTAGCGGGGGATTGGCAATTGGACTATTTCGTTTGGTATGATATATCGACTGGAACATTGTGTAACAACAAGGAGTTCATTTACCCAGGAAACTCTGAAAATCCTTTTAAATTCCAATGAATTTGATCATTTCAAACCTAATGCTAATCTCTATTGCTTTAAATCAACGTTTTTCCTGGTTCATTCCTGCAACTTTGTCATATTCGAGTCATAAATGGTGATTAGTCTCGAATACTATGTAAGTTTTTGAAAACTCATTATACATGTTAACCTTTCTAAAATGCCTATATTCTATTTCTGTAAAATGGCATTTTGACCTTTTAGCTCTTTCTTCCTAACAGGGTTTCTCTGTGCTCCTACATTCCTGATCCTACCATCTTGCCTATGGACTTTGAAACTTGCAAAAGTTGAGCATTAGGCTCTCCTTCTTTAATTTAAAAGAAAAAAAAAAACTCTTTTTCTACCTTTTGGAAAATTTATCCTGATGTTTATCAATATAATCTACACACAAATCTAAATGTTTTATCTATTCTAGACGTTTTCCAGTTGCAAATAAAATTTACCCCGATCATGTTCATTTATGATGGTTTTTTTTTTGCATACTTCATATTTTGACGATACGTTTTCTGGATTATTGACTATGACGGATAATTATCATTCTCCTGGTTTTGGATTAGACTTTTGGTTCACCGATTCACTCTCTTTCCTCGGATGATAGTTGCTTTGTATACAGAACGTTCAAATGCCAAGGGTATTTTAAATGTCTTTTTATTCAGACATACGATTTCAGTTTGTTCAGTTTCTGTAATTCCAACCATGTATACGATTCAGTGAATTTTTCGTGTCAAACTTCAGTTGTTTCTCTACTGTAACAAATACAACAAGAACAATCCTCACGGAATTTGGGAAAGTTGTTATTTACATACCCCTACCGAGATCTGAAATCATAGCCAACTGACTGAAATCTATGTCTCTTACCCATTGAACTGACTCAACAAGTATTTCATAAGTCCGGCATTTTTATTTAGGATCAAGCAAGGATTCATTTAATTCCAATGAATAAATATGTTTATTCTCAAAAATGTATATTTCCCCCTATTGTTTCATACACACACACACACACACACACACACACACACACGTATATATATATATATATATATATATATATATATATATATATATATGTGTGTGTGTGTGTGTGTGTATATATATATAATAAACGCAGTTGGAAAAGACGTAGGAGTGGACATTGAACATACAGCAGTTAGCACTAATTTGATTGGCTAAATATTTTCATTTTGGTTGTTATTGTATCATTGTCTCAGTCAGTTTACCCTCTGGTCTTCTAGTGTGTGTTGTAATTGCCAGTGTTTCTGATGGCTATTTGCTTCTATTCCATTCCACACGTCAAATATAATTGCATTAATCTTTTCATAATGAAATCGACCTCAAGGGTTGGTTAGTCGAAACCATAATACTATTATTTTTTACCATGTGTGGGTGTTCACCCAAAGTTAAACTGTCAAAAGAAATATTCAATCATTGTAATGCATTTCATGAAGCTCAACAAAACAATTTGCAAAAGCAAGCAAGTTTGTTTTCAACCACGATAAATGTTCAACAGGCTTTATATTATCCACATAAATAATTTGTAGTTCATGATTTCCAACTATGTTTGTTCTTATTGATATTACGACGATTACAATGCAGTCATAATTTCCTGAACTTTACATGTTTTGTTTATACAGAACAATGCTGTGTTCTACTGTAGGCTGTGGAGTTCTTTGCAAATATTGTATTCGTACCATTCAAGACTGAACTTCGAACTTTCGAAAATCTGCGAATAACAAGGTATAACTGTACATGATTTTGGTATTACCTGGCTAAAGGATAGAACCTGCAACTGCCATTTATGCCGTTATACCATCGCCTATTTTCTCTGTTTTGCTTACTCTATCAGGTATTTCCTGATGAATTAACGTCATTGATCTGTGGTTTACACATAAGCGTATTTCTCTTTAAATTAATCCAAATGCATCTCTTTTGGTCAGCCAGTTTCAATTGTCTCGAACGGCAAAGAGAGGAAAGAAGTATTTTAATTATCTGCTGCCATGTCAAAAAACAGAGAGATCATTTTTTTTCACCAGATGCCATGATGTCAGAAAACAATGTATGAGGTCGGCATTATTGCCCCAAATCGCCAGAAAAAAAAACACAAAAAAAAAGACAACTCTGGATGGCCATTCATGATTTTTGTTGTAAATGATACAGGCAAAATATGGAAGATCGTAATTGTGTGGAAATGAATACACAAACATTTTAAAGGATTGATTTTTCTGTTTAGTTCTATGTATAGATCTCATAGTGGTCGGATCGACAATATTTCAAGAGCTTGAGAATCAATTGATTAACAGAAACATTTGCTCCCCTTGTTCTTCCTTCTCATCCCACTGCTCTTACAACCACATACGATACACGCATCATTGAACTTACGCTTCATGTTTTTATTTGACTCATAACATTTCGACCGGTTTATTCTCCAGTGTCCTTGACGTGTGTAATTGCGCGCAATGAATATTTAAAAACAATAGATTTTCTAAGACAAGAAGTCCTTGTACCCTGTACAACGGATCCTTATCTCGAATAATATTTTGTATCCTTTATGATAACTATCATCTGTTTGATTTCAATGATATCATTGGCAATTTCTGTTATCAGGAAGAAATCCAAAATTCTTCCCTTTTATTGCTTCGAAGTCTCATTTATGAATGGCATATTCTTTCACGTCTAATGACGGTTTTTGTCCATGGATGTTTCGATAGTAGATTTACCCTTCTTGTCACAGCTTGCTAGTTCCAGTTGGCTTCAACATTTGATTTATGAATGATTTCAATTCCTTCCATACCATAAAATTCTTCCTCACCTTGGTCAGTCGAACGTTGATGATTTTTCCTTCTATTTGGACTACTGTATATCACATTTCCAGATGACAGCCATCAGTTTATCCATGTATTGTCTCTCACAATAAAATACAAATTTGGTCTGAAGAGTATCGTCGATTCTGAAAAATCCAAAGAACCGTTCACGCTGCCTTGATGTAACTAAACTACTCAGATGGAACCCTGCAATCCATGCTTGAACAAATGATCTCCTTTTAGGTAACTCAGTCTATATTGATACACCATTGAATAGATGTGTGTAATGTGCGATAGCGGCATTCACATGGACAGAAAGTCATTCTTCACATTTCATGCGTTTTTGTTTCTTTTTAGCAAATCATCGTATCACCCAGATCATACACAGTCCACATTTGATTTGCTGTGGCTCTTGACTGGTGTCCGATCATACCGTGGACGTGGTGGAAAAGAACAGGACAGGGTAAATGAACGAAAACTGTTGCAAACTATTGAGAGAATAGAAGTGACACTGGTATGGATGGAAGGTCCAAAAGGAAGATAATTAGACCATCGTACCTAAAGGTTGAGATTTCCCTGTTTGGGGCCGTCGGAGATTCTATAAGAAACCTTGAAAGGCACAGGGCTGGTCAAGTTGCCAGAATATCAATCAATCGTTGGAAGCCACGACTCAACATGGAATCTACAAAGATTCCATGCGGAAAATAAGATGGTGCAACAAGTATTTGCTCTACAAAGCCTATCATAAGTGGTCTGGTGAATCTCTGGGAAGGTCTATATCACAGGCTCTTAACCTCTTTCGCAACACTACCCTGTTTCACAAGAAACATTTTTTAACCACCCACCTGTTAGTAAATATTTGAAAGAGCACCAAAAAGTTCCTAACTTTTGAAAAATGATGCAAATCAACCTTTTTTTGATTATTCATTCAATAAGAATAATGTAAAATAGTAACTTCAGACGTTCAGCACACACATGCAGTCTTTAGATATCATCGATACAGTTAACATGATGTTCAATGTAAATCTTGCTTTGTAAACTCATACTTACACAGATTGCCGTTAACACATTTTATATTGTCTATTCCCGGCTCTTCACTGAAAATTCTATACCACCCAACAGAAGTTCTGAAATGCTCTCCACTCTTGGCACAGGTGATAACCGCCCGCTTAAGCGTTAAAATCACTTACCAGTTGGTGTTATATAGCACGGGATGAGAAACTATGGTTTATGTCCAACAATAGGTGCTAAAAAGTGTCTGATGCATGATCGAATGACTAGATTCTTCATAGGCAGATTGAATATATCACAAACGTTTTGTTATTTTACAGTGGAGACTAAGACAAAAAATCTGCCCCTAAATCTTGCACATGACAATTGAGAGTATCGATTAGTAGAGTCACCAATAGCCACATGCACTTTTATCGGAATACCAGCCAGTGGAGATGTCTTAGTTCTACATTTAACAAGTTTCAAAGCCCAAGTACTTGCTGTTAGAGACACCCCTTCCATGGTAGACGAAAGAGCGCCAGGCTGATAGCGAAACAATGCATCAGGGTTGGAAATCAGAATAAATGAAATTATTCAATACTCTACAGAGACAAACTCCAACAAAACTTGTATTCTGGTTTGAGATCTTTCCAATGTATGGTTTTATGATGATTTGGTAAATTGCCTAATTCGTTCATTATTCGAAAGTTTGACCCTAAAAAAAGATTCTTGTGTTTATCTTTATACGGCTCTTCCCACAAACTTCACATCAAATGAAAACAACATATCTATGCACAGTGAAAAATATCAACGTACGTAGTTTTAATATCTATTTCAAAAAATAAATAGTAGTTAGCATTTGCTCAAAAGTATATTCAATCAGAACAAGGATATGCACAACTTCTTTTTAAACTTAACAGCTATTATAAGAAGAAAGTAATGAGTAAATTCATACTTCTATGGCTAATGAGGTATTCCGCCTGTTTTGCATACATACATACACATATATATATATATAAATAATATATATATATAAATATATATATATATATATATATATATATACACACACACACACACACACACACATATATATATATATATATATATATATATATATATATATATATATATATATATATATATATATATATATATATATCACCAAGGGATGGATATATAATTTGACAGAAATAACGATAAATGTATTGCATACTATGGAACTCTATTTGAAATGACCTTCCGTAATTACACGGTGAATGCATTCTCTGGCAGACACTATGTAAATAGAATAAACAATTATGGAAAATTGGACAGGTGCAGGAATCGAATTTATACATTCCCCGTGTAATTATGGGTGTTCATTCCAAATTGAGTTAAAAAATGAATATTACACACACACACACACACACACATACACAAACACAAACACACACACTCACACACACACACACACACACACACACACATATATATATATATATACATCAGCCAGTGTAAGCACACCAAGCTCTCACCCCATGTACATCAAAATTCGGAACATCTCACTTATCCACACTTATTCCTCATCTTCAGACACCTATGTGAAGTTTACTTGCACTACTCAAAGTTTTCTGGCGTTTTGGAAGTTCTACAATGGTCATTACTGTAAGAACTACCCATTTCCCACCTGACACTCGATCATACATAGCAAGGACCCCTTCTAACCTATATCCCAACACCTTGATTGCTACTAGAGATTGTTTTGACCCCATAACCCATCACCAAAATACTTCTAAATATTTTCCAATACTTCATTCCTATTATTACCGAATCGCCACCTGACACAAGGACATACTATCTATATGCCAGCAGTTCTACACCACGACTGAAATCTATCAAATAAGGTTTCGTATTCACATATAAGCATTTAACACACACATACACACACACACACACACACACACACATATATATATATATATATATATATATATATATATATATATATATATATATATATATATATATATGTATATATATATATATATATGCAAGGACCTTGCAACACCTTATTGAGTACCCTAATATCTTAACACTGGACCAGGAGCAAAATTCCCCATAGACATGACAACCAAATTTCAAGAATACCCCCGTCCATTGACCATTTCCACCAACACATATTTCATCAGACATAAAACAACGGTTCAGACTCACCACTGACGCTTCTCACTTATTCCCATTATCATTTCAATTGTTTTAAGACATCTGATGTTGAAATCTTTGTTCACTGGAACCTATTCTTTTCAGCGCTTAGAAGTAAACACATGCCACGGAAATGCTCCCCACTGAAACATGTCTCTCTCTCTTCATATATATATATATATATATATATATATATATATATATATATATATATATACTCACACACACATAGGCGCACACACACACATATTGAGAGAGAGTGAGAGAGAAAGAGAGATAGATAGAGAGGGAGGAGGGTTGTAAACAAGTATCTGTATGATACATTACTGTTGATATTTGAGCATTATCAATTCAACTCCATGGGATAGCTTCCTTGCAATCACCTGATCGAATCACGGAAGTGAAATGTGAATTTTACATATCGGCTCACATCCCTAATTTTGGTGGTGAGTATTGTTTTTGTTATTCTTATTAACTGTAGCTACAGATTGTTGACTATATTGGGTTGCTTTCCATACTGATGTGGTTAAAGAGCTAGTTTAGCAGCTTAATATTAACATAATGGGTTGAGCCTTATTGGTTCCCCATTAATGTAGCCTCTGACAGACAAAAACATGTCTTGTCAGTCACATTAATATAAACTATAACGTAGATAACGTCTTTTCCCGCCACACACAATGTTACGGGTTGAATAATTGAAAGATTGAAGAGAAGGATGATCAATGAATAAATTACTTCCCCTTCTTTTGATTGGTGGTGATCACTAGAAAGTATGAATTAATAATAAAAAAAAAATGTAAATACTGCAAAAATTGATATAGAACATTCTAATGTTTAGCTCTTTAGCAGTATTTATGCAACCTGATAGCAGGACACACGAATCGATAACCAAACAGACAGAAGTACTTGAAAACTCGGGCTAGCAGTTCTGGTTGACGGTTTCAAACAAAATACCCCCCCCCAAAAAAAAAACAGAATGCATATAATATTTCTTCTGAGTAAAAGATAAGGCAAACAAAATACTAGTTGAACATTTGGGAAAATACCCCCTAAAACTTCTTTTTTAAAGGATCCCTTGATATTTTATCAAGAAACAATAGTCTGGAAATGGGTCATTTGCGCTCGAAGGATGTTTTTGTAAAAGTCTGACAGGTGAAAAATTCGACCCCGTCTATCTCTCACTACTCAACAGGGACAAGGTATGAAAATCCAGGCCTTATCAGGGAAAAAATATCGACAGCACCTGAATCCCATGTTTTAGCGTGGCTTCCATTGTAATATGTTCCGTCAACAACAATCATTGGACATTTCTGTTCACCATCATCACATTTGGATGGTACAGAAGGCAGTAGAATGAATTAGCCGGAACAAAACAAGCTGCAATAAGGAGTTCAAATGTCGGAAAACTTTTGAAATTAAATATTGTGTTATGAACAGAGGTAAAAAAAACAGCAACAAAAAAAAAAAACAAGCAACTAATGACCCTCAACAAGACTCTTCGGTTTTTAGTATAGTCTGGCTGGCTGACATTTGTGTATTTGTATGTATCACATGTGCATGATGTGCCGATGGAGGTAGATGGCTAAAAAATCAAACATTTACTCCATGTTAGAAAAACAACTTTTTCGCTCTCTTTTTGAAAATTCCCTCCCCCTAGTAAGGGGGCAAGGGGCTATATACAAGATTAACTTGTTTTTGTTGATTTGCTTCTGTACAGCAATATTCACATTTTTTTTTTTACTTAACATTGGGATCACTTCTCAGTGAGTGGCAGGAGGAGAAATTCATTCATCGGTCATCAATCTTCCCAATTTTTTAAATGATCACCCCTCCTTCCATCGGGACGTGCTACCAAAACATGTTAGATTCTGTTTAGTGACTAACCGTTCCTAAATTGTATAATTCCGAGGAGAGACTCATTCACAGTTAATGTTTTGTCAGTTCAACAGAACCCCCTTCTCCTGTACTCGTAAGCCTCATTCCTCCATGCTAATGTCTTTGTAACCATCGAAGATCACTAATATGGAGATACTGATGTTCGGTGATGCTTGGGAGTCGGCTGATATAGTGTAGTTTTTTTATTTCATTAATTTTTTTTGCAACATTTAGGGGCAATAATTTTTTGGTGAAATTAAGTATTGTTTTTGGCAGGGTTGTCCGGATCTTATATTTTCAGAATCTGCTCCGTGCAATGTTTCATATCCCCTGAGCTTATGGACTTCCCCATCGGATTATTCAATACTTGATTGATCGTAGTTTCCGTTCTTCTGAATTCATCGATCAAAATAGACGAAATGGTATTTTTTTCTTACCCTTTACTGCTTTCAACGAAGTCCCCCTCAATTTAACGCATGATAATGAGGGAAATGATCTTGAAAACGTCCCGATATAACCTCCTGAAGTTAGAAATCATTGCACGGCTCCATTCCATCCTCTGTAAATGACAGAAGATTATACTCTAAATACCGACCAACGGAAGCAAAAAATAAAATTTTTTACACACTGTTGAAAGTCGAAAGTAGGAGTTTGTCCTTGATTCTGTACCCTAAAAGAGAAAAATGATTCCTCCCTTGATTTTGACTGTTGCAGATGACAAGAAATCACCTCTTTTCAAACCCTGGAAGTGAGATAAAAATTTTCGTTACCTCTGATCTTCAGGAGCGAAAAAAATTGCCCCCCTCCCAAGAATGGAGAAAAATGAAAAAAAAAAAAAAGGAATAGATTTCCCTCTACCTCGACCACAAGAATTGAAATGAAATTTTACCCCGCTATTTTGACCCCGAAAGGCTAGGAAAATCCTACCTTAATTAAAAAAAATGATTTCCACCGAATTCAAACAAAGCACATCTTCCAAAATGCAATATAATCCATTGAAAAATGAAAAAGTTAAACATATATAAATATGTCGTGTGTAAACATCAGTTATGAAACTCTGCATAGTCTGCTTACTTTCTTTCTTTCTCTTCTTTGAGCTTTCTATTTTTCATTTCGAGAATCGATCTGTGTGACATTGTATCATATATATATATATATATATATATGAAAAAGAAACTCTTTTCATGTTCACTCTCTATATTGCATTCATTATTTCTTCCAACGATATGAACAGATAAAAAAGGAAAGCTGTCCATCTTCTTCAATCCAATCTCTCATCAGGCCACTTGATTCTTTACAAATGCTATTAAGCGATTTGAAAAATGGTCTCAACATGTGAGTCCTTGAGACGTATTGCAGATAAAGAAACAGTAACATTTTCTCCAGATGAAAATTGTAACTTGCTCTCATTGTATTGTCACATCAGTAGTAACATTAAAGATCACACAACTGAAAATATTATCACTATTCAAGCTCCCCAACCATTTTTACTCATCTTTTTCAATATAGTCGTAGGGTAGAATGTCTGTCTAACAATCAGAGGGATCATCTGTACACCCTAAGCAGTGTGGTTCACGTCGGTAGAATTAGGAATTCGCTCATAACTCGGAGAGAAAAAATTGTAATCAACTTTTTCCAAATGCTTTGTTCAAAATGAAATCTTTTTTTCCAGTCGAATTTCAAACCATTTCCATCCCCTGTGCTCTAAACAATCAGGGTTATCACATGCCAATAATGATGGGAATAACTTTTACTTTGATGTTCAAGATCGTCTTGATATCTTTCCAGCATTTTATTCTCAGCAACCTTTGTTACTTAATGAAGCTAAATAAATTATAAGACAAGTTTTCTTCTTGTGTTTGATGTTGTTACGTCTTCTGTGTTTCCTTCATATAATTAATCTCTCAGATATGCATACTGAAAGGATTATAGAAATAATACCATAAGTGCTGTCTTTCAAATAATCCGTTGGGATTCTAGACCGAATATCATGATTAAGTTGTAGGAGAGATGAGATCTACTTCCCTCTTGGTATTCTGTCTAAGACAACATATTGAGATAATGCCTGATTCGGACATGTTTAGGAATCCAGCTGAAAGTGTCAAAGAGGGAGGAATTCCCTGATCAGCACTAAAATTTAATGATCTCTTTCTTACAATCATGCCACGATAAGAATTTTCACAAGAAATTGTGTTGACGAATAGACAAAAGGTCTAATAGATGAGCCCAAGAGGATAGCATGTGTCGACCTTGGTATATAAATTGCCAGTATCAGTTGATTACTTCTCTCTCCTAGCTGCAGTACTTTGGTGATTAGATTGAATTATATGTAGGTCGATTATAATACGTGAATATATATATATATATATATATATATATATATACATATATATATATATATATATATACACACACACACACACACACACACACACACATATATATATATATAATGCTATTCCATTTGAATAGAACACTCTGGTGGATGGGGAATATGTGCTAAATAAATATATCGCTTATATTCAAACTTACTGTCCAGTTCCGTGGTCCAGAGTTAGGATACCAGCCTCTGTGTCTGATGCAAAGGGTTCAATCCAAACTCATGATACTTGATTTGATAATGGATAATCTATAGCCACACTGAAGAGTTATACTACAACGAAACAGCTGTCTGTGGATGACACAAACATATATATACATATATATATACATTGTAAAAAGTGGATTCGCAACACTAAACTATCGATGTATTCTTGTCCTGTTCGAGCCTCTTTCAGGCTCATAATGATGTATGTTTTGGATTCCTGTTTGGGGAATTTGAGGAATTGTTTTTATGGGTGTTGTTATGATGGGAGGAGGTCTTCGTTTGTTTGATCGTTATTTTGCTCAAGTTTGTATTGTGTGTAAATGACTGTGTTTGTACTCACGAATCACTGTTTGTGAATCAATCTTTTTGGTTATATTTACAAACTTTAACACAAAGACACACACGTATACATAAATATGAAGAGAGTGAGAGATGTTCACCTACCAAATCACGATTGTACGCACGCATATAAACAACCGACTATATATTTATGTCTGTGTGTGTGTGTCTTTCTCTCTCTCTCTCACTCTCTCTCTCTCTCTCTCTATATATATATATACATACTATATATATATATATATATATATATATATATATACATAGTATATATATAAATATATACATACTATATATATATATATATATATGTATATATAAATCTTTTATCTCTCTCTCTCACTCCCTTGCTATATATGTTTATGTATGTGTGTGTGTGTTTGTGTACGTGTAGCGTAATGATGTTTTACTCGGACCCTTGAAGTATATATATATATATATATATATATATATATATATATATATATATATATATATATATATATATATGCTGTATACTTTTGCAGTTTTAACCTATATCCATACTCATGTCAGTTATGAATTGCGTCATAACTTAGAGAAACTTATTTTGAATAATCATCCGTTATTACACGGTAAATACATCTCTCAATTTAGACAAGAGGGAATCAAAGAAAATAAGGAGTATTGAGATTTCTACAGTTGCTTTCACTATATCGATACATGTATCCGACAATGTCTCACTTTCTCATTATGTATATATGAAGTAAGTATTCCTACACTATACGTTTGCACACACACACACACACACACACACACACACACATATATATATATATATATATATATATATATATATATATATATATATACTCAATGAGAAGTATGTTGCTGTCTGTGAAAACACATACCTCTGCTCATGTATCATGCAAACAAATATTTCTACATACAGTTGTCCGTACAATAGTGATACATACAACCAAATCAAGTCAAGCATCTTTGTAACTTGATAAGTCCACCAGGAAATGCAATCACGATTGATTCATTCCATTGATGTTCAAGAATATCCAAAGACTCTTATGTTTCATTCTAAATCAAAGGGTAGCGAATCTTGATTTCATCAACTCAAACAGCCATTGATGTAAACTGGTACAATTTTACAAAAAAAAATCCAAAGAAACAAGAAGGCATGATCCAATCATCTCAGGTTCAAAACAAGTTTTAGATCGATGATAAATGAGAATCAGTACGAAGTCAACTTTATTTAAGCTATTCCATAGTCACAATTAACCTTTTAGCGTCCATAGTTGGACAAAACTCTCCCCCCAAGATTCACCAGAACTCTCTGTTATTGGCGTCACCGAGTTGGTATTTTCTAAAGATGGCGTAAACAAGTCTAGATAGTAGCCCCCTCTTTTTTGCTACAGGATATACAACCAATGCAACTCTATACCTATGGTCATCTATGGAGCTAGATAATGGGACCATGTAAAAAGATCAACCCTCGAGACGAAAACCATGCAACAGTATTTTAGAGAACAGGGGTCATCAGTATCATAAAAAGAAAAGAAAAAAAAACTCAAATAGCAATAAGCTAGCCTTGTTGTAATAGTGTCTGATAGCCAATTGACATCCAAAACTAGGATCTCAAGAGAGTTTTATGCAAAAACTTAACCGGAAAAAAAGACTTGCGATCCCTCCATGTAATGTTGAGCGTGATTTTCTAATGTGCATATTGTATGGTTCTCAGTTTGAGGGTCTATCTTTTGGTTAGACTCCGTTTTTTAGCTCTTTATATGATTATTGGACAATTTGATTGGATATATACCCAATGTTGGGGGATTTCGTGGTTCCGGAAGTTTGAGCTCTTTCAACCGATGGCTTGCCAACCGAGGACGATTATTCGCTTGATCTTTCTTCAAGTAACTTTGAAAAGAGGTCTATTTCAATACTTTTCAAGTCCATAGATGAAATGATATGGCTAGGAGCCCTGGGAGACTCAAGCACGTTTACAAACGCACAAATACACCAACAAGCTGCTCTGCGTATGAAGAGGGATAAAATCAATGCATAACTAGAAAGGTCTTCATTCAGTCTCTTGGTTACGTTCCATGTTTTAGCTTCATAAGTGACTATTTGGAAGATGCATTCGTTGTATTCACTCCTTTTGTCAATTATTGGTATCTAATTGTTTTTGAAGATTGAGCTTGCTCTGCCAGGGTGATTCTTTGCTTGATATCTTCTTTTTTTGAAGGTTTCATGGAGATTATCTGTCTTAGGTAGGTGTCATGGTCTACTCCTTCCAGTTTTGTGTCCTCGATTGTAAAAGATTGAATGTTAAACTTGTTGAACCGCCTGTCTCACACTATGCCGTTTGTTATGCGTGATGCACTTAAAAATTGTTCATTCTGATCAAGTTGGAAAAATACTTTAATTTGTTAAACTTGAATTTATTTTCTAGTTTTATTTTCTGATTAAATATGATAAAAATTGATTGGAGGTAAACTAATAAATTTACGTGTGAAAAATTGAAGTAATTATTTAAGTAGCTCTTCAAATCTTTTTTTTTCAGGACTGGTATTGTTTAACATTCCAGACTTTCATTCCTTATTGTGTCTCTAATATTTCAATTATCTCTCCTATATTGCTTGCAAAAGTTTCCCTGTACTTCGTTCACCCTTTAAAACATTTTCATTTGTTACATGATTTGTCTCCAATGTTATTAACAATCGTCGATATGACTGCTCCGGAAAAAAAGGTTTTTTTTTAACCAATCGAAAACATAGAGTGACAGACTGAATGATTTACGTCCAACAAATGCACACATAGCCAACCAGCAAACCGAACTTGAAAATAAGAGAATCTCGTGATGACACTTTTGGGGTGGGGGAGATTTGGTGGATAGTTTCTGATATGAATAAACAAGACAGAAAAGTTCAAATGCACGAATATTCAATCATTTCTTTGAAAAAATAAATCTAGCCTTTGTATTTTACTGTTTCATTTTGCCTACTGCCCCTCTGCAGAATAATAAGAAAATATCTCTCAATCGGAAATGAAATTCTAAATCATCCTTAAATCTCAATCACTTCTCCCAGTCTACCACAAACTATCGATGAGAACTTTTGAGTGTATAGATTTGGCAGACGGATAAATGAATTGACAGATACGATTTGTAGACTTTATCCAACTTTGTTGGCAAAGGTGAGCAATTTTTTCTCTGAACTTTAGTAATGTTTGCGCAAATACTTTTTCCAAAATTATGTGTTCTTTTGAATTTGGAATTGGTAATTGATATATTCTCAATATTAACTTACATATTAAATCTTTTGTGCAATCTTTATTTTCCTTCGTGCGCTGGAGGCAAAATGTGTTTTCACAAACACAAGCACAACTTGGAGGGAACTATGGGGGCAAAGAGAAGTAGTAAGATGACGCATGCAGTGTTTGATAAAGCTGCTAATCTTTCATATTTCGACGGATATCTCTTCTTTGTACACGTATAAACTTTCAATTTCAGACTCAACCAGGTGTCTCTGTTCGAGGGTGACCACCGACGGAGTTTAGAAACGCAAAAGCAAATGACGAAATATGAACTCAGATAGTACTATCACTAAGTTCGAATATTGCTACTTGGGTTTAACGTTATATGTATTCAAATAAAAATTTCTATCATAGAAATTCGTTGCTCGGTTGTGTGATTTTCCACGACGTTTGATAAAGCTGCATACCTTTCTCATTTCCAAAGATACTGGTTTCCCTGCACAACCCGATTGAAAACTGTTTACATCTTGAAAGATATCTCCTCCTACGTCTAGCTTTGAGGGAAACATGAAATTAAATCTATTTAGAAAATTAACACATGCTCTGCTCGAAAGAAGAGCTAAACATTCTGAAAATAAGCTGCTAAAGGAACAAGTGATTAGACCTACACCAAATCACCCCCCTTACGTCACAAATAATATTGCGAAAATGTCATGTTCGTTCACTTGATAACTCAACATTATAGAAGTGTACACAATGGGCACCGGAAAGAGTGATCAATTTCTTTCCAGTAGGTTCATTCACAATTACTCCACCTAAAAATAACGTCAATATGTGGTCATTTAGTGATCACCTTGAAACAGGGAGACCACGTTCAGTCTGAAATGAAGAAAACCATATACGTGTGTTGAAGATTAGATATCCATCGAAATGTAATGGAGAATTGTTGAAAGTGCAAACTTTATAAAAATGGAAATGTCAGGTATTTGAAGTAGAAAATATTCCGTATGCTGATTAATTATTTTGCCTTTGTTTATATAGTCCATTTGCTTAAATCATTCCTCTTTAAATTATCAACATTGAAAATATATGAATGCCATAAATGAACCTGTACTTGACTATAGTTGTTGTTTCCTAACCAACACGTTTTGTATAGCCTATGCGTCACCTGTGAGTGTTGTTTCATGTGTAATTGCAAAATGCAGTCATTATCATGAAAAAAAATATAACCTATCCGGTCCATTTTGTAAAACAAAAAAAAAATGGTGCTTACTAATTTTTAGCTCAAAAAGAAATTCCGTTTTTGTTACATTTTAGCAATTTATTTTTATACAAATTATCTTGTAATGAAGAACGTAACACCTGATTTGAATCATAATTACTCTACAATTTTAGACTATTCATTGCTATTTTAAGTTACTGTTAATTCATTTCTGAATACATATATGTCAAGAAGATACTGCTTTTATACCTGTGGTGAGTGATGGTAAATGAAATATCTGTTCCATGAACAAACGATCAGGAATAGAAAAGTCCTGTTAACATTACTTTCATGCGTTTTCATGCATATTTGTAAAAGGATATAGATCAATCAGATGGCTTGTCCGTCATTTTGTCCCCAATATGAGCAAAATCGATCATCGGCACATGGTACAGATATACTATTTAGCCTGGAATGTTCACCGTGCTCTGATGTGGAGAATATAACTAAATTGCTCGATACATAATGTACTTGGTATGATTCATTATATTCAATGTTGAACTTGACCACGATTCCATGGCCACTTGTAGCTATTTCATTCAGAAAATTAAGAAAAAAACCTTGGTAATGTCATGAAAAAAGAATAACTTTATCAGACATACTTTTTTTGAGGATTTTTTCTTACTTGACTGATATACTTTGCTGTTTTTCAGGATTCTGTTGAGTGGTATCATGGTGAAAACAAATAATAGTGGGAACAACGAGTCTCCCTGGAAGATTCCCCTTCTTACACTTACCTCTGCTAAATTTTCTCCCATGGCTGTCGAGTCTACTTTCCAGTTTTTCATAGAGTTTCCATTTAAATCTTACCACTGGTTTGCTGATTTTGAACATTTTAAGATAGCAGAGATAGGGATAAAAAGGGGAATCTTCCAAGGAGACTCGTTGTCCCCACTACTATTTGTTCTAACAATGATACCGCTCAACAGAATCCTGAAAAACAGCAAAGGATACCATTTCTCTAAAACAAAAGGAAAGGTCAACCACCTAATGTACATGGACGATATCAAATTGTTCGCAAAAAACAGGGGAGAGCTTGAGACTCTGTTCAACGAAGTAAAGGAATATAGTGAGGACATCGGAATGGAGTTTGGAATAGAAATATGTGCAATCATGGTAGTGCACAAAGGAAGGCTTACAATGACTGAAGAAATCGAACTCCCAGACAACAGCAAGATTAGGGCATTGACAGCACAAGACCGATACAAGTACCTAGGCGTCCTTGAATGTGACACGATAAAACAGGAGGAGATGAAGGAAAAAATAAAGAGAGAATACCTTAGAAGGATAAGGAAAATATTAGAGACTAAATTAAACAGCAGAAATCTAATAAAAGGAATAAACACCTGGGCTGTGTCAGTAGTTAGGTATACAGGACCATTCCTAGGATGGACAAAAGGAGAGCTCCAATCAATGGATAGGCGAACAAGGAAACTTATGACGATGCATAAAGCATTACACCCTAGGGATGATACAGATAGGCTATACGTTAAGAGAGAATCAGATGGTAGGGGGCTCATCAGCATAGAAGATTGTGTCCAGAGAGCTAAAGTAGTCCTACATAGATATGTGCAAACAAATAGTGAAGAAATCATAAAGAGCGCGAGGGATAGTGCAACAAACAATAAAGTAGAAAACAATGGAACAGTACAGCAAACTAGAAAAGAAAAATGGGAAGGGAAAAAATTGTACGGCGAGTTTAAAAGACAGATAAAAGACATAGCAGACGAGAAATCATGGACATGGTTACGAAAGGGAAACCTTAAGAAAGAAACAGAATCGCTCATCATGGCAGCCCAAAACAAAAGCATAAGGACAAACTACATAAAAGCAAAAATCGACAGAACACAGACAAACAGCAAATGCCGCATGTGCGGTGAAAGAGATGAGACAGTAAACCACATAACTAGTGAATGTAGCCAACTCGCCCAGAAGGAGTATAAGCATAGACACGATAGAGTAGCAACGATGATACACTGGGAACTAAGTAAACAAATGGGATTCAACCATGGGGAAAAGTGGTACCAGCACAAGCCAGAGGCAGTTTTGGAGAATGACAACCACAAACTACTGTGGGACTTTGACATCCAAACTGACCACCTCATCCAGGCAAGAAGGCCGGACTTAGTAATAGTAGACAAAAAAAGGAAGGCCTGCCAAATAGTAGACGTTGCTGTACCTGCAGACCATAGAGTAAAAAAGAAGGAGGGTGAAAAAAGGGAAAAATACCAGGACCTAGCAAGGGAGTTAAAGAAAATGTGGAACATGAAAACCAGGGTAGTACCGGTCATAGTGGGAGCACTAGGAACTGTCCCCAAAACGCTGAGGGAGAGACTGGAGGAGATCGGGATTAGGAGGAGGATAGAGACCGTACAGACCACAGCACTGCTGGGAACTACACGGATACTGAGGAAGGTGCTAGAGATATAAGGACTGCAACGAATCGTAGCTCTGCCATGATATGCGAAAGAGAGAGGAGACGTTAGCTGAAGACCTGAGGAGACTTATTGTCACTCAGCCTTCAGCGATAACCACTGGGCAACCGGTGTGAAACTGTAAATCGCAGAATTACTGCGACCTATGAGTACTAGGAGAGGAGGGCTGGAGACTTGAGGAGACTTGCTGTCACTCAAACTCCAGCAGTTACCACCAGGCAACTGGTGTGAGATTCCAAATAATAATAATAATAATAATAATAATAATAATAATAATAATAATAATAATAATAATAATAATAATAATAATAATAATAATAATAATAATAATAATAATAATAATAATAATAATAATAATAATAATAATAATAATAATAATAATAATAATAATAATAATAATAATAATAATAATAATAATAATAATAATAATAATAATAATAATAATAATAATAATAATAATAATAATAATAATAATAATAATAATAATAATAATAATAATAATAATAATAATAATAATAATAATAATAATAATAATAATAATAATAATAATAATAATAATAATAATAATAATAATAATAATAATAATAATAATAATAATAATAATAATAATAATAATAATAATAATAATAATAATAATAATAATAATAATAATAATAATAATAATAATAATAATAATAATAATAATAATAATAATAATAATAATAATAATAATAATAATAATAATAATAATAATAATAATAATAATAATAATAATAATAATAATAATAATAATAATAATAATAATAATAATAATAATAATAATAATAATAATAATAATAATAATAATAATAATAATAATAATAATAATAATAATAATAATAATAATAATAATAATAATAATAATAATAATAATAATAATAATAATAATAATAATAATAATAATAATAATAATAAGAATAAGAATAAGAAGAAGAAGAAGAAGAAGAAGAAGAAGAAGAAGAAGAAGAAGAAGAAGAAGAAGAAGAAGAAGAAGAAGAAGAAGAAGAAGAAGAAGAAGAAGAAGAAGAAGAAGAAGAAGAAGAAGAAGAAGAAGAAGAAGAAGAAGAAGAAGAAGAAGAAGAAGAAGAAGAAGAAGAAGAAGAAGAAGAAGAAGAAGAAGAAGAAGAAGAAGAAGAAGAAGAAGAAGAAGAAGAAGAAGAAGAAGAAGAAGAAGAAGAAGAAGAAGAAGAAGAAGAAGAAGAAGAAGAAGAAGAAGAAGAAGAAGAAGAAGAAGAAGAAGAAGAAGAAGAAGAAGAAGAAGAAGAAGAAGAAGAAGAAGAAGAAGAAGAAGAAGAAGAAGAAGAAGAAGAAGAAGAAGAAGAAGAAGAAGAAGAAGAAGAAGAAGAAGAAGAAGAAGAAGAAGAAGAAGAAGAAGAAGAAGAAGAAGAAGAAGAAGAATTTAAAAACTCTTCTTCATGCGACTACTGGGATGGTACCTTTGTGTACGAATTGGTCATGCTCTTTCAAATCCCAGCGTGGTAAAAAAGTTGCAGGTTGGCAATAAGGATCGCTGGCAAGCGTAAGTTTCAACTAGGTAATGGAGGGATTGATAGTTGGCTACAGCTGATCAATAGAACCACTTTCAGCAAAACAGACATTTGGCAAAAGATCATTCGTCATTATTTTTATTTCATTATTTTTAGTTTCATTTATATTCAATTTATTTAATTTTATTTTTGACTCCTAAAATGATCACTGTCAATTGAAAACCTCATATCTTGCTTAATTCATTGTTTTTCCTCTGACATGTAGTATAAACATTCTGTGAGGGTAATTGCAAGATTTTTTTTTTTTGTGGAAATGAACTTATATTCCAACACCCCCTGAAAAAATTAGTTTTTTTTCACTTAAAGCTAACGTTTAATAGAGGATTTATATTTCGGGTAAATATAAATGGATGGCACTCAGACTCTTTCGGATCTCAGTGTGGTCAGAGTGGAAATAAAATTGGTCACTGGACTCAGCCTCATATAAATAGTGAACTCTCCCTAAGTCAAGACTTTAGAATTAAGGGAGAGGTGTGAATCAAATAGTTGGATATAGATGGGCTAAGTAACATAGCATAGTGCTTAAGGTTTTAAGTAAGTGATGATCGACACACATTGTGCCACACTTAGATGTTGCACACACCCTTTATCCTGGTGAGAAAATGCCCTGGGCGCTAAGAGTCAGTTGAGTCCCGAGGTTACTTTTTATCCACATCAATTCTACCCAATCCACCAAGATCCAGTACTACCTTAGACAAAAAAACAAAAAACAAAAAAAAAAACAAACAAAAAAAAAACAAAAAAACATCATGACAGTACAACAGAATCAATTTGTGTGTCATAACCGGCTGGTGCTCCCTTTCAGCCACCTGTTCGTCATGCTGTTACTACTGGCCAAAACTCACACCGTGTACGCTTAATGGCTTTCAAGAGGGACACAGTTGTTACTTGGCTACTGTCGGCAAAAAACCTAGCTCATACCCCATTAATGACACCCAGAACGATCACAGCTGTCACTGAGTGGCACTTAGCCAGAAAAAGAATAGAAAATGCTTCAAAAGCAAACCATTTGTGTGGTGTTATGGGGAACGCATACTCCAAATATGGCAGGAAAATCCGCCATGGAAGTATCAAACCAGATAAATAAAACTAACTCTGAAAAATAAATGGCTCCCAGAGACTCTCAGAGACTGAACTACAAGGGATCTGCAACGAACCACCATAGTAAATGCCAAAATTGAGGGAAACCCAAGCAAAAAGAAAACCTGTGAAGAAAGGGAAGCACAAGAAAGAAGTATTGACACTCAAACAGAAAAAGAAAAAGCCTAGATACTAACTTTGAAAGGAATAATGCAAGAAAAAAAAACCCTCAGAAAACATGGACAGAAAAAAAACTGAGACAAGCGACCACACAGGTCAATTGCCCCCTACAGCATAACTGAACGAACAGACTATCAGAGCTGAACAAGCTATCCTATGTTTTAGCAAAAATGGTAACAGAACCAGAACTCTCCACAACACAGAAAATAACTCCGAATAATGAGACGAGGGAAAACCCCAACTTGGTAATAAGATTAAAAAGATATATCTCATACCTCAATAGAGATGAAGTACTGCAGTAGGAACGATACATCAGAGGAATGTAGCCAAAGAGGCAAGACTGAAGAGTCACAAGCAAATACACACTGAAAGGCCTATTCCACAACGGAGCCCTGGAATTTTTAAAGAATAATGACAAGAGAACTCAAAGACATGGACGATGGAGAAATAATAGTGTACGCCGGGGCCATATTGAAACACGCTTTCAAAGAAATATTCAACTGGAGAACAGTAGGACCTGATTAGTTCCACAGATATTTGTTTGAGAAATTCACCACACTTGACGACAGACTCACCTACAAACTCCAAAACTGTCTAAATGAAGGCTGAGTACCAGAATAGATGACCAGAGGCTGGATCTCTCATCCAAAAGGACGCTGAAAATAGGGAACCTGGCATTATCACTTATGTGGAAAATCCTGATCGGACAATTATCGGAGAGAATGTATATATCTACGGAAAGGAGAGGACTATTGCCAGAAGAACAGAAGGTTGCCAGATAGGAATCAAAAGAGGTGAATGACTTCCTCTCTATCAAACAGATGATCTTAGAAAATAAGGAAGTAAAATGTTACAATGGGATGAATAGACTATAAAAGAGCATACAACATGATTCAATGCAGCTTGATACTCAAATACATCAGAATGTTCAAGATCATTGAATGAGTGGTGAGATTCACTCAAAAACTGTAAAGTAGACTTAACAACCAGAGAAGAAATTTTTGCAGAGATGAGTAAAAAAAGCTTTCCAGGGAAACTCTCTGTCTTGATTGCTATTTGTGCTGAGACACCACTCGATAGAATCCTAAAAAAACAGCAAAGGATACCATTCTTCCGAAACAGAGGGAAAAGTGAACTGCTTAATGTACATGGACAACATAAAACTATTTGCAAATAACAAGAGAGAGAGAGAGCTCGAGATGCTGTACAACAAAGTGAAAGGAGACTGTAATGACATTAGGATGAAGTTTGGAATAGAAAAATGTGCACACCGGAAGTTTTGGAGCGACAGAAGGAATCAAACTCCCGTACAGCAGAAAAAATAGAGCCCTTGCTACATAACACTGATTGAAATACCTGGTAGTTCTCAAATGTTACATGATAAAACAGGATGAAATGAAGAGAAGATGAAAAGAAAATACGTTAGGAAAATAAGGAAAATAATGGAGACAAAATTAAACAGCAGAAACCTTATAAAAAGAATCGAAACATTGCCCTATCGGTAATAAGATACACAGGACCATTCTTTGGATTGACAAAGAAAGAACTCGTCAATGGACCAGTAAACAACGAATTTTATGGCAATGCACCAAGCCTTACTACCTAGAGATGACACGGATTGACTGCATGTGGGGAGAAAAAGAGGTGGCAGTGGACTCATCAGGATACTGGACTGTATCCAGAGTACAAAAGCGGGCCTAGAAAAAAGTATGCGCAAGCCAACAATGGAGATATCTTGAAAAGTTCCGAAAGCACAACAAAAGAGGGAAGAAAAATGGGAACAGAAGAAACTATATGGACAGTGTAGAAGACAAATGAGAGATTGTTGACACGGCCACGGAAAGGAAACCAGAAGAGAGAAACGGAACCACTCATTACGGCAGCCCAAAACAAATGCTTCAGAACTAGATCAAGACATATATTGACAAAACACACACACTCATACACACACACACACACACACACACAAACGGTTAGTGAGGAAAGAGTTGATACCGTGAACCACATAACCAGTGATGTTGTCAACTTATCCAGAACGAGTATGAACATAAACCTGATAGAGTAGCAACAATGATACACTGGGAACTGAGTAAACAAATGGAATTCAATCACGCAAAAAAGTGCTACCAGAATAAAACAGAGATGGCCCTGGAGAATGGAAACAACAAATTACATTGACACTTTGACTTCAAAACAAATCACCAAATACAAGCAAAAAGACCACACCAAGTAATTGTGGACAAGGAGAGGAAAAACTGTCTAATGATAGACGTGGCCATAGTTGCAGACTATAGACTGATGAGGAAAGAGAGCATAAACGTAGAAAAATACCAAGATCTGGCAAGGGATTTAAAGAAAGTGCAGAACATGAAAGTAAGGGTAGTACCAGTGAAAATAGATACATCCGTTACTGTACCAGAGACACTGAAAGCAAGTTTGAGGGAACTAAGTATAAAAGGAAGGATTGTGACGGTGTAGACCATAAGACTGCTATAAAAATACCATGGAAAGTGCTAAATATATGAGAGCTATGACTCTAGCGATTAGCAGTCGCCTAACAAAGGAGGATGAAAAAATACTGTTTAATGGTGGTAGATGTAAGAACCACAGCACTGCTGTGATAGGTGAGGGAGATATGAGAAAATGAGAAAAGGCTGGAGACCTGAAGACTCATTATCTTTCAGCCTCAAGGGATAACCACTGCCAATTGGAGTGGAACCATTAACTACTGCACTGCTGTGTGGAGAGGAAAGCTGGAGACTCGACGGAACTCAACTTCCTGCAGTTACCACCTGGTAATTGGTGTGAAATCGATAAGGATGATGATAATAGGAATATTGTAATCACAAAGTTAGTAGGATATTCTTTGCTCTAAGTAAAACTTTCATATTCGGTATAGGTGAAGTCCTCACCTGATGTGTCCAAAAAGTATACAGCTATTTAACATTAACAAAAAATCAGTACGCAGGGCGTTAATGCTTTAGTACCTTTCGAAATATACCGCTTTTGACCTCATACAATTATCACTGCAACCATTACACTTTTCAAAACAGTCTGCGAAATCCACTTCAATGATCAGCCTCGTCACTTGCTGCCTAATATCGTCTGCCGCCAATTTTAGCTTTCAGAAAATCCCGAAGTTGTGTGTAGCCAAATTTGAACATGAAGAGGTGAAGTGCTCAGAGACATATATAATAGACAGGCTCGGTTAGTGCAGACTGGAAAACAGTATCTGGTTGTGTAGGTATACTTTCTGGACACACCTCGGACAGTTTCATTGCATATGTAGATTCCCATTGCATCTTCGCATGGTTCACTTTCGATTAAAAATCTCTTGAGCCATTAGATAAAAATATGGTTACTTCTTCACCTTCATGATATGTAGTACATGTTCAAAGAATTGCTTCGACTGCTTTTGTCCCATGTTTTTAATGTTTAAATCCCTGCAGTACTCGACTAACCTAGTACGATTTCCCAATTGGAAAACTTTTTTTCCAAACCAATTTAATGAAACTGAAAACACAGCAGTAAATAAATTGCTTGCGTGATTGTAAACTGATCCATGACTAGTCAAATACTTAATTCTTTCATTTCTTTATCCAAAATATAAACTTAACAGTATATCCTCGATATAACGTACCTTGACTTAAAAAATTTTGACTTTAACAAACGTGTTGATCAATCCAAACAGACTTCTAGTTCACGATGTTATTTTTAAAGATTATTGTAGCTATACTATTTTGAGGTTTATCGTTAAATGAATGATTTGTTTTAGTAGTTTGAAAATAGTACCAAAGTGGTACCATGCAATGAATCATCATCATCATCATCATCATCATCGTCATCATCATCATCATTATCATTTTGATATCATTGGACACAGACCTTCGCTAAACATTGCCAGATCTCTCGATCAATATCCCCTCAAGTTACTGTCTGAATTTTTGTGCCATCTAATTTTCTGCCGGCCAGAATCTTGCACGTGATCTCCGATTCGGAAGATTGAAAACCAAACATAGAATCTTCGAAGGTCATCGATCTTTCGACTGAGCTATCTCAGCATTAAAGAACTTAAACATCTAATTTATCTCAGGTAGTACGCTATTCAACCGTTGAATCCACCTGATAGTCACCCATGGAGCTGAAACGTGGGCCGTAAATCTAAGACCAATACATAAGCAAACATCATGCTATCATTTTCAATACAAAAGAGCACGGAACATTCCTCGAGGCGTAAATTTATTACATACAACCATGCGTGAACTTTAAATTCTGGTAGTATGGACCAAACACAAATTGGGCATAGGTTAATCGTTGGGCGTAAGTCAATCATCGGGCGATGTGAAATGCACAGCAAGATATATTATGGTACATTCATATTTACTAAAACCAAAGTCTTTCCAAAGAGACAAGAACAAATATCATCCATCACGTTCTTTTCGTAAATGATCGGCTCGACCTAGTTGCGCAATTTTCCTGCATCTTCTTCGCTGGAAAACACGCATAGCTTTCCTTTTGCAAGCCTTTAATGGAAAGATAGAATTTTACAAACCCTAAATACATTGTCAACAGGTCTGGTAACTCGCTCAGTAGAAACCGTTCAGCAACCAACGTCTTCCAGCAGTATGCCATGATTGAGATTATCAATTAAAAAAGAATGAAAAGAGGGTGATCAATGATTGAGTTACTTCTTTCATCTCTAATCGGACTCTGGTCGCTGAAAGTACCTAAATTTCAAAATGGCAAGCATGAATGCTGAAAAATACAAACCAACTACAAATTCAGTATGAATTTGCAAATTGAATTAGGCCGTCTCTCTGAACCTGTTTCGAATGGGGGTATAAAAAACAAGGACAACGTGTTGTTCTGTTTTTTTTCATAGAAATAATAACAAGTAAATATTCAGTCCTGTTGTCAGCTGTACACACGATACTGACAAATATAGAAGGCCAACAGGACTCCTATGAAAACTGAAGAAAAACTATGTTGATATTGTTCGTTTCGATCGAAGGATAGAACCAGGAATACTGCATGTAAATATATCTGTCTCTAGAAAGTGAGGGTCCACTCAGATTCTGTAATGATCTTCTATGGTTCGATTCCCGAGAATAGCAAAGAGTGTGAAGAACTCTCAATTAGGACATATATCCCGGTGCAACTAGCTGCTAACTGATTACACCCTCAGCTGAGTGGTTAAGATAGGAGTATCACTTTGGTGAACTTGCATCCTGCCAAGGATGTAGTTATAAAATAAGGCGTAGGTATAAAAGCTTCGTGTCGATCAAAATTGAGATTAGCAAAAAACACTAGACTGATTTTTTAAATAGAGAGTGGAACTTTGTCACCAGTTTCAATACTCAAATGGGAGATGTATTTTAAGAAGGCAAGACGCTCTACCTCACTGATATTAGCAACACAAGTTTTTCAGTTTACAATCTGACTGTTTGGTCCGTTTGACCGGCTATGTATTTTTGTATGTATGTATACGTCTGGGCCTCATCAATGGTTCTGGAAGACTGAATATATGTACGAAAACTGCTTTTTTTACTATCGTAATAGGTTCCATAGTGTACATTTATGCTAATCTGATACACGTGTCAACTTTTTTTGTTCAATTTAGGCATTTTAGTGAATGAAACAGGAGAAAGTCACTCATTCATTGATTCTTTTTATCAATTTGCAATTGTTGTCCCGTACATGACATGTTGTCAAAATTATTAGGTCAGGTGACGTTTTCTATTGTGTGACTAACTTGAATGAAGAAATCGTTTCTATCTTTTCTTTGAAAGAAATCAATTTGATATCGAAACGATGCTGTCCACTGGGTTTGCAAACAACCCCGACTTCAACACATGCATACGATTCGCTCTAAGAGAGAGGACACTGACATTCTCGAATTGAAAATCAATAAATAGCCTGTAACCTAGCAATGTATAAATTTTAAATTCTATTCAGTGCAAAATACTGAATGGTAAAGTATTGATCAAATAAACAGATAAAAAAAACAGGTGTGGTTAGTTACTCTATAAAAAACGTGATGCACTGCCGTCTCTTGGCAGCATGACTTGTTGGGGGTTAATCAATAGAAAAATTTGGAAAAGAATAATCGATGGATGAATTACTTCGCTTGCATTTTGTTTCTAAACCAGGGATGTCGATCCAACGACCACAGCAAAAGAAAATATTGAGGCAACTGAACTGAATAAAACTATCCAAAAGAAACAAAGAGAAGATCAAAGAAAATATGCAACAGCAGTCATCAAAGAGATTCTCTAAAGGGATTGGGGATTTCAAAGTAATTAACTAAATTCTTACTGCGGGAAGAAAGAGAAATAACAAGTGAGATTGAAGACAATGGTGACCTAACGACAGACAAGAACCGGATTTTCTACAGAAAAAAAAACTCTATTCCTCTGGATAAGTAACAGAGAGAACTCAAGTAAATAGGACAAAAATAAGCAAATTATGCAGATAACAAGCAACTGGTTCCAAGATTTCCAAGATGCAAGGTCTGAAACTTGAAAAAAAAAAAAAAAGAGTCGCAGCAGCATTGCCCTAGTAATTACGTGGAAGCTATCCCCCCTATTCCACGTATGTGTCAAAAATGGTCACAGAAGATTGAGAACAGGAACCCAAGAGGACTCAGCAACTACACTACAATAAACCTATTTAATTATGATTACAAACTTATCATCAAAGTGATCATCCATTGATTCATTAAGACAACAGATGAAGACTGGCCACAGGGACAAGCTAGCTTCAGAAGAAGTTACTCAACCATTGACTAACTTCATCGGGTGAATTGACTAAAAGCAGCATAATGAAAGAAAAAAATCCATCGTCAAATCACACCGAGCTTTTCGCGGAGCAAGCTCAATATACAACCTTCCAATAGTCATCTATGAGCTGAAACATGGATCCTAACCAGAAGATTGGCCCTGAAACTGAGAATCATGATGTGTGCATAAGAAGGTATCATGGTGTACATGACATTGAGAAATTGCTAGACAACACTAAATCAGTGGAAAAATAGTGCAAAAAAACAAACTATTTGGAACTAAAATGACTATGGGCCGGTCAAATCGCAAGAAATGGAAGACAACCGCTGGACATCACGACTCTCAACGTGGATCCTTAGATATCACATGCGACAAAATATAAAAAAGCGTGACGATTTAGATAAGTTTAAAAAGTACTGGTTCAGCGACGCCCATAATAGAGAAGCTTAGTGAATCTTTTAAAAGTCCATGTCCAACCCCTGAGGCTGCTGCTGATTTCTAAAAAGTCTAAATAAAGAAAAAATAAGCGTATACACAACCAGAAACACACTCATGCACGAGCATACTCGCACACACGCGCATCACTTCACTCATTGCAGTTCTATTCTTCAACAGCGAATGGTCCTAATTTCTAAAAGTTGCAAATGGACGATTCCACTCAGATTTCTTTTTTCCGTGTTTTATCTATCCGTAATATCAAGAAGATGGATTCGTTATTTACAGAGAAAGCGGGATATTCAGTCGTCATTACACCATTCAGTTAAATTCTCATTTGACCAAGTGGCTGTGAAAACGGCCTTGAAGAAGATGATTTAACACCTCGAATATCTGGAAATTCTTTGAAAATGTCTATCCAACGATGGACATCAGAAGTCTGACGCAACATATCAAGGCATCAAATAATGTTTAGTGAAAACATACCTATTTCGGCTTTGTGTTTAACTAGTCTCAACATGATTAATATCTTCAAATTCATCATGACTAGTGCCTAGTCGTGCAAGAAAAACCAAAAAATGCTGAGTGTCATGGCAAGTTGGACAAACTTGGCGCTACACAGTCGTTCTATTTCCTAATATGACTTTGACTCAGAGAACGGACACACAGGGCCTATGTAATAGAATAGCACTGCAATGGGACCCAGGGTGCTAAACTAGGGCCCAAGAATTCATTGGGGAAACTACTGCAGATGATGAAAAAAAGAAAAAATGTCTAAAACATGTGGATGTGGTGCAGCGGGTGTTTGTGGGAGGGTGCTAAAAACAGGTCCGCCCTAAGGAACTCCTTATCGAAGGCCCTGTAACATTATATCATTATAGTTTCCCGTTCCCTCACAGCGCCAATGTCGAAATAAAGAAATCCATTACTTCGAGAAGAATAAATATATATATATATATATATATATATATATATTTATATATATATATATATATACATATATATTTATATATACATACATATATATGTATGCATATATATATATATATATATATATATATATATGTATGTATATATATATATATATATATATATATATATATATATATATATATATATATATGTATGTACATACTATCATTCATCATTTTTGACACCCACTACAAGTAAACTTCAAATAAAAACTCGTCAGAAAAGAGATGGGCAAAGGTGTTGAAAATTATTAAATAAAACATAGAAAACCGCTTTGCTTGTTAGTGAAACAATAGAAAACTGTCACATCACCAACATCTCTCGTCAGCATACCCTGTTGGGGATGATCAATTGAAAGAGTTCGAAAGAGAGTCAATCAATGAATAAATTCCTTCCATAACCTTTTGTTAGGCAGTGATCACTAAAAATTTTAATTTTTCAAAAGTCACACGAACGATGCTTGTTGTGACTTGAGACTAAATTAAATTTAACCTTTATTGAAAAGGGAACCCACGCCCCAACGAGAAGAAAACTATTTGCATGGAAGTACTTTCAAAGAAAAGCTTAAACATTTTCATCCCTCTACCTTCGTTGATGCAGAATGTACAGCTGGACCAACTTGAAAACTGAAGAAACTTTTTTGATAGTTTCGTAGACAGTTTTGTTTGACTGTTTTTCATAGATATATCTATTTTCTGATTGATTATGTGCGTTACTGGATGTTTTATGCCAGGAAGAGAACATTCACTCACTTGTCACTATTCCTGACGATTATATGAACAAACACTAGGGAATTTAAATTCTGGAAATACAAGTTTCAATTTTTTCCATTCGAAACTCGAAATTTATGAACAAAAGATTTTAGAACGTTCACAGTTGAAAAGTAGATTCACGTGAATATAATAAGCTTCCATAAACAATAGTCCAATTTTTTGAGAAACACTTATCCAATGACAAGTGTGAAAACAAACTTTTTAATTAGACTTCATGAATCAATACTATTTCTTGATGAAAACCCAGTGCACTATTTACAAAATTTGAAATTGTTTGTGAATAAATGAGAGTATTTAATGTTATTTAGATTTCTGTATACAATGCAGAAAGCTAGATAGCACTCTTATTAGGGTGTGCGTTCGAATCCAACCAAAGGCTTTTTTTCATTTTTTGATCCATGTTGTTCACCCTCAACAGAAAATGAAATCGGTCTGCATAAAAAACAACAACAACCCCCCCTTCAAAATTGTCAATTTCTCTATAATAGTAGCTGATCTTCGTACGCTTGGAATTTCCTGCAAGTTCCTGTAGAGGGCTTTAATGGGGGCTCTATTTCAAAAGAGAGATGACGAGATGTAAGCATTTTTTGGTTAGCCAACAATAGAGCTATTGTTGGAAAATGGATAAAAGTTACGATATTCTCAAAACATATTGGTAAAATGATATATATAGTAATGCTTGCACTGCACTCTCACGAAAATTTTGAGGTAAAGTAATAATTTTGTCGATCTTTTTAAAAACTGATTGATAAGGATAATTTCAAAATTATGACCATCACTGCATCAAAGTCACGAAGTTAGGGATGCATCTTCAGCGGTAAAATATTAATCTTTTTCAGTGATTAGCTGAGAAACGTCAAGAAATGTATATCAGATATTTAACTAGAACCTTGAATAGTTTTAAATCATAAGTTTTTGAGAAATTTGTTTCCCTAACATCCGGCAACTACAAAGGAAGAGATTATGAGGAGCAGTTATATTCGTAAAGCGTTGTTTGAAAGTGATGGATTAGATTTTTAGAACACGCATTGAAAAGTATTCATCATTAATCCCTATACTAATGATATGTTCGTATATATATATATATATATTGATAGATGGATATAGTTATAGATATTATCATACAACAGTACATTTACAGATTATCTTTTTAGATCAGCTTCTTTGGACTGCTCTAGCTTAGGCAATAAAATAGTTCCCTGTATTTTTCGCTCATTACATTATGTTTTACAGAGATTTGTTTGATTTACTCTACAATCACAATGCATAACTTGACCTTACTTTTGGTCGACATGATATCAGTGAAAATTTTGTCAGAATTTCAATAAAATATTGTATAGTGGGCATTGAGCTTAAGAAGAAGAGTTTGCATTTTGAAGCAGATCCAAAAATAACCCAATATTCACCCCTGCATCGTAGCTATATGACTACCATAACATATCTCCAATTATGCTTAATAAATGTCAGTGAAATTTTATTGAAGGGTGGAGAATGGACCAAAGTGATGTTCGCATTTTGAGGCAAAACAAAGAATTTCTTGCTGTCATCTCCACTGCATTTCACGTACATGTAACCACCACAATATCCAAAAATATCCGGATGGATTTCGAACAAATTTTGCAGAGGAGTAATCAATAGGGGGGGAAAAAAAGGTTTACATTTTTGGACATATCCAGGAATTTTTTTAGAAAGAAAGTCATTACGCAAACGACGAAATGTTTCCATTTTTGGATTGCCACGTTATAAGTTAAAAATTACCTACATTGAAGACATCCTTTTTCTGAAACTGGGATATATATATATATATATATATATATATATATATATATATATATATATATATAAGAGTGCTCATAAGTATTTGAGCAAAAGGAAACTATGTCTTATTCTCTCTATCGGAATACTGAAGAGAGAATAAGACATAGTTTCCTTTTGCTCAAATACTAATGAGCACTCTTATATATATATATATATATATATATATATAAGAGTGCTCATAAGTATTTGAGCAAAATATATATATATATAAGAGTGCTCATAAGTATTTGAGCAAAAGGAAACTATGTCTTATTCTCTCTTCAGCATTTCGATTCATTTTTCATATAATGTTTTCGGATCCTCAAATAAAAAATGGCAATGACAAAAAATTTATCAATAAAATTCTAGTTCAAAATGCATTACTCAAAATATTTGAGTGTTGGTTAAATTCACATAACGCAGAGACTGATCCAATTAGTCATTGGTAATAGTTCCAAGAAACCATGAGTAGCCTCAAGAAATGTCACGTATATGTGGAGTTGAGCAAATACCTTCCCACTTGATAAAGGCCAGACAGTACAGCAGCATATACATTATGATTAAGCTTATTGCAAAGGCGATGAAATCATTCTGTGGTCATTGCTGAAGGCTGAGTGACAACAAGTCTCCTCAGGTCTTCAGTCAACATCTTTTCTCTCCCTCACCTATCATATCAGTGCATTGGTTCACATTTCCGCTTTCATTTCCCTTCCTCTGTTAGGTTACTGTTAACAATTAGTTTTGCAGTCTTTATATTTCTTGCACTTTCTTCAGTATCCGTGCAGTTCCTAGCAGTGTTGTGGTCTGTAAAGTCTCAATCCTTCCCTTTATCCCAATCTTCTCCGGTCTCACCCTCAGTGTCTTTAGGACAATTCCTAGAGCGCCCACTAGGACTGGCAAGACCCTGGCTTTCATGTTCCGCATCTTCTTCAGTTCTCTCGCTAGATCTTGGTATTTTCCCAGTTTTTCACTCTTTCTTCTTTACTGAATGATCTGCAGGTACAGCCACGTCTACTATTTGGCTGGTCTTCCTCTTGTCTACAATTACCAAGTCCGGTCTTCTTGCCTGGATGAGGTGGTCTGTTTGGGTCTCAAAGTCCCAGAGTAGTTTGTGGTTGTCATTCTCCAGGACTGCCTCTCGTTTGTGCTGATCCCACTTTTCCACATGATTGAATCCCATTTGTTTGCTTAGTTCCCAGTGTATTATCGTTCCTACTCTATCGTGTCTGCGCTTATACTCTTTCTGGGTGAGTTGACTGCATTCACTAGTTATGTGGTTTACGGTCTCATCTCTTTCACTGCATAGGCAGCACTTGATGTTCTTCTTCTTTTTTTTTTCTTCTTCGTCTTCTTCTTCTTCTTCTTCTTCTTCTTCATCTTCTTTTTCTTGTTCTTCTAATCATTATTATTATTATGATTATTATTACTATTATTATAATTATCATTATTATTATTATTACTAATCACTACATGGACTCAACAATAATGGCGGGCGATGTTGTTAGCCACTTTAGTTTACTTTTTTGTTTTTAAAGTATTCGTAAGGAGTATACGGGTGCTATCCCTTTGAACATAGGGTGTATCTCAACAGCTGCCCTGATTGCCTATCAATGGAATGTTCTTGCTACCAAGGAGTGATTTAACTTCTTTTTTTTTTGTTTTTTTGGGTGACAAATCACCAGTCTTTGTGTTTGATTCATACTAAAACTGCAGCTGGGGCCCTGTGTAATCAGAAGCAAATTACAATGTCATAACTGAGGAGGTAACCGCCATCAAAAATAAGAAAACACCATTTGTCCAAAAAGGAATGGTGTACAACCAATGCATTTTCCCGATCATCATCATCATCATCATCAGTCTTTTAGCGTCCGTCGTTGGACATAGACCTTCCCCAGGATTTGCCACACTTCTCTATCATGGGCGTCACGGAGCCAGTACTTCCTGAACCTGTCTAGTTCATCTCTCCATCTAATATTTTGCCGGCCTCGGTTGCGCATATGGTCTCGGGGAATCCATGTTGTGAGTCGTGATGTCCATCGATTGTCAGCCATTCTTGCAACATGGCCAGCCCACCGCCATTTGAGATTTTTTATGGCTTCTATGATGTCTCTAACTCTTGTCTTTTCCCGGATGTGTTGTGCTGTTTTGTGGTCTCTCCATGTGAGGCCCAGCATTATTCTTTCATGTGCACGTTGCATGGTTCTCAGCTTACGGGTCTGTTTCTTGGTTAAGTTCCATGTTTCAGCTCCATAAGTGACTATTGGGAGGATGCATTGGTTATACACCCTTCTCTTTAGGATTAATGGGATCTTATTATTTTTGAAGGTTGAGCTAGCTCTGCCAAAGGCTTGCCATCCTAGTGTGATTCTTCGCTTGATTTCTTCTTCTTTTGAGGGTCTCATGGAGATTCGTTGCCCTAGGTAGATGTAGTGGTCTACTTTCTCGAGTTCTGTGTCCTCGATTTCGATCTTAGTGTTCTTATCTCCAATGTGGTTGTTGCACATGATCTTCGTCTTGCTGAAGTTCATGTGCAGGCCGACTTTCTTGCTCTCCTCATTTAGTTCATCTATCATTAGTTGGAGGTCGTGTAGGTTCTCTGCAAAAAGGGCTATGTCGTCTGCGAATCTGAGGTTGCTCAGATACTCGCCGTCTATTTTAATTCCTTTACTCTCCCAGTCTAGCCTTCTGAAGATCATCTCGAGGCAGGCTGTGAAGAGTTTAGGTGAGCTGGTATCACCTTGTCTTACTCCTTTCTGGAGCTGGAAGGGGTCCGAGTCTTTATGTAGCCTGATAAATGAGCTGCCGTGATTGTATATATGTTTCAACACTTCAACATATACTGGATCTACACCTTGCCGACTGATGGCCTCCATGACCTTAGGGATTTCTACTGAGTCGAACGCCTTTTTGAAGTCGATAAATGCTACGGCAAGTGGTAGTCTATATTCTGCTGCTTTTTCTTTCAGTTGATTTATCGAGTGCAGGTGGTCCATGGTCGAGTAGCTTCTTCTAAAGCCAGCCTGTTCACGTGGCTGGTTTTCATCGAGTGTTTTTGTGATTCGGTTGGTGATGATCTTTGTGAAAAGTTTATATACACAGTTGAGTAGGCTTATAGGCCTATAGTTGTTGAGGTCTTTCGGGTTTCCTTTTTTATATAATAGCATTATTATAGCAGTATTCCAATCGTCTGGGACTTTACTGTGTTTTAGACACAGGTTGAAGAGGACGGCCAGTTTCCTATTGATGGTTTTACCTGCTTTTCGGAGTAGGTCGATGGTGATGTTGTCTGGTCCAGGGGCAGTTCCTTTCTTTGTCTGTTTAATGGCTTCCTTCACCTCCCACGGGGTTACTTTTGGGAAGTCCTCTAGTTGTTTGCCCGTGTCTTGCGTATCTTGCTCATTGTTTTGCAGTCCTTGTTTGGACGAATAAAGTTTTTGGTAGAATTCTTTGGCGCGTTCGACAATCCTGTCTCTGTCTGTTGTTAGGTTTCCATTTTCCTCGAGTATGCTAGTTATTTGCCTTCGTCCCGAGTTGAGGAGTTTGTTTATAGCTTTGAAGCCCCGACCTTTTTCAAGAGTTGATTCAATGACTGCCGTTGTGTATCTCCTTCTGTCTTCTCTTCGTTTCTTCTTGATTAATTTGTTTAGTTCAGCCTCTTCAATTTTCTCCCTCGTTGTTGTCGGTGGCTTGAGGTTTCTGCGTTTTTCCATGAGATTTTTAGTCTCATCCGAGATTTTGCTAATGGGTTGTTTGCCCATTGGCTTGAATGTAGAGGCTACTTTAATTATTGACGTTGTCATTTTGCTGCTTAGTTCGTTGATGTTGGTGCTGTCTTGTTCAGTAAGAATTCTGAATCTGTTCTTCAATTCGAGCTTGAAAGATTGAACGTGCTCTTTTGGTATGTTTAGAGGCTGCGGTTTTGTATGGAACATTTTCCTGCGTTCTTTATTGGTGTTTATTTGTACTTTACATCGTACCATTCTGTGGTCGCTGCCTACATTGACTTGATTTAGGACTTGGATGTCCTTGACGATATCATTTTTGTCCGTTAGGATGTAATCTATTTCGTTTCTTGTTTCGTGATTGGGGCTCCTCCAAGTCCATTTCGTACTGGGTCCCTTCTTGAAGAAGGTGTTCATGATTTTGAATCCATTAGCCGTCGCAAAGTTTACAAGGTCTTCTCCTCTCTCGTTGCGTATTTTGTATCCAAATTTGCCGACGCAATGTTCATTTCCTTGTCCTACTTGTGCGTTGAAGTCTCCCATGATAACATTGAAGTGTTTTCTGGTGTCTTGGAGTAGGGAGTTCAAGTCATCATAGAAGTTGTCTATTTCTTGTTGGGTTGATTGTGAAGTGGGAGCGTAGACTTGGATTATATTGAGTTTGTATCGCTTTGAAAGTTGTATGGTGACGCTAGCTACCCGGTCAGAGACGGCTTTGAAGCCAGTTACATTGTCTTTCAGGTTCTTATTGATGAGAAAGCCAACTCCACTTTGTTTTACTTTCTCTTTACCGTAGCTGTAAAGAAGATGCTTGCTTCTCAGTTCGATTAGTTCTTCTCCGGGTCTTCTTACCTCACTAATGCCTATGATGTCCCATTTGACATTTCTGATTTCACTTTCTAGATCAGTTAGGTGCATGTCAGTTGACAGTGTTCTGACGTTGTATGTGCCTATGTATAAATTTGTCTTCTTGTTGATAGTCTTAGAGTTCTGTTGAAATGGTCGTTGTTTCTGCGGTGACTCAGTAGGGACAGATGGTCCCTTGGTGAAGGATTTGGGTAGTCGCTTTCGGAGCACATCACCCCTACCCAAAGTAAGTGATGTGGCTGAGTCTTTTGGGGCCGATGACCCAGCAGGAACTGACGTACTCTTGGTGTAGTTTTTGGGTAGTCGCCCTTGGAGCATATCACCCCCACCCAAAGCAAGTGATATGGCTGGGCCTTTTGGTACCGAGGTCCCAGCAGGAACGGCCGATATAATATTTGGTGTGCAAATCATGGGGAGTAATGGGCCATGCCCTGCCACGCTGGCCCAGGACGTGTTGGCAGGGGGTCTGGTGGATTGTCCACTGCGGGTCAGTGGCAAAAGAGCTCCACCGGCTCTTGATACACATCCAAACTGTTCTTGTGAAACGAAAGTGGATGTTCGGAGCACCACGGTTCGATTGAAAAAAAAAAAAAAAAAAAAAAAAAAAAAAAAAAAAATCTGATCAATTTTCGAAGTGAGTTGGATGCAAATTCCGGTGGGGACAGCTTGGAGGATACCTCTCCCTTATATAATAAGTTTTTAACTTAATTTAACCTCTGTGGACTTTATCTAATATAAAAGGTTGCAACAGCATCTTTAGTCTGGGGACTTCATTTTAGCAGTTGAAAAAGTTTCAATTTTTCCATCGTACCTTGCTAAATAATTCGTGCCCGTCTCCCAGCAAGAATTTACTACTGACAATAGATACAGCCTTGATATATCCAACCCTACATTCGTTTGTTTTTTATGGCAAGTCAAAGTTAGGTCGAGGTAGTGGGGGGGGGGGAGTATAGGGTCAGTTTAGCTTTTAGATATTTAGATTTCGGCATTTGGGGGAGGGTTCTTTCTTTTTTTTTCCTTGTAGATTTATGGTTAATTTCGGGGGGGATTTAGGGTTCTTTGGATTATACGGAATTGGTGCACATTTAGAGATTTTTCTTTTTTTTTTTTTCATAGTTGTCTACAAAGCTGAAAAATCGAACCTAACTGAAAACCTGTTTTTCAAACTGAAAACTATTTGACGTGCCTATGAGAGGATCACATCCAACATCACAAGGAAAGATCATGAGACAGCACAGTGTATTCAAAGAAAAGGAATAGGGGTTAAAAATATCATGGAAATCATTAAAAAACACTCTAATGGCACTGGGTTTTCCATGCTGAAAGAATATCAGACAACCAATATTTCCCATCACTCTCTTTTATTTTTATCGTACTGGAGTAAGCTTAGTTACTATGTAATAGCACCCAAATAATCACGCAGAGAGCAATGGGAAGAGTTTTCATGGATAACTTCAAAGGATACGGAAAGGAATCATTATTGATTGGAGAGAGGACCACAGTCAAAGATATTACCCAAATAACTAAGGAGTAAAAATGGAGATTGGCTGGACACATTGCTAGAAGATTGGACGACGGATGCTGCAGAAACTTAAATGATTACTGTTCACTGAACAAAGCAAGAAGGTCCCAAGCTTCAAATGGAGGGTTGATCTATTAATGCTGTAATATTAAATGTACGATAATATACTCCTCAATTCCCCCAAACCTTTTTCCCTTTCTTTAGTAAATGTCAAATTTAAAAAAAAAATTAATCACCGGACCAATAAGCCCTAAGCAGTGGCCAGCATTGAGAAAAATAAACGAGAATTTCCCACGATACTCATTTGAAAAGTAATCTCTAAGGAATTTGGTAGACTTTTCAACCCTAAAATGATGAAACGTGAGTGTATATTTTGCAATAGATATTTCAAATAACACACTAAGTGGTATAGTAACTGGTTGTATAGCTTATAATCTCACAGTCAATAATGAACACGATTGCAAGTCTCATATGAACAAGGATATAAAACAGCAAAACGTGAGAGATGAGTGCTATTCTCGTAGGGTCCCCTGACCACAAAATAAGTCTTGTTCAATAGTAGTATACCAGGATAATAGCTGTAGAAGTTGGAATGGCCATCTATACTGCAATGTATCATCAAACGTTCAGTTCGAATAACCGTAAAAACGAACTTCTAATGGAAGTATTTTCTGATTCCTGAACTGTAAAAAGTTAATTTCCAGGTGCAAAAGCAAAATGTACAGCAATAAGAAGATTTTTATGGCTTTACACAGCCTTTTAGAGATTGTCAAACTCCAAATGTCTTGCCGTTCCATGGTATATCAAGGAATACCTATAAACACAAGGCAGAAAAAATTCTTCCAACTGTACAATATTTTCTCCCAGGAAAAGGTTCATTGATAAAGTTACAGCGTGAGATATTACTTCCAAATGAAACCTTAGGCATTTTAGCATGTTTTTGCCATGAAATACTGAGTTGAAAGTGGACAGGAAAAAATGTACAGCTTTTGGTGGAGACAACATGAATACTGATTTTGTTAGAGGTTTGCACGAATGAATGGATATTGTTTATTCAAAATCGAAGCGAAGTATGAATGATTCCATTGAAACAGTCGGCTGTCCTACTCATAGTCAGCACAATGCTGCTGAAACCAGAGCTGATACTCGTTCAATTGAAGGTGAAGAAATTGTCACGACATGTGTATCTTATTTCAGCATCGATACTATTCGACCCGGAAAATTGGGAGATCTTTGTCAATTTGTTGGCGTTGAATACTTTTCCGTTCTCTCACATTGTCGAACTCGATGGGTCTTTTCAATGACTACAGTTGAATGAATCATCACATTATTCAAAGCAGTGAAATCCCTCTTTAATTCTAAAGAAAAGGCCTCGAAAATTCTCGTTGATCAAAGCCTTCTTATTTCTTGTTCACAGCTGTCAATAACTTTACAGCAATAGGAATATGCAAATTTAAAAAAAAAACAGCAAACGGCTGTATTGATAATTCCATTGCTTAAGGGAATTAGTCAAGGGAGGAATTAATTAAAAGTTCATCCCTCTAAGTGTGGAGACGTGCTTTGATAGTGACAATGTCCCGTTTGGGCAGAAAAAGAAATTACTATTTGAAAAGGATAATTATTACGACCCATAACTATCTTACGGAATGGATTCTATCTTTTGAATAATTCAATGGTTCTTTCATGGATTGATACTACCAAAAGTTCTTCCAACAAGGAAACAAGTGGAATCAGCATGTGTAGTATTGAAAAAGGAATGAATAGCAATTGGCAACGATGATGCCTTTTTGTTTAAAGACTATAATTATAAAAGCTCGTTGCATATAAAGCAGGTACAACACCAGAGACAATGGCGGGGACAATAGCGGACACTTCACGTCTGATTTTTTTCATACTGGCACTGACCGCCATATACCCTGATGTCAACTGCGTATTTTGTTCGATGCATTTTATACTTGCACCAAAAAACGATGGAATATTCCGGAAAGCCCTGTTGTGTTCAGATCCAGTCGCTGGTAAGAATCTGCCGAAAGATGAACAATGAATCTGCAGAGAGATATAAATAAGTTCCATGAGAACGTGTACTCTTGTTATGAGCATATTCAATGTTTTTCTTGTTTCTCTCTAAATAGTTTATTTTCCAGCATCTAAGTTGCTATGTTTTCAATATTGCATTTTATATAAACAATATGCGAAATTCAATTAGGTTTACCTTTTTCAAAACTCTCCCACAAGCCTTGCCGTCAGTGGAAGATAATTGTAATCCACTCAAATTTGCAAGTATAGACTCTATCTCTGTGTCACTTATCAATGCCTACTACTCCCCTATCTCCTTCCGTTGTTTGAGTTGATGTGTACGCATACATAGTTTGATATATATATATATATATATATATATATATATATATATATATATTACCTCCCCTCTAAATCAGCCCATCCTCAACACCTAAAAAGAAGCTTACCATTTTCACAAGCCCTTAGAATTAGAAGAATCTGCTCTACAAATAATGAACTCAACAGACACAAACATAACCTAATACAATACTTTACCCAACGAGGTTTTCCACTTGATGACACTAAAAACCAAATGAAAAAAGCAACTAAAATACCCAGGGATGAAACCCTTATACTGTCCCACAATAACAAACCTAACCGCATACCGCTTATGTCCAACTTCAACAACACACTCCCACCCTTAGCACACATCATCAATAAGAGATGGAACATTTTCATGATTAAAACAGATCTAAGAGAAACATTCACCGACCAATGTGTCATCGCTTACAGCAGACCCTAAAACATCAGAGACATGATTAGTAGCAATAATATCATTAACAATAAAGTCGTACACAAAAATACACCTAGAACCACTAAATCCTGCAAACTTTGCGACATAAGAAATAGTCTATGTTGCAACCACCTCAAATGCACTAACACATTCACAAGCAGTACCACAAAAGAGAGTTACCACACATATCACAACACCAACTGCCGTAGTAAGAACATTATATACCTTCTAGAGTGCAATAGATGTAAGTTACAGTACATAGGCAAGTCTGAGTGGCAATTTAATATTAGACTCAACAATTATAGATATAGGATTGAGTCACAAAATATCGTAGCCCACTTCCTGTAGAACTACACTTTCGCACACCTGGTCACAGTTTTGCCATGGACGCTACCTTTACCATCAGAAAAAATAGGAAAAACAACTCCAATTGACATAACTAAAGTTCTAGAGAAACATGAAGATATGTGGATCAACAAACTCAAAATCCTATATCCTAATGGATTAAACACTGAACTTAACAACCCTCAACATACAGAGCCTTAATGCACAAAACTCCTACCAATAATATCCTCACACCCACATATAAGATACATTCAATAATTGAAGCTTCAAAGTCACTCAGACCCATAGGAAAAATTCACCTTAACCAGTTATACCTCTTGTCCAAATCATAGCCAACACATTTTTGATAACTTGTAAGGTTGATACCTATGTAGTTCCTTGACCTCACCAACCCTCCATTTACACTATCTCTAACATACCAAAAAATCCAACTCCACATCACTCCCCCTACCCTGACACACTCCCCAAGACCAACTGCTGCTGCTTAACCAAAGACTTGATACCTAACTGGACTTTCTCTCACTGAGTACGATGCTTCCAGCAGCCCTCATAACATATTTTACCCAAAAGGCATAGCTCGTGATAGTGGACTCTGGTTCCACTTGGGAACTTTAAACACATACTCACTCAACACAAAAGATGGGAAGAATCCCTAAACATGTTTGGACCATTTACTCCTAAGGATTATTAAACCTTACCTCTAAACACTTTACTCCCGAGCCCGTCTCACTCTTTACAGTACACATTATATATATATATATATATATATATATATATAATTATCATCTACAAACAGCTGTTTCGTTGTATTATAACTGTTCAGTGTGGCTATAGACAATCCATTACCCCATCTAGTACCACGAGGTAGGTTTGAAACCTTCGCTTCAGACCCGGAATCCGGTATCCTACCACTGATGATCATGGGAAGACGATGGGAACGGAAAAACACACATCCAACAATTTTATCATGTTTTTGACGTACAAAATCTTTCTCTAATTGCACTCCTTGTGCTACACATTCACTTATTACATAACAGAAGTAACGTCCACTTGAAGGAGGAGAAAGCATATAATGCAATAAAAATGGAATTCTGTGCTACAAGGAATCGAACGTGGAGAGCAATTGTTAGAGATTCTAATTTTATGTCAATACTTGTTCGAATGCCATCCCATAATGCAGATGTCTGCGTGTTTCTGCGTTCACTTATGCCCAAATTATTTGAGAATGCACTTATTCAGATCTGACTACAATAGAAAACATTATAATATGTAAGTGGAACTCTAACTGATTTTGTTCAAAGGATTTATAATTGAATTCTGCAAAAAAAGAAAAAAAAGGAAATGCTATGAAAAGCCAAGTGGTGGGCAAAATATGATTGTGGGAAACTTTTTTTAATATTCATTTTAACTTTTTTTAATCAATCATCCCCTTACCTCCATTAAAACAATTATTCAATAATATAAATCTCAATAAACTTAGGTACGTAAATATAAATTGGAATTCATTTAAATGTAAAATATGAAAACCCTGAATGTATCACAATTAGCCACATAGAAATCTTTGCTCGTAACAGGAATTGAACCTGTTACTATTGGCGTGCTAATCATCAAAGAGGACAGCAAGAGCATATGCTTGAACAGCATGAAATAAGATTGACAAGACATCATTTAAAAAAGAGCAGGAAATCTCAGGAGCTAAGTATACAGAACATACGAGTTTTGATCGATTTTTTCTTGTTTTTTTTAATTGCTTCAACTTTTAAAGCATTAAATATTCTAAACCACATGACATCTTGTCATTTTTTTATGCACTCAGAGGGCATTCATTTGTACAGTCAGCTCTCCCCAATCTTCTGCCGCCAATTCTATTTTCTTTCTTCATTCTTTCTCCTTTTTAAAGGTTTTATGTTATCAACCTTTTCTTTCCATTTGTTTCACTTCCCTTTGTCTTTCATTTCTTATGTCTCATATACATTTTCTATGTTGTCTTTTCATTTTTTTTCTTTTTCTTTGTATCAGGGATATACGTTTCTGTCTATCTTTCTTTTTTACTTTCATTCAGTCCGCCTTCTTTAAAAAAGAAGAAAAAAACTGTAAGTATAAACTGCCAGCGAGAATGTAAGCATAGGTTTCTTCATTTTTTCACGCTGATTAGACCGGTTGGCTGGCTCGATATGTATGTAAACATTACACATAAAGACCGTACAATTGATGCTAGTGAGCTAGAATTGTCAACATTCATTCTGTAATATGTCTACTGAATTTTTCATATTTACTTTATGTCTGCTTGTTTTTTTTTTTAATTCAGACAATTTTTCTATCGATCACTACACAGAAAAAGGCGAAAGTTGTAACATATTCCTTGATCAACATTTTTCTAATTTTTGACTGATCACACATCACACTTCCAAAAGATGTTGGTCATGTGGCAGTTTCTATCCAGTGACTAACCAGACCAGGTGTTTTTCTTTCTTTCGCTTAATTGTGTTCACTTGAATACTTTTATGTTGAACATTAAAATATAAACCTGCCTCCTGTCTCTGACAGCTAGACACAAAGAATCTCTGTTGGAGGATCTAGTGATTTCTGATGCTCGCAGTCAGGCCAGTGAGAAAGTTCAGGGGGTAGGGGAAGGGAGCAGCAAATTGCGTTGCACATCCAGTTTAAGGATCAGTTTCAGTCTCAAGAGGATTAATGAAGTTGCCGTAGGGGGAAAAGGGGCTCTCAACGTGATTCAAAAATACATACGGCACCATGTTTGCCTAAAGAGTCAATCATCTAGACTTGACGTTGATTAACGACAATAGTACAAAAACTGGTTACATGAGTTCGAATTGGCTGTAAATGGGTCGAGTGTCATATTGATATATAATAGAATGGTTGTATAAATATTCTTTTATATTATCTTTGGGAATACAACCAATCCTTGGATTACTCATCACACAAAATAAGTATACAGTTATGCGATGAGAAGAGGAAAAGGAATTTACGGTTTCTTGTATTCCCTCGCATTAAATCATCAAAAGTTGTTGAAATTGTCTATCATGAAAATTGTTGTTTTTTCTCTTTTATATACAGGGTCTATCAAAACATTTTAATGATTCAGTCGTCCACACAAATACAATGGGTAAAAAGGTGATAATCATATAAGCACAAATTTCGTGCTCTATTTAATCAAAGTGTATCAACCAATCAGCGTACTGTAAATATAATGTCGGCAACTCCAGAGTTTGTCTCCAGTATTTTTTCCCATTTTAAATGCAGCATTTCTTCTAAAGAGACACCATGTTTATCAATATAAGGAATCTGTCAGAATAAGACCGTCTATAACACTCCCGTCCTTCATGCATTTAAAAATAAATGAGTTGAGATGGAGAGTGGAATTGGAGCCCTAAGACTGCATAGCAGACAGGGCGGGGGGAGAGAGAGAGAGAGGGAGAGAGAGAGAGAGACAGGAGTAAGCAGAGTTCTAGAAATGCAAAAGAGGAAAGAATGAAATATGAAAAAAAATATCCGACAAAAAAGAACAGTTAAACTTGTCAGTCGAGAGAGAAAACGAAAGATTTCAATGAGGTTAAACTCAACATCACAGTCACTGATTAAACAACTGTGGTGTCAAAAGAAATGTTCAATATTCAGCCAATGATAAGGTAGGAATAAATTCGATTTATGACGACACTGACGATTTTCACAGAGAAAAATCAAAAATAGTGTATAAAACAATCTAACAACATCTACATTCTCCAAAATCTAGATGTTAATGACTAACCTACCAGTATTAAGACCAAAAAGGTGAAAAATGCTTTTCTTTCACAATTCAACAGAATAGAACTGAATCCAATTTTCAAATCCGTAGACATGCAGCAGAAGTGCTGACACAAACAAAAAAAAAAAAAAATAAGACCCGTGATTTTTTTTTTTTAATTCAAAAATCAAGAAAATTGCTTCTTTGATTTGATCCATTGAGTACTGATGCCAATTTTCAAGTTTGTAGGCAAAACAGATTTGGTATATCGGAGTACTGATGTCAATTATTAAGTCCGTACACATAACAGTTTTGCCCAGAAGGCTGAAAGAAAAACAAATAAAATATGGCCCTAGATAGGTCGAGAAACGTTTTCATGTTTCTCTGTGGACAAAATGTTTGGTCATTCACTTGAATTACAGTGCTTTAGATTTCCACTCTTAGTTACACTTTCAAAAAGCCATGGGTATTTACCAGTGAAGATAAAACTCACTAGTTTAGCATTTACAGGCTCTCTGGCATTGTTATCAACTCAGGATGTATTTTGACTGCAAGAAATTCACTAGGGAAAAAAAAAGGAACACTAAATCAAAAAATCCCAAAATGATCAAAAAACGCCAACGCATGCAATGAATGCTCTGAAAATTCCCCAATTGGCAACACTATCTATGCACACCCACGCTGATTCAGCGCTTTTTTTGGCACGTTTAGGAAATATAAACATGCTGAATCCATCAAAATTCAGTAACACTACTCTAAATCTGTCGCTGTATGGTTCAACGTGATATCCAATGAACCCTGCCAATATATATATATATATATATATATATATATATATATATATATATATATATATATATGAAAGATAGAAGCCACGATAACGATAATCCAATAAGGATCAACCACATCGTACTCACATAAATCAAATCATTGAAGCAATGGCCAAAATTTTTTGTTAAAACAGATCAACTTTGTTCCGAAAGCATCACCAGTAGGTTACCCGGTGAGGGTCTTATTACTACAGACTCGATCATCTGGCATGCTGTCTATAAACTTGGTAGTGTAGTGTAGCGTTTTCCTTTTTCGTCCAATTATCGGAACGCTGCAATGCTTGAGAGCAAGTCCAAACGCTGATATGATATTGTAAGACAAAGACGTTTTCGTGATTGTAAATTGTAAGCTCTAACCCTCAGGCAGGGCGATAATGTTAGTGTTGACTTTGTGTCGTTTTTCTGGGCATGCTCGTTGATTGCAACATGGAGATCAAACATAGGGTGTCACATCTTTATTCAGTCAAATATGGAATTATCATTGTGAAACAAAATCAGTTGACGTTGCCTTCTCATTTTAATCTAAGTATCATTTACACTCGTGTGATGTTTGGTCTCAATTTTCCGCCAAGAAAACGTGGATCATTGTATACACCGTGCAATCTTCGAGTCTGTGGTAGATTCAGCACATGTAATTTGAATGTACGATATTCAAACAATATTTTCCCTGAGCATAAGTGTATGGGAAATTATCTGGTCGTTCTTGCATTGCATTGAGAATATATAAGACAAATGAATGAAAAATGATCGAATGAAGACGAAGTGTCTTTTAGTTATCAGTCATCACTGGTATCCCAGAACAAATCGTGGTATAAAAAATACAGTTTTCAAAACATAGCAGTTTCTTGGAAATATATATATATATATATATATATATATATATATATATATATATATATATATAGAGAGAGAGAGAGAGAGAGAGAGACACATACACACACAAAGTGAAGGTATTGTTCTCGTCAAGTATCAAAGCTTCTTCTATTAGCTGAGGTCAGTTAATTTCTGAGGCTACTCGTGGTATCATCCAAGCGTGAAGGCAAAATGCCAAATAGGAGAGCCATCGCCCCTTATCTCTGTCCCAATTGCCATTCAAATTTTGCCTTTGAAACATAATTTTTTTGTCTGTTCTATCTCGCTCACATTTCCACGAATTATTCTCCACTCCCACTTGAATTCACATATGTCTTTTACCCTTTTTTCTTTGCTTCTTCCTTCCCTTCTTTTACGTACATCTGTTCCTAACGGAACTTCCCAATGTCCTCTACACTTCTTTCTTTCTCAATCATTCTAAAAAAACACATGGCAACATGATGTTTCCTATAGCACCAAAGATAAATAGCTTTTTAACGAGGTGTTTTTATCGTTTATAAGCACATGGTAACAAGCCTGGTTACTACGGAGTCAAACTCAAATCCTACTTCTACATTGACTGTTGATGATTACTGTAACTTCTGTGTAGTTTATGTATTGATTGAAAAGTCGGAACAAACTTCTTTAGAGTCGTACATTTGGCCCAGTGCTTATAATAATCTCCATCTGATCACTTGGCCGAGATTTTAAATCATGGTAGGGAAGTGTCAATTTTATAAATCATTGGATTCAACGTGATGGAAAAGACAATTAATACAGAGTTTACTCAACTAAAACAGATGGGGATTAATTTAAATGTTGTTGTTAAAAAAGTTCACTCCAGCCCTGATCTTAGGCAATGATTGTCAAAACATTGAGTTACTCATTCATTTCTTGCTATTTGCTGTAATTATCGGCATTTAATGAAACACAGGAGATATTGTTTCTCTGAATTTTTGACATGAGGTATTATTATCACTTCTATTATTATTCGGACTATCCTCATCTTGGTTGTTTTCCATACAACGTTTTGGCCGTTGTACGCTTTGTTCGGGTGGAAGAACACCGAAAAGCAGTGAGCAAAGGTAAAACTAACAAATCGGGTTTAGCTGATCACGTATGGAGGGAAAAGGAGACCACCTACCCTTGTGGAACGAGGTTGAAATAATTGATCAGGAAGAACACTGGAAGATTCGAAAATTGAAAGAGTCGGCCTATATGTTAGGCAAGAAAAACTACCTCAGTAATCCTAGCATTGAAATGGATACCACACGGGAACCTCTAATAATGAAAACAGTAAAATCAAATGCCAAAAAACTGCCCCCTGAAGTTTAAGGCCCCTGAAAATTAGCATCGGTTGTCCACATGGACACATAGCGTAGTGGTTAGAGAATCAAATAGAATTGTTGCAAGTAATCTAATGGTTCTAGGTTCAATTGAGACAATAATAATTCGAAAATACTACTACTGCTAAGAGGGGAGTGCGGTTTATATCCCCCTGTCGGTTTAATAAAGGGTTTGCTTCGTTACTTCCCCCCACACCTACCAGATGATACCTGATGAAGGCTGTAGAGTACAACAGCCGAAACGTTGTATGAAGAACAACCAAGATGAGGATAGTCCGAATAATAATAGAAACAGGAGATATTTTTTTATACAAAAAGATAGTCTTTATTATGTGTCTTCCTTAGCCCGGCCTCTGCTAAAAGCATATCAAATCCATACCATTTGTCATATATCCCTTTATAAATTGTATATTTGTTGAATGGGTATGTGTGAATGTTGGAAAATCAGAAGTTACTAGACTACTTTTCCTCGAGCGCAGGAGTGTGAATAAAACTGTTGGCAGTGTATATTGTTTCTTTATTACGTTGCCTATTGACAAGTTTCTAAAATAATACTAGTAAAGATCCTTTTTAACAAGCGAGGGCGTTTTTATGATAATGTGTCATTGTTTATTCTACTATAAATTGATGAAAAATATATTAACTATTTCATTAGAATATTATTTTATTATTATGAATCATATCAAATAAATTGTAGGATACATTTTTACAATACGTACAAATAGTATTTTATTTATTCAAAATATCACTTATATTTTTCAGGGAAGAAAATGGATAGAAGAGAATATTGCAGAGTTTATTTGAAGGATGGTAGGAAAGAAAATGAAAGGAAAGTTGTTTAGTCTTATGAAATGGTATAAGAGAAGCCAAGTAAGGTTATTAGGTAGTAAACTGAGTGAAGAACACGTAGAGAGAGGAAAGAGAAAGTCTGTTCCTAAAAAAGGAAGGGACAATGCAGGTAAGAAAGTTGGTTGAGGGAATTTTAGGTTTGGAAATTTTAGTGTACGTAACTAACCAACGTTAGTATGATATCTGAATACAATTCTTGACCGGCAACAAGATTTGAATAAGGAAATACGAGCAATGGATGAAAGTTTATCGGGGGCATGAGATAATGGATTATCTCATTTAGAACATTATGAAATTTCCATTGATGCTGCTATTAACTCAAGTTAATAGTCACAGTATGATAGAACAACTTATGGGGTTGTCATGTTATGCATTCTGATATTTCTATGCATACCCCCGCCTTCATATCTTGTTTGATACAATGACAATCGCCAATCGTTCAAGAGATGCAGGAACGTGAAAGGTTCAGCGAAGCACAGATGAGAGAGAAATGAAGATGTAACTTATATACCATCCTCTGCCAGCAACTGGGTTCCAAGAGGTAGCCATGGGGTTAGAAAGATAATTGACATGCGCACAGGCGTCTCTAGTCTGATAGTATAACAAATACGTCAAAAGCACATATTTTGCGGGGTAGAATCGGGTACATTTATTTCCAATCGTAATCAATTAGTGGAATTCATTGCAAAATACCATTTTCTTCTGAGGTGAGCGAAGCCTATTCGTCAACACTCAAAGACTAGCGTCTTTCCAAGCTATAACAGCCTGGGAGAAGCCGATCGTCTGCCATTAACCGAACTCAGCTATAATATTGCACAACCTTTCCTCGAAAACCTGCGTTGGCTATTTCCTATTGAATTCAATCGTCATGAATAAATAACAGAGAATTTGAGCATTTCATATCCAAAGATCGCAGTCGCCAACTTGTGAAACTTCATGAAAGAAAAAAACAAGAGAAAAACATAAAACTAACCCCGGTAGGTCAAGCCGCTTAACCTATTCCGAGATTTTCTTCATCCTCTTGAGGGATAATCCTAATAAATCAAGAAAATTCCGAGGGAATACAAGTAATCACTGGGAATTTTCAAATTGTATCCTAGAATCTAGCTGCAACATTTGTTCTTGACGTATACATATTTCACTACACAACTATGCACACATTTGTATATATATATATATATATATATATATATATATTTGTGTGTGTGTGTGTGTGTATGTCTGTGTGCGTGTGTGTATATATATATGTATATATATATATATTAAACTCACTTTATGCCCCACGCACACACGAAGATATATATATATTATGTATGCTATATGCTCTCAACTAGCTCTTTCAGTTAGGAGGCGTCCCGTCAATACAGCCTCATGTTGAACGCATGTTTGATTCCTAGTACAGCCCATTTCATTAATTGGTTATTCCATTTACGCTTCCAAGACGGACTGACACATTCACTGCTTAATAACGAGATATACATTTATATAAACTTATAATTAAGAATAACACATTTCCAATAGTTATGTCATTTCCTTATCACATATATATGTATATTATTTGAGCTATACAGGGTGAGACAGACTCAGGAGTGAAAGTGTATTGAAGTCAGGTTTATTTATCTGTAAATGCTTTCATTAATGGTGTAGACATGTTACGGGAGGTATTCCCATCTTCAGTAGTGTATGCTGTGCGCGGGTGTATGTGTACTTTTAGAGGTTATAAGTTTGATGTGGATCATGAGTTCACCATTAGGAGCTTTGCTTTGTGAGCAACAAATGGTAGCCCACCTGCTTGGGGCATCTTGTTGTGGGTGAGAAATTTCAGCCAATGATGAAGTCTATGGTTTAACAGCAGTGGGTCTTAGAGAGAATTTAAGGTCTCAGGGTCGGAGGGAAGTAATGTAGTATTAGATTGTGTGGGTAGTTAGGGATAGTATAAATGGAAGGATGAGAAGGCTAAGGAACTGTATAGGTTTTGACCTTATAGGAGATCGAAAATATGTTGGCTCTGATTTGTACGAGTGAAATAACTGATTTAGGTAGTAGTTGTTATGAGTCTGAGTGAATTTGAAATTCCCAGTATTAGATGTATCTGGGGGGGGGGTATATGTGAACGTGAGGTTACCTTTAGTGGGAAGTTTATGATTAAAAGATATGTGTGATTAGGGTTGTTAAGTTTGTTGTTAAGCCCATTGAGGGAGTGAATTTTGAGTTTTTTTATCAACATATCCTCATGCGTTTCTAAAATTTTAGTTTTGTCCATGGAAGTATTTTTTTTCTATTTTTCAATGATAGTAAAGCTAGTGTCTGTGGCAAAATATTGGCCGGGTGTGCAGAAGTGTAGTGGGTAGGATTGTTTTGTGATTTGATTCTTCGTCTGTGGCTGTTGAATCTAATGTTGAATAGCCCTTCGGATTTGCCTATATATATATATATATATACACACACACACACACACACACACACACACATATATATATATATATATATATATATATGTATATATATATATATATATATATATATATATATATATGGAGAGAGAGATAGAGAGAGGGGGGAGTGAGACAGAGAGACAGAGAGACAGAGAGATTAGTGACACAAATTTTCTTTGTTTTTTCAGTTTGAAACTTTCTAGACTGCATATATATATATATGTATATATATATATATATATATACATATATATATATACATATATGTTTATATATATATACATATACATATATATATATATTATACATATATATATGTATATATATACGTATTTGTATATATGCAGTTTAGAAAGTTTCAAACTGTGAAAAAATAAAGAAAATTTGTGTCACTAATCTCTCTCTCTTTCTCTCTCTGTCTCTCCCTCTCTCTCTCTGTCTCTCTCTCTCTCTCAATATATATATATATATATATATATATATATATATATATATATATATATATATATATATATATATCACTGTATAAAGATTGTAAGAGAGTTTAGAGAGCACCAAACAATGAAAACTTATTTCATTTTTTCTCCTGCATTTCAAACACTTATTTCCCAATATATATCAATGCAATTTATATAACTTCGTCGAATGCTTCCCCCCTGTTCATCATATACCTTGTTATTATGGCACAATGGGTTCATATCTTCTTTGGGATAATTAGTTGTTTACCATGTTTATCATGTAACCGTTTTGGGGATTTCGAAAACAAACCAGTCACCATGGCATCCTAACAGTATTGATGACACACAACCTCCTATCTTACAATGTAGTCTATGTCTTACATGTAGTTTGTCGTTTTATATAAAGCATTATGTCTATCGTATATTGATATTATTTTGATGTTTTTGAAACAGAGCTTACTAATGTAAGTTACCTGAAAAACATATAATAGTGAGGGATCAATAATTATGATAATACATGTGACTCGCATTTAGTGTTATATATTCAATGTTCATCTATGTGAATATATATATATATATATATATATATATCAGACGAGAACTGATATTTGGGCACTTCCAAAATATCTCTATGATATACTTCTATTGTTTACTTTTTCTTAAAGTCTACATATGTGATGTATTTTGATACGATGATCACAATTTCTACGAAAAAAATACATATTCCCAAACATACGATGCAGGATAAAATATAAACGAAGTTGACAATGAAAAAAGTCTCAGGATACTATTAGAATTCATCATGAAAATACTAACACTAAGTTTAATAAGCCTGTCGGTACTATGAATCCATTTTTCCAAGGTAGAAAGAGTTTAGTGCCACTGAAAGCCTATCCTGAACTAGAACTGCACGAGAAATCTCTTCAAGACCGATTCGAAAAGAGCTTACGAATGTCAAAGCAAATCAAAAGGTAACGCAAAGGAGGATCCAACATGATTTAAAAGCTGCTTGAACATCTTGAACATCGTATACCAAGAGAACCATCAAAAATTTTCTGCACAGAATCGCTAAAAATCAAGCATCTCAAGGAAAACACTTGTACTAAAAGAGTATAAACTGAGATTCTCCGATGATGTCCGTTTTAGAGGAATCTAATTATTTTTGAATAATGTTCTTTGGATGGACAAAACAATAAAATAATCCTTCTCGCCACAGCTCGGCTTATCATATATGGACACAAGCGCCTGTAGTAAAAAATATACCGACCCCATGTTAAGCACGGGAATGGGAGTACCATGTTTTCGGGGTATTTCTTTCTGAATGGTATAGAGGAATTTCACTCGATTGGAAGCAACCAAAATTGTGCGATGTATCAGAGTATTTTGAATGTTATTTTGCTCTGTTCTGTTCAACTGTTGGGGCTTGAGGATGGTTAGACTTTACAACAAGGTAATGACCTAAGCTTTCAGCTGAGGTAACTTGAGGTTAGTTGGTTTTGAACCCAAAGTTTCTTCAATATCCTGCCTTGATTCCGATTGGGCATTCATAGTGATGCTTGAGAAATTGGATTCATTACAAGGGCCCCAAAACATTCATGATTCAAAGGCCTTTTGCAAGGAAATTGGGCCAAGATTTGAAGTGTATTTTGCAGATGGCTTGTGGAAATTTACAAAAATGTTCCTTAAAGCGAGTAAGTATTAGAAAATGAAATCATTGTCTCTGGAGACTTTTTTTTATCCACTGTCATTTCGTTTATACTCTATTCTAAATCGTACGTTTTGAGATATGAATTTCCTTTCGTTGTAACGGTTGAATTGACACCGAAATACACCACTCACGTTAATCGAAAATTGGTACGACATACAGCTGCTTTTCGTTCAATAATTCTCTGATTTCTTTTCATTTCCAAATAAAAAAAAGGATTTCTTTTTTTTTCCTGCACTACCCATCTAAAAGTAACTTTTTATTATCTATTCATTTAGCAATCTGTTTACTTGAAATCAATGACAGTAATGATAATGAAATTATTTGATGTGATTTTGTTTCGACAAAAGTTTCGAATCTTTGTTAAAAAATTTCAATGTGTTCATCTATTCATTGTTCTGGTATGAAAATTAATAGTTCTGTTTGATTGAAAAATAAAAAAAGCAGTACCATATTATTGATTTCCTTTGTTTTCTCTTGAAAGTAATAAGGCCAAATATTTGTGTTCAAAAATCACTGATCAAAAATGGAAAAAATAAAAAATTCTGTGGAAGATAAACAAAAGTAAATTGAATGAATTGTTTCTTAAATTGTTTTGCCTCATTTTGTTTTATTTCACACCGAGAATTCTTATCGGCAACATTATGACAAGGCTGTGTCACAAGTTGGTAACAAAACGATGCAAATGGACACTGTTCTCTCTTCAATAATCTCAAGACATATATTTTATGAAAAAAATTGATTTTGATTGAAACGAAAAGGAATATAAGAATTCATTGAGAAAGACTGTTTGAAGTCCTGCCAATATCATACTATGAAGCCAAGATAGAAAAAGATGTTTGATGGGTAAAAATCCTCCCTTGATGTATTCGTGTTAAGCTTTTTTACCTCGTTTGATTAACTTGTGATGGAGAGATTCCCCATTGGGCACCTCTCAGGGCCTCATTTAGTTTTGGGTACTTTACCAGATACCATACACACATTAACATACATACAAACACACACACACACACACATATATATGTATATATATATATATATATATATATATATATATATATATATATATATATATATATATATATATATGTGTGTGTGTGTGTGTGTGTGTGTGTGTGTGTGTGTGTGTGTGTGTGTGTGTTCTGCATGGATACCATTCAAATCATAGTAGAACGGGAGTAGTCAATATATATGGAATATTTATGAATGATTTGTAATTTCTAGATATGTTTCGGGTTTTTTTCCCATCATCAGCAACAATGAAAATATTAAAGTGATTAAATCGTAATAAGGTACAGGCACAGATGTATTTTCTTTCAAATTGAGTCGTTATGAGCCAGTTAGATGTAGACGTATGTGCAAAGCGATTTTACTATCTAAATGTGTATCAGGTTGGTATTGACCAGTGAGTTTTTGGAAAATCAGGCAGTGTTGGGGTCAGATGTTTATTGTTAATGCACAAATTCATTTTTGAATTAGTTATTACAACTTAGAACTATTGATGAAACTTGGTCATTTATATATATATATATATATATATATATATATATATATATATATATATATATATATATATATATATATATCGCCCCAAAAGATTATTGGCACCCCTGAATGTTTTTTTTATACCCTGTACAATATCCTCAGAAATGGATGGAAGTCTTCAGATAGGAATATGTCGATATGATGTTAAAGATAAGCCAACAAAAATCTTCGCTGACTAATTCCCCCTTTTCAACTATTTATAATTGCTTTTGGATATATGCTTCAGGTCTGTTTGGTACTGAAACATCAATGAACTTTGGAGGAGACCCGACTCTCTTATAATGGTCAGCATATTTTGCTCAGAAATCCTTTGATTTTATGATATCTTTGATACAGCTGAGAACTGCCGTAGTAGAAGCGGAAAAAGCGACCCGATCCTACTACAAACCCTCCACCATTTTAAAATTTGGGTTATGTTCGGAGGCAGTCGTATGACCCCATGTATATATGCAGCCAAAAAAAAGGGGGGTGCCATATATATATATATATATATATATATATATATATATATATATATATATATATATATATATATATATATATATATATATATAAGGAGTCGGTTTGAGGCTTTAATGCAATTAATATCTTTGGCAAGGATCTCAATGTTCTTAGTAAATCGCTGTAAGTCTCTCCCCTATCTCAGTTTCTGAATCTTTCTCTCTGTCTCTCTCTATCCATTGCTTTACGTATGTGTGTACATATATATGCAAAAACAAACTACTCTTCTGTCCCTCTCTCTCTCTCTTTTTTTTCTCTCGCCCTTAATTAGTGGAAAATAACCAAGTGAAGGATGATTTAATTTCCTGGTCATACGAGTGTTTGATTCATAATTAATAAATCAGTAATTTGATTTTGATTCAGATACTTACAAATCAACTCTTATCATATGTGACATTATCTATGTTAAGAACAGATAACATAATAAAAAATGACAGATATTTTCATTATTTCAAAAATCATATTCAACGTTGAACGAGCAGTTAATAAGAACATGAACAAAGCGAACTACGTTCAAATCCCGAATGGAGAAATTCGTGTTTTCTTTGTATGGATGCCATATAGTTAAAAACAATGACTCATCTCCCTAGTCATGGCTAAAATAGTGAAGAAAAAACTGAATTGGCCTCTCTGATGTTTGCCCCTTTTATGTTTGTTTGTAATATCGCAAACCAGGGTCGAGTAAGTAGTAATGTGGAGCTCAAGCAGGGACAGCTAGATCCGAAGCCATCGAAAGGTAGATAATTACTCATTGAAGTTGAATCATGTTCCTGATTATTCATAGTAGTCCTTGGAATAGTGAGATTTAGCATTCTTACTTTAAAAAATCTTTGTTTTTCTAGCATTGCATATACTAATCTAAAGTGTACCTCCGTTGGTACAGTTGTATCCCATCATTTCGGCTGATATGTTTTCGGCCCTTTGATTAGTTGCAATTGAACGTCTCTACTGATATAAAAAATATAAATTTTTCTTGATTCTTCATCGCATCGTCCCAGTCAGTATGTTCTCCAGCTTTATTTGAATTTAAATTGATAAGCATTTAATTAATACAATATCTAATGATTATCCTGACATATTGATCGAAAGAAAATGAATGATTATGCGATGGGACGAAGCATTCCCCCTCCCTAATTATTATACTCATATATGTGATAGAAGCACCATTTGATTGTCCAAACTCTACCACATTTGTCGCATATTTCAATGTGCGTATGAAACACGATAAGAGTATCTCTCCAAAATGTGTAAGTGGCTTTGTCGATGATGTCTCGTTCCAGATCGAATGATAGAGGTGGGCTCGAACGGAAATTACGGGAGATCGGTATTCTTGCAAAGAAGAGAACTTGTGTGTATGCGCACTTCCCATGTTGTCGCAGGAAAAGATGACAAAGTTGAGTCTTTCCTGGAAAAAAATGCTGTCTTTTATTTCTGTTGAAAAAACCGATGTAGGAAAGGTTTTTCGCGCTTATGGCTAACCTCTGTTGTCCACAGTCTTGAAAATTGGCATTAGTACTCCTCAAGACAACTTCCAATTTTTTTTTCTGAATTTTTTGTTTTATGGGCAGTGTTCATACTTGTTTCGTTTTTTGAAAGTGATCACCACCCTTCGAACAGCGAGAGAAGTGACTGATTCAAAAATCACCTCTTTCCAATTTTTTCAACTGATCACCCCCAGCATGCATGCTGTCCAAGAGAGTTCCTATTGATTTACTGAACAGACCATTTGTTTTTATTCAATAACTAGTTACTATTTCACGTTTCCTGCTTCTGTTTCTTTTTCTCTTTCTACTATTGTTTCCCCCTTTTCCCAAGCCTAATCTATAAAGAGAGTTGCTCTTAAAGAAGGGTGCAAACAGTGCAGCTGTAAAAGGGCGAAAGATTTTGGGGCTTCCGCGCGAAATAACGCCCCCCAAAACCCAAATCAATCAGCTGGTTTTGTTACTGACTCCTCCCTCTTCGTATGTCTGTGTCTATGTATTGGTGTATTTTCTATTTATGCGTGTATTTGTGTTCATGTGTATTTATGCTTGTATTTGCACGTATATGTGTGTTTTAGTATGCATGTACGTATTTATGTATGTATAGGTGTGTATACACGTATATTTGTATATATCTGTCTATCCGTCTATCTGTGCGTGTGTCCTATTTATTCACTCTCCCACTATAGCAAAATGGAACACGAGGCCGAGGCTTTAGATGGAGAAAAAAAAAGAAACACCCATCAAAAGTAGTTCAAACCGACACCAATTTTGTTGCTATTCAACTGTGGTTGGTAAGGTAACCACAGTCATGAGAACGTCAGGACGATCCTGACCAGACTTTTTAAGTGCAATAGGACAGTGGTGCACCGGGGCAAACTGCTTCCCTGCAACTGAGCTGAGTAAAAATAAGAGAGCCCAAGGACGAATCCAAAGGTTCCTAATGCGATTAGCAATGTGCAGCCTCAGTATACCCCCATTTGCTGACGCATTGCACCTGCGCACTCGGTCTTTGACATTCACCACAACACTATCTCTCGCCCGTTCGGCAGGCAAGTGACAGTACCGGTGCCTTGGGCTATGCCGTGGCACAGATAGTACACCTTAATCTACGCCGAAAAGGCCAGAAAATAGGTAGGGCTGTGTGTCCAGATGGTCAGAATCTTGGGGCAACAAACTTGAATGTTTCTCACACTATTAAGCACCATCTAACCACAGTTCAATTGTCTTCAATAAACCGTGCTTTTTGTGTCTCTATCATTATTTTTGATCAACAGTGCCTTAATATCGTGCTAGTATGCTTAAGTTTTTTTTCTTAGACGGAATATCTTTCTTTCAGATAACTTTGAATAGTTGTTTACCTGATCGGTTCTTGCAGACGTGCAGTCTCTTGTGATTTGTTCGTGGGAGGCATGGATATTATTCCGATCTTTTGGAATGCTTCGGAATCTTAAATAGATCCAATTTTCTTTCTCAATTTCCACCGAAACTGGTTCAATGAATTCTATGAAATTTTTGTTGTTGAAATTTAAGCAAATTGATTTTATTTTAGCCAAAGAATGTATTGAGAATAACCCAACGAATTCAAAAGTGCAATGAACTGGATGCATCTGAAAAAATGGTATTTTCTATACATAACATGCAGAATCCTAAATAAACAATCCAAAGATAAAGGGAAGCTGGTGAGTAAAAACGCCCTCTATGTATATGAATCACAAATCAAAAATCAGAAGGAAATAGTTCAGATAATGTTCAACTCCATACTGCGAATGTTCAAAAATTACCAGCTGAAGTTGAAGGAACTTCTAGAAGATTCAGACCAAAAAGATTCAGAATGAGTGGAGATTGGGGGCAATAAAAATTTACTTTTGAAGCGTCTCAACTTTGATCGTATCTTGTATTACAGTCTCTCGTCCAGTTTTTATCGGTTCCTCACTGTCCTTTACCACCTTTTCTCTTTCTTCGTTCTATCAAATTTATTTTCTTTTTATCATTATTCCAGTTTCTCCCCCCTTTCATTCCCAGTTCTAATAAAAATCATCAACTGAAACTGTTCCTTCAGTTTTCAGGCTTGTTGGTTGACTACGTTTGATGTAGAGTTAGAGTTTTGAGATTCCACAATTTATTATACCCGGATAAAATGATTTTCGCTTTTTGAAAATTCACCCTTTATATTAATGTTTGGTGTGTTTGTAGGGGGGTCAATTTTCTATGTAAGTTCGTATAAAATCAGTTTTCAGCCCGGATCTGGCTTCTAAAAGGAGGGAAAGAAATCGATTGTATAATAGTGGATGGAATGGAATGAATTATGTATTACAGGATAGAACGGGACGGGTATCGTAACAGGGGATGGGATGAAATGCGTCGTGTAACAGAGGATCGAATGGTATTGATAGTATAACTGAAGATACGATAGAGTCCATCGTGTAACAGAAGATGGAATAGAATGCATTCTGAAACAGTGTCGGATGGGACGGATAGTGTAACACAAGATAGGATAGTCTGCATTGTGTATTTTAAGATGGGAGGGAATGCATTGTGTAACGCAGGATACAATGGAATACATTGTGCAACAGAAAATTGAATGCAATACATTGTGAATGAAATGGAATGAATTGTACACTATAGGATGAAATAGAATGGATAATGTAAAAATGGATAAGATGGGATACATTTTGTAACAGAAAATGCATTGTGTAATACTGAATGAAATGGAATGCATTGAGCAAAAGAAGATGGAACAGAAGAGATACTTCAACTAATGATCGAATTGGATTGATAGTGTAACAGTAGATAAGATTTAATACAATGTGTAACAGGGGATGGAATGCAATACATAGCATTTTATTCAATGGAATGGAATACATATTTTATACGATGGAATGGGACACATTATTTTCTATAGGATGAAATGGAATGAAATATGTAACAGAAAATTACATGTCATACATTTTGTATCATAGGACAGTATAGAATACTTTGAGTATTATTCATTAAAGGATAATATATTGCGTAACAGAATATGGAGTTGAAACACATTGTACATTATAGGCTGGAATGGAATACATTGTGTAACGGAGGATGCAACAAAATACTTTGTGAAGTATACGATGCTATGGAATACATTGTGCATTATAGGATCCAATCAAATACATCGTATATATATATATATATATATATATATATATACACACGCGTGCACATACACATAAATATATATATATATATATATATATATATATATATATATATATATATATATATATATATATATATATAAATATATATTCCTGTTAAGTGACTATGTTTGCAGATGTTCTGAAAATTTGGCTGTCATTGTCAATGATAATGATTAATAATGTATGAACTCGAAGAATAACCTGTTGTTTTCATATAGATTTCTTCCTTACGATAGCATGTTGCACTGGTAGTCTTCGCAAGATTAAAGAAAACAAATCGGTCAGAGAATATAAGAAGTGTATTCTGTATTTTATCTTTGCTTTAGATTAACTGTAGCCATTCCAAATGGCGTGATATTCTCCCCTTCCTATGTATTTGCGTATATCCGTATGTTTTTGTGTGTATCCTATGTTTGGGCCTTGCAGCACACCAGACTACACCGATTTGGAAATTAGCATTCGTAGTTCATTAGACCCATTCTAATTGTTTTTCTTATCTTTGTGAAGGAGTTTTTAGGGTTATTTTATATCCAATAGATTCTCTCAGCACGATTCAACGACGACACTTTACTGATAACGATTTAACGACGTATCCAGTTGTATATACGAATCATATAAGTAAAAATGAAACAAAATTATGACATCAAACAAAATAGATTTATAAAGCAAACGACTTTGTTTCATTTTCATTTACGCTAAAAAATATTAAAATACAGTTTAAACAGGGTTTTGTCTACTGATTTCACGTTGTAATCTAAAGTCATTTCTATATCAAAACATTTTTTGTTTGATTTCAGATATTCGTAATACCGATTTCGATGATGAAAACCTTGTGCAACATCATTTGATTTTTTTTCTACTGCTACTTATTGATATTTTCATCAGTATTCGCTTTTATTGCATTTATTTGTTAGAGCCAATCCATTCTTCAGTCATTGAATTTAATGCCCCCAAAATTAGATCTTCTTAAACAGTAATTAAATACAGCTTAAATAAACTGAGTTGAGTAAAACTCCATGTATTGTCTGATATATAATTATGATTGGAGTCATTTGAATTATTTTGGTCAATAGGATTTGAGATCTAAATCAAGTGTCTAAACTGGAAGATGCTCTATTTAGGTTTATAAGATTTGAAAAAAAAATCTACTGAATGATTTAGAATTCGCATACCTATTTTTCATTTACATTAAAAAAAAAAGAAATAGAATCTATATTTTTCATGCTAAAAAGGTGGAAATGCATGGAATGTAAGCTCCAAGTTCGAGTTATATAAATAGAAATACAAGGAATTGATAATATTCATCACAAACACTTGTTCACGCAAAACAAATTTACGATACATAATATTATAGAGTAAGAATTTTAGTTTATAATTAGGTGTGAGATATTGAGAATTTTTGTTAATTAACGATTTAAAAATTTCATTCAATGCGTAAAGTTGAACAATACAAATTTCAAGTTGCAGATCGTGTATATAACGTCAATTCAAAGATATAAATAAATGAAATGTTTGAAATAATAAAATGTTTTCCTTTCAACATTTATAGCATTCATTCGATTTTCTCCGTTTACTTTTTTATAACGAATAATATGCATATATATATATATATATATATATATATATATATATATATATATATATATATATATATATATATATATATATATATATATATATATATATATATATATATATATATATATATATATAAGCTATACATAAACTAAAATATCCATATACGGAAAGTGCCCTCTCGCGAACGATTGCTACTTCTCTTTTTTTTTTCTTTTCAGGAAGTTTTCTTTAATTCTTAACGTTCTATCATATTTAGAATCCTAGTAAATTGTACATTTCAGTAAACTGTATTTTGATGAATTATGCATCTTGATAAATGTCGATTATTTACTCTTGGTAACTTGTAAGTGAATTGCTGTCAGTAAATCTCCCACGAGTTCCTTCATTGGTTCAAAGAGTTCAGATGTTTACATTCCCTTCTTCATTGACAGATGGTTGGGGCTATCGACTGATACACTTGCATGATCTTATATTTACGATTTTACTTCTACCAACAAAAGTTTAAGACTTGTATGTATTTACATTTGCCTATCAGTCTGTTTATTCGTCCATCTTTCCATAAGATATCTATAAGAGTTCTCAATCAAATTTTTGGGCAGCGTAAGCAAAAGGCTTTTGGAGAAGTAACAGCATTTTTGAGTGAATACAATATTTTTGTCCCAATCAACCCTACACTGTTGTTATCTATAAACACTCGACACAATATATCCCAGATGTACCAATGGATTTCAATTACATTTTGTGGAAAAAGCGAGCAGTCAATGAGTGGGGAAGTGATTGAATTTGAGGAAGATTGAGAGATATGTCCAATTTTTTCAATCCATTGATGTAACCAAACACGTCTTCTCAAATGTTTTTGATGAATTCCAATCACATTTTATCGATTGATAGACCATGATTTGAGGGATAATTGATCAAATTAGAGGATGTATCCACGGATCATTTACCTTTACCTTCCTTACATCATAACTCTTAATGAACTGATTTAATTAAGTATTTATAGTACTGAAAATTTCTATGCAGTCGACTCAATTTCTTGTACATGCATATGGCCTCCGTGACCATTATATTTTTGCAAAAACAAAGATTTCCCCCCTGAAATCAGTAAAGATTTCATGGATAACATGCCAGTATAAAGCAGCCAATTAATCGCCACGTAACTTCCCCTAATTATAGTCTCGATTAATTAACAAGTGGCTTCAAAACTGCTCATGCATTTTTTGCAAACAGAAGAAAAAACAATTAAAATTTAACTGGTATCGTAGTGTTGTGGGATTGCGTAGTTACAGCATTGTTGTACTTTGTTTGGAAAGAGGAAAGGCACTCCCCTTGCAATATATTAGAAGCCGCCAACCAAAACTGTCAGCAAGGGTTTCTCCATTTTCCAAATTGGTCCAGCTGGCTCGCTGTCTATGTATGTATGTATCACGTGTAAGGCCAGGCTTGTTGGACTTGCTAGCTGAAGACTTTTACACTTTTTTATATTGAAAAAAAAAAATGTAAATACGCCTTTAGCACAAGGCTCAATTTAGAATTCAAGTTTGTGCTGAATTGGCCCTTAGGTTTGTGCTGGGTGGCATTTATACTTTTTTCTTAACCATTCAAACTTTATCTTAGAGACTAATACCCAACAAGAGGTGAGATCACTCTTCTTCGATTTCTTGGATTGATCAACTTTGTTACAAAGTAATGTATACGTGGGCAAAGGGCCAGAAAATCTTGAGTTTTTCTCGTGCCCCCTGAGATATGGGTGTGTATGCTGAGTAGGGCATAATTGTTTATGCATTTATGCATATGGAAATATGTTTGTGTGTGTAGAGGGTGCCTTTTTCCCTGAAGCCAGACAGAAGACCATTAAGATACTAGAGCTCAGGTCCAGACTAATTTTAATTACTAACATCATTAGGCTAGGTCAAGATGTTCTGGTTGGATGATAGTTTTTATAGACGGTTAAAATACATCGGTGTGCGCACGTGCAGGTTATGCTCAGGACATGCATACATCATTTAGATGGATTGAGGAAACCACTACTCTCCCCGAGGACTGGTTGAATAAGCGTGTATGTGAGTATTATGATACACACCATGTGCGGACCTACCAGTTGGCATACGCCTCCGTGTGTGTGTGTGTGTGTGTGTGTGTGTGTGTGTGTTTGTGTGTGTGTGTGTGTGTGTGTGTGTGTGTGTTTGTGTGTGTGTGTGTGTGTGTGTGTGTGTGTGTGTTCGGAGACATGCATTTAGGGAAATATAGAAATAGCACGTTCTCCAGCTGCACGAATTGCCCAACACCTTCAGATCTTTCTCGGGAAAAATTCGTGCATAATCTTGAAGGCAGAAGCAAAAAAAACATAGAAAGCATGGGGCCATATTATTGAAGTTTTTGTTATGCACCATAAGTTGTTTAATACGCTTGTATGCATATTTGAAAGAAAGAAAGAGATATACAGAGAAAAGTATATATGTGTGAGTGTCTGTCTTTGTTCTGTCTTTCATATTGAAAGAAAAAAAAAGAAAGCGGGCCCTTTGAACTAGATAGGTTGAGGGGTTGATCTCCGTTAGGATGATCGGGCCTATTCACACGAATGCCACTTCTAACATGCTGTCCCTAGGCGTGTCAGATGCATGTTGCAATAATAAATAACAAACTGAGAGATCGGCTTCTCCAGTGAACGTTTGAGTGATCAACCCAGCATAAACTTACGGTACAAATTGAGTCGCTACTGAACCCTATTTATGTAATTTTTGTTATACATATAATAATGATTAAGTGGTCAGATTTTTAGTCTTTTAGCTCGTTTGGTGCAGCCTGTATTCATGATACATACATAAAACGCCTTCCAGCCGAACTAAATCGAGGACTGAACACACTTATCTGGGTCTTTTTGAGGATTTCTAATGAATAAAAAACCGTCAAAGTTCTCAGGGTTGGGTCAAAGATAAAAAATAATATGTTTGACCATAAATCAAAACACAATAACGTTGGACGAATAAGGAAAAAAAGCCGTGTTGAATTTCCAAAAGGCTAAATCCAGCTATTTTGGTGGAAACAACCCGGGAGCACTTATCTGTTTTTGAGGCTAACTCATAACATAGATGATCTCTATTTAATGTCCATTCCTCATATATTTCGTCGTAGTTGCAATCTGTTTCGAATCTTTCCACGTTTTTTGTCTGACATCTTTGCTGCCATCATTCTCCTATGTATTTCTCTTTTTCAAAGATATATCTTACCGATTAAAAAAGCCTATTTTCAAACTCGTATTTTTGAGTTGACTTTATTTTTACATCCTGACCAAAATGACGTTCGGTTCAGACATCCAGTTCAGAGAAAAAGAGTGAAAAAGTCATGAAATCCAAATAATTATTAAAGAACAAAAAGGAAAGATTCTGACGGATTCTATACCAACGTCATCAATCAACGGAAGGAAAGAAAGAAATAAAAAAACAACAAAAAAAAACCCCAATGGGCAAGATAAACAGAGAAAGAGAAATTAGCTATGGATGCTATATTGATTCAATTAGTGTCGCCAACCAGATTATTTGAATTGATTTCTTTTGCTTTTTCCAAATTTGCTTTGTGGTTGAGATACTTGCGTTTTGAATCCATGTATATATCATGTTTAGTTGCTGCACGAATGTATGCAGAGAGCAGTTAGAGACTAAAGCATTCAGTTTTACTCGTCTCTATTCTTGATATAATAGTAACTACATGAAGAAACAAATAGAAACCAAAAAAATGTCAAAATCTGCAACAAGTTCATAATCAATTGTCAGTTCGATAGGAAAACTGTTTCTCAAAAAATTACTGAAAAAGACAAAACAAATTACATTAAAACAAGAACAATTTTTTTAAAACTGAGGCGTTGACTATAAAGTTTGAGCGTAATTATCGACCGGTACTGTGATCCTGAGGAGGAGATAATTCTAAGTAAGGAGCATCTCGTCAAGAAGCATCTTTTAGAAGTAAATTTGACTCTAAATACCTGAGGAAATCGATTTTAAAACAAAGTTCAAACGCAAATACAACAAGATTACATGATTTTGGGTCGAACATTTTCCTACGTAAGACATATCTTATCGAAGGACACATTTCTATGAAGGTTCATCTGAATCTGACTTCAAACAGCTAATAAACAATATGGTGACAGGGCAACTGACAGGCAAAACACTTTATATAGAAGACGGGACGCTGCATTGAGCCATTTTTACGATAGGAACCAGAAGAATAACATTTTTTTGAGGGATCAAAGAAGAAAAAAAAATGAAAATAATTACGTAAATATACTTCTGAAAAAGAAATCATATATTTCTGCAACCTAAATAACCCATTAACAATCCGTCAGGGAGATGGCGAAGGAAGCAAATGTTCCCTCTGAATATCAATAGTAAGTCAAAAATGCTATGTTGAGTGATTTGCTGTCCTGTGACAAAAGGAATTGCACGATGAATGCTTGTGCAAATGAAACGACTAATTGTTTCAAGATAATTTCAGACCGTCACCAGAACTGTCAACATGAGGTTTTTGAGTTGAGGTTTTAAGTCAGTCCAGCTGGCTGGCTGGATATGTATAATGGTCTTTACTATGTCTGGGAAAAAAAGCTTTCGTCGTTTTTGTTCTACCTCTGAATAGTTTTTTTTCTATAGGAAGGGTCAATTTTCAATATACGTCTATGCTGAATTGATCTTGTAGATTATTTCTTGTATTTTTTAGAGAAGACTTTTTTCGTGATCACTGGTTGATAAAAGGCGAGGGCAATAACTTATTCTTTCAAATGATTACCCCCAACGCAGCATCAACCTAAAGACACGTGACTGTTTCTGATGGGTGGTAAACCAGACCAGTCTAGCAATGAAATTTTAACTACATTTTTCAGTGTGTTGTTGAATTATATAACTCATTTATGATGAGTTTTCATTTTAACGTGGCACAATGGCAAAATGAATTACACTAATCAATTCACAGATTTTCAGCATTAATATTGCCGAAAATAGTTCAATCCAATCTCATTAGCTCTATAGTGTTTCAGGTAAGTAACATTAATTTCCTTTTTATGCAGGCTGCAAAAACATGCACACACGTGCACATACACACAGCTCAGAAGCAACTATGGTCTCGGCCCCTACTTTGAGAGCTTGATTCCGTGGTTGATATCTTGAAATGCATTGACTACCATGATATACAATCAGTTTTCTATTTCCCTGATGTCTTTGTGTGATTAATATTGCAATTTTTAAAGGTGAATGCGCAACGCGAAGCAGAGGATTACCTTGTTCTTCCTTTCGTTTTTTTCTCTCCTGATATTCATCATGAATATTTATGCATATTCTTTCAGATACAGCCCGTTTGCTTATGATAGATCTCATAAAAATGTACAACCAGGATGGATATTTCTGATTGGGTCAGTAATACTCAAAGTTATGTGGAGGGAACCGCTCGCAAGTTCTATCAGGTGAACGATAAAAAAGCCATTAAACCAAAACACTCTCTTTTTCCGTTCAATAACTGCTCTGTCTTCGATGATGTAATATCCCCAATCTATGATCAGTATTTTTGTATTGCTTCCAAGACTTTCGATTTGCTCGCTTTTTTTCTGGAATACGTATGTGTTTTATAGCAAAACTCTGGTCCAAGTCTGGAGTTGACCGAAACCAGATCGGGAGCGACAAAAAAAGTCCAGACCAAATTTGGGGGAATAAATTTTCGTTTGTGAGCCCCCTCACATAAAACCAAACTTATATACAAAATCAACATTTCCTTGCTGCGATTTGAAATTACAACCAGGCGATTGCCAGATGGATCTTTTACCAACTCAGCCAAAATGATAAGCAACATATATTTACGAATTTACTTATTTTCTAACTGTG
>OY735231.1:11429089-11441589 GCA_963457665.1 Thysanoteuthis rhombus | reverse complement strand
GTCACCTGCACTCCCACGAAGACGAGATATCGCGTAAGGTTGAATTTATTGATGGATGCTTAACAGCTCTAAAATTGCTCCAGCTATTGCAACTGAAGATTCTAGGTGCAATGGGACAGCGCCATCCAAAGGCTAACTGCTTACCTGCAGCTGAGCCGAGTAATAAAGTGAGTTTGTCTATTTGCATCCCCATGATTACAAATGTGACACAAAGTCGGATCAAGGTTGTGTCCGAGACGTTCCAAAACGTGCTGGCATAGTGTGCAATGAACCTGATTTCTTGCAATTATTTCGCAAGTATGTTGAGGGAAGCTGGACTAGATCTACAGAATTTTTGCAGAGCCATTAGGTCAGGCCTGACTTGGTTTACAGGACGGATTCTGTTGATGCTCTCAGGACGAACCTGAGCATGCTGGTCAATGATTCTGGGATGGGAGACAATTGTCAACTTCTCAGCCAAAGGGCATCAGAGAGCATATGCAATACTTTGACCCTAAGTATAATCCAAAGGTTCCCAATGCACTAAGCAATGCACAGCCTCAATGTTCCTTTTCTGACCGACGCATTGCAGCTGCACACTTGATCTGACACTTAGCTCTACCCCGAATCTCCGACTGATTTGGCTGAAAAGCATCGGTTTTGGCTCCTCGGCAAAGCCGTGGAACAGAAACTTGTGCCAGATAAGAAACCCGCCAACCGTCACCTGAAAAATTAGTCGTGGATCCAAGTGTTTGATCCCGATATATACAAGTCATGAATCCCAAGAAGAAAAGACATGGGGCCTATCCCCTAATTGAGTTGAAAACATTTTGCTGCGCATACACTAAATTAGTTTTGAAGGCTAACCATCCTTACTCTGAAAGACGCCATTAACCCCTCTCTTCCTTTGCTTATGTCGTGGGCGTTAATGCCCAATTGTAGCAGGTCAAAACAAATAAAATACGTATGTATTCTATGCAAAATTCATTTTTAGTTCACCACATTACTTAAATTTAACGCATGTTACAATGCTAAATGTGCTACTGTGTACCTCCAGAAAAATTGCAAACGTATGGCTTTAGCTAACATCAGACAGTAATGCTGCATTAGCCGTCACATGGATTAACAAGGATTATGTCCTGCTGTGTAAGCACGATGCAAAGTCAAAAGATTTGCTGGCGTGCCAAAACTGACAACCTAGCCAAGACCAATCTTGCAATGCAAGAAACAAGTCTACATCTCATTGAATGTAAGACCACTGAAACCAAGCAATCGCTTCGGTGAACCTGTCGTGAGTGTAGAATCACTTGAAGGGAATTTTATGGATATACAAGTGCATCACTTCTACCATGTTCATATGCAAGCAAAGCAGTACGTTTCGGCTGGGAATTGAACACCGATCATTTCATCAGCATAGCAAAAAAAATTGTAACAAGTGGACGCATAGATAGCTCACTAAACCGAATGCTCAAAAATCACTTATAATCATCATCATCGTCAGTCTTTCATCGCAATCGTTGGACATAGACATTTTCCCAAGATCCAATGTATCTATTGTGGGTGTCATGGAGCCTATGTACTTTTTGACCCTTCCAGTTCTACCTGGCATCTCAGATTCTACCAACTTAAATCCTGTATTCCAGGGGATTCACGTTGTGAATTGTGATGCCCATTAGTTGTCAGCCATTCTTGCAACATAGACAATCCATTGCAATTTGAGATTTCTTAAGGTTCCGAAATGTTTTGGACTCTTCTTCTCTCGATGTGGTTTGCAATCATTCGGTTTTTCCATGTGGTGTTTTTCATGATTCTCTCATGTACACGTTGCATAGTTTTAAGCCTGAGGGTCACACTTTTGGTTGGATTCCATGTTTTAGCTGAGTAATGTTAAAATGATACCCCCTTAAAATTGGTATGGCAAATTACAGCGGTGAGGCAGACTTTCAATCATCGGTTTTTACTGCCCGACCAATAGCAGTGTCTTACTTTGGACGTTACATGATGATGTAAGCAGATAACTTCATTTTTAAACCAGGCCAAAACTGTTGAAATATTAAGTTGTTCCATTAAGAAACATACACATGTTGTTGATTCGTTAGCAGATTCATGGAAAACAATTAAATCATATCAACAGTAAATCCCTGAAAAAGCTCTAGACTAACACCTGATGGGATAAAAACATCACCAGGCTTCTGTTTATCTAATCGAAAGAAGATGGAAAACAACGTTCAAAAAAGAAACCAAAATATTACAACCAGCAAAGAAATAAAAATGAGTGAAAAATAGATAGAAATTTAGTGCACTGAAAACTATTTAAATCTGTATACTTGAAGGATTGGAACAACATGCAAAGCTTAAGTGCAATAAATATGATGAAATTATATATATATATATATATATATATATATATATATATATATATATATATATATATATATATATATCCAAACTGAAGACAATTTATACATCGTACCATAATAACAAAGCATATATAAAACAAGGAGAGAAACTCTGAAGGAAAATACATAAATTGCATTGACAGTTAATATTTTGAGAAAGTTTTCAATGTTTAGTGTTCAAAGCCATAAAACTTTTTAGACCTTCTCTCTGCCCCCCTCTGTCTCTCTTCACACTCACACACACACACGCACACACACATATATATATATATATATATATATATATATATATAAATATATATATGGTAATATGGAATAATTTCCCGTCGTTCCACAGTGAATGCCTTACTCGAAGCTGATAATGCAAATGGAATAAGCCATTCATCATCATCATCATCATCAGTCTTCAAGCGTCCGTCGTTGGACATAGACCTTCCCCAGGATTTGCCACACTTCTCTATCATGGGCGTCACGGAGCCAGTACTTCCTGAATTTGTCTAGTTCATCTCTCCATCTAATATTTTGCCGGCCTCGGTTGCGCATATGGTCTCGGGGAATCCATGTTGTGAGTCGTGATGTCCATCGATTGTCAGCCATTCTTGCAACATGGCCAGCCCACCGCCATTTGAGATTTTTTATGGCTTCTATGATGTCTCTGACTCTTGTCTTTTCCCGGATGTGTTGTGCTGTTTTGTGGTCTCTCCATGTGAGGCCCAGCATTATTCTTTCATATGCACGTTGCATGGTTCTCAGCTTACGGGTCTGTTTCTAGGTTAGGTTCCATGTTTCAGCTCCATAAGTGACTATTGGGAGGATGCATTGGTTATACACCCTTCTCTTTAGGATTAATGGGATCTTATTATTTTTGAAGGTTGAGCTAGCTCTGCCAAAGGCTTGCCATCCTAGTGTGATTCTTTGCTTGATTTCTTCTTCTTTTGAGGGTCTCATGGAGATTCGTTGCCCTAGGTAGATGTAGTGGTCTACTTTCTCGAGTTCTGTGTCCTCGATTTCGATCTTAGTGTTCTTATCTCCAATGTGGTTGTTGCACATGATCTTCGTCTTGCTGAAGTTCATGTGTAGGCCGACTTTCTTGCTCTCCTCATTTAGTTCATCTATCATTAGTTGGAAGTCGTGTAGGTTCTCTGCGAAAAGGGCTATGTCGTCTGCGAATCTGAGGTTGCTCAGATACTCGCCGTCTATTTTAATTCCTTTACTCTCCCAGTCTAGCCTTCTGAAGATCATCTCGAGGCAGGCTGTGAAGAGTTTAGGTGAGCTGGTATCACCTTGTCTTATTCCTTTCTGGAGCTGGAAGGGGTCCGAGTCTTTATGTAGCCTGATAAATGAGCTGCCGTGATTGTATATATGTTTCAACACTTCAACATATACTGGATCTACACCTTGCCGACTGATGGCCTCCATGACCTTAGGGATTTCTACTGAGTCGAACGCCTTTTTGAAGTCGATAAATGCTACGGCAAGTGGTAGTCTATACTCTGCTGCTTTTTCTTTCAGTTGATTTATCGAGTGCAGGTGGTCCATGGTCGAGTAGCTTCTTCTAAAGCCAGCCTGTTCACGTGGCTGGTTTTCATCGAGTGTTTTTGTGATTCGGTTGGTGATGATCTTTGTGAAAAGTTTATATACACAGTTGAGTAGGCTTATAGTCCTATAGTTGTTGAGGTCTTTCGGGTTTCCTTTTTTATATAAAAGCATTATAATAGCAGTATTCCAATCGTCTGGGACTTTACTGTGTTTTAGACACAGGTTGAAGAGGACGGCCAGTTTCCTATTGATGGTTTTACCTGCTTTTCGGAGTAGGTCGATGGTGATGTTGTCTGGTCCAGGGGCAGTTCCTTTCTTTGTCTGTTTAATGGCTTCCTTCACCTCCCACGGGGTTACTTTTGGGAAGTCCTCTAGTTGTTTGCCCGTGTCTTGCGTAAGGAATATCATATAACATAATTTATCATTGTTCTGTGAGATCACATAAACAAGGAGAGAATTTTTGTTCAATTGTTTCTCCTTTTTACGTTTTCTAGTTCAACTGATGCGATAACAGTATAACAACGACTGATCATTTCAAATAAGAGTTTTTTTTTCTATGTGTTATAATGGAATTTATAATCATTCTGCCAAATCTTATGAATCGATTTATCAACACACATAAATATATGATTATAGATTGAGTCGTATGATACGGAAACTTTTCTTTGTCCGCCGTCATCATGCAGTATCGCCTGCCGTAGACAGCGTCAAAAGAATAAATGATTGAAAAAAAGAGAGTTGGTATTTTGCTAGAAAAAAAATCTGCCACCGATAGGATATCTGCTTAAGTGTTGAGATGCTCAAACCTTTGAGCTTAAAAAATGCTGGTAAAACAAAGGTCAAAACATATCCCTCCCCCCATTCTAATCTCGTTCATTATTGGTCCATTCGCTTCGACAGTAAATACACCGAGAATTAGGAGTGAAAATAGGTATTCCTGGCGGCTGTTTTGCTCTATCGTGTGAGCATCACTACATCACAGTGATTACCCTTTTGGTTACAAGTTTTTTTCTTCCTACAGCTGCTGCATTTTTCTACTTGTTCATTCTGTTTGCATTATATGGGATGAATGATTTGTTAATCGCATAATGACAGGAGATCATTGTAACATTGACATAACATGACGAAATTTATGTAATAATTCCACCTGATCACAAATATACATTTCTTAACACACACACAGACAAACACACACACACACTTATATGTGTGTGTGTGTGTGTGTGTGTATATATGTATATATATATATATATATATATATATATATATATATATATATATATATATATATATATGTATATATATAATTGTGTGTGTGTGCGTGTTTACACCTTACAAAACATACAACTACCTATATATATATATATATATATATATATATATATATATATATATATATATATATATAACGTATTGCGGGGAAAATTTTTGATTTGATTAGATTCTAATCCCTAATAATTTTGATCAAAATATGACCTGGAAAAGGTTTAAAAAGCATTGTCAGACTATAAGAAAAATCAATATATTTTTAGAAAAAGTTCAATGAAATACTGATGCCAGTTTCAAAACCTATAAATAAAGTCGGAAGAAATTTTTTCCGAAAATAAAAATGAAAATTCTAAAGGGGTCTTTGGAGTTGTGATACCATTTTAAAGTCTGGTACAACGGTATGGCTAAGAGCGCTGGAATACAAACAAATTAATGAATCTGTCAAAATAAAACAAAAAAAAAATTAAGGTTTTCCATTCCAGCTGAACCTTTATTGAAAGTGAGTAGTAACAGCATTCAATCTGTAAATTGTTTTTTGAAAATTATGATGAAATTATTTGGCTCCGGTCAGAAATTAATGAAAGCCTTAAAGAGGAAATGAAACTATTGTACGTATCTTTCCGTTTTCATTTGGGTTTTATATTTCAAATGATCATACGCTCATTTTGTTTTTCACGCTGTTTTTATGTATGTATTTAATTTTTAAGGATTTTCCCCCTTTATCTCTGGTTCTTTTTATCTACACATTATCAATTTTTTTTCTTTCTGTTGGAAATTATCCCCTTTCTTTGTTGTTTTATTTTATATAACTGTCAGCAACACTGGTAGGTACGTACGAAAGAGCCCAATGCGAAATTAACTGTCACTCACAAAAGGGCAATTTCTCCTCTACTTCTGATCACGATTTTTCAATTGCAGAGAATGTTAAGTTAATCATGAACTGTGAATATTAGTTTCGTCTTGTGAGGCGGAAATGAAAAGACCGTTGCAAAGAATTACTCTTCAAATCTTGGAACCACATATTAAACAGTTGGACAAAAAGGTCTAGATTTAGTTGTGGGCCAGGGCAAAGGTTCTTATCTTTAAAGAGCCACGTTTGACAATTGTACGGAATTCTAGATATTTTGAATTTTAACAATTCAAGACTCCGTGTCACACAAACCTCACCTAATTCAATCAAAGAAGATTCTAAAAATACTTTGACAAAATGATGTTTTCAATAACTACAGAGGTAGGAGAACTTTTTTGAGGGGCAGGCTGGAGAAAAAATGTTTTTATGTCTTGCCAGCCGAGGCAAATGAAACATTGAAAAGAAATAAACATTTATGTCTATGGAAACAATTTTAGAAATACTAGCATGCTTTCATTCTACAAAAAATTACCAACATATACATCTGCGTCCTATCAATCATTGTGAACTATGAAATCCACCTTTTTTTTTTCTGACAAAGCTTCTTAAATTATGTTTCAAACATTTTTATTCCTGTTATGTTTGAATGCGATGTCGGAGTATAAAAATGGTGAGCTGTATAACATAAGACCATGGATGAGGTTCGTACCCCAGGACGTAGTTTTCCAACTCCGATGTTATTGCAATTACTTACTGACTACCGAATTTCGAAGGCAAATGTGTAATCGATTTGTGCTCAGCAACTTCATAATTGAATTTTAAAGACTCATTCCAAGTAATTGTTAATAGTGCTTCAATCCACGACTTACCTAGATTCATCATGAGAAAAACAATATCATTTTTATTAAACAGAAACGTCTATGGAAGCATCTCCGTATACGATTTGCATTACAAATACGTATTCAATCTTAGAAATATACATTAGATTAAGTCAAGTATAATACTTAATAAAACTTACCAGTAAACATGAAAGAAACTTACCGGTAGTGTAAAAACATAACCAGCACTTTATATCTATCAATTTTCCTTAAAGTCTTCTGTATATTTCAGTAAATAAAGTGCAAAAATTCCTGTTTGAATGCGATGTCGAATTAGAAAAATGGTGAGCTGTATAACATAAGGCCATGCGCAAGCTTCATACCACCGGGACGTAGTTTTCCACCTTTGACTTTAGGCATACATAAACCTTTTTTTCTTTTACATGCCATGACCCTTCAGAACGTGGATAATTACAGCTCTCCACATTTTCCCTTCTCATGTTGCTTTTAGCAACTCTTACTTCTTTGTCCTCTGGAATTAGTTCTTCAATTCACTTTTTGAAACGTTCCAATTAGGTCACCTGTGGCCTATTTTTTTTGCCTTCTATAAGCCCTGTAAGCGTCACTTTCATCGAATTTCCAACCTGTCTTTTCTTTATTGTTATTAAGAATGAAGAACCATCAGCTAAAACCTTCTAAAATTTTCAATATTGAATTGTTCAGTTCCAATGTTGGTGCTGCTGGCTATGTATGTATGTATGTATGTATGTATGTGTGTATGTATGTATGTATGTATGTATTATTCGTGTATGCATGTATATATGTATGTACGCATGCATCACGCGTGTACATGTGTACGTGGAGCTAGAGGGTTGAAAGTTGAAACAATAACTGTTTACTTTGTATATAAAAAGTTTTTTTTGTTTATTTTATTAACAATTCCTGATTGTGTTCTGGTGAGGAAAAATCTTTTTCAAGTGTAGACTTATGCTAAATTGATCACTGTATTCGTGTCTTCCATACTGTTGAAAATCAGACGTTTTCTAGTAATTGGAAAAAAATGGAGAGATGTAACAGAGCTATTGTTCATGCCTTTTTCGAAGTTTCGATTGGTGATCCCCAACGTAATAAGCTGTCAAGAGACGTTGGTAAGTGACTGTTATCATTGAGTGACCAATCAAACCTGTTTATTTTACAGATTTCACTCTCTCCAACTCAATATTGCTCAATTATTACACTGCTTGTGACTGCTTGTATTCAGGTGTGTGTGTGTGTGTGGGGGGGCAAATCTAATGGTTTTCCCCCTGAATAAAATATCAGCAAGCTTAGTGGATGCAGGATGAAACTTTACTCTCATCTTGACTCAAGATTCTTTTTTAATAAGATATTGTCAAAAGGCCCTCTATTTACGTATCATACTCTCACGGAAAAAATGGACAAAAAATTCCATCACATATAAAACGCCACAAGCTTGGAATAATTTCATAAAAGATTTCCCGAAATTTCTTTCCATAAATCTTAGTAGAAATAGCTTCAAAAGCATCTCTAAAAAATTCATTATAGATATATATTCTAATAAGCAATTTATCAGATTGTGAGGAAGAACTAAAACAATTTCATGAATTTGTCGTAAAAAAAAAAAGAAAAATATAATTCAATTTGAAAAAATAATATCTCATATCTTTAGCCATAAATTCAGCATAAATTCAGCTATTTTTTTGAAGCTCAGCCAAAGTATAGACAGGGATTTATTTTTTCGTAATTTATATATATATATTTTTTTCTACCAATAATCGATAAACTGTATTTTAACCAATTTTTTTTTCTGTGAGAATATCTTACAAATGAGATACCAGCCTTCCTATTATGGCAATTCCTGTGATAGAAGTAAATAAACATTTTTATTTCTTTATCCCCTCTGGCACATGGTTCAGGTATATAGATATTTTATTTGATAATTGGTAACATTTTTTGTGGGAGAACTTGACAAAAGCCGAATTTAGCCATTTTAAAGGCATTTTTTGGGGATAAAAATTCCAATTTGAGTGATCAATTTCCAGATTTTTTGTCAGCAAACATCACACCTTAGCAACAGGGCGTGAGTTTAGAATAATTTCACAGTTCTTGAAACTCAGAATCAAAAAGAGTCGAAGGAGCTCGTGTAAAAGCAGTATAGTTAAAGTGCCTCTTTGTGATGACTCAAAAGAGATGAAGAGCCACAACGAATTCACAGATTCATAATTTCCGATTTAGAAACCTTTCACTCTCTACTAAGTATCAAAAAATCTCTTAAAACATTCCTCTCTCTCTCTCTCTCTCAACAGTTGAAACACGTGGACAAGGTTTTAGTTTTAGTTTCATTTATTTGATAAGATGTTAATAAGGTGATGTTGATCTGAAAAAAAAAATCAAATCATTTTTCCCAGAACTGACAAATTTCTGATGGGTTATAAAACTTGAGGATATTTCTTTGGAAAGATTTAAAAAACTTTTTTCCCCATTTCTCCGTGGAAAATAATATATATATATATATATATATATATATATATATATATATATATATATATATATATATATATGTGTGTGTGTGTATATATATATATATATATATATATATATATATATATATGTAGAGAGAGAGGGAGAGAGAGAAAGAGAGAGAAAAAAGAAAGAAATACACCCATTTACATTCAAATGCATGCATATATATATATATATATACATACATACTTGTGTGTGTGTGTGTGTCTGTGTGTGCATGTGTGTGTCTGTGTGTCTGTGTGTGAATAAGGAAAGTCAGTTTTCAGAAACTAATGCCAATCACGTATAATTTTTTCATTATCCGACCATCGCCCTTGTTTTAGTCTCTCCGGTATATAATTCGGTTCAAGCGAAATTTCCCTTATTCCTTTCGTTTGATAGAAATATCCATGACTCATCATACTTCCGACAGAGGAACAATAATTTATGCCTACAAGTACGTATATTCTTGTAGATCTGAGACTAACAGAACGCATAAACAAAATTGGCCTGTGATCCAAGAAGAGATGAATGAGTTAAAGGTGTTATGTGGGCTTCTATCCATCAAAGTTCCGTTGGCTCAATCAGGTGGTGAACACCTTGGATACATAGATGCATCCATGGTTATAAGTGTGTTTTCAAATCCTATCCACAGGCTATTTATTTATTTAACAATAATCGCCGTTGTCTTGCTTAGTACCGTAAATAATTCGGTCCATATTCACATTCCTGGATACAAAAATCCATCATATTTGATACAAATATAGTGTTCTCTTATCTTCTCAATACATCTGGGGTAAAAGTCATACTAATGTTTACAATATATTCGTTTATTTGTATCGTTATCAAACGTTGATTGGAGACTCCTGTGTTTTCATTTTTTTCAGCTCCACTTTTAGATTTGAGTTATTTCCCTAGCATTGTATACAATTTTAGGTTGACTTTTGAATTCTTCTTTTTCAGATATTTTCATTGTCATCAATTTTCCATTTTTCTATTCTTTGTGCAACTTCTTGAATTTGGTAATGTCTTTTTCGTGGTATCTGCGGTCTCACTCAAATATTTATAATCTACTGAATGATTCTTGTCATATAACATCTGGATCTGTTTATTATTGTTACTTAAACTGTTAAAAATTAGTGCAGCTCAACCAAATTTGGCACCGATTCAAAATACCCACTCAAAGGACGTAGGGATGCTTTACTGTAAACAAATCTTGGAAAAGAAAGAGGTTTGTGGAGTGTCTCCAAATGCACTTCGGATACCAAACCAAATATTTGATTTTGATTCTCTTACTCTTTTTTCAACCAAAAGTTTTAAGGGGTTTTCTCTATACATTTACTATTTATCGAAGCTAAACTCCTGATGAACACCAGAAATATTCATCAGCACACAAGGCGGTTCAGTGCCGATTTTTGAGTTTTTTAGGATCAGCAGTTCTCGGGAAATGTTACAGGAATAAGAAGAGATTATAAAACACAGAAATCTATTGATAAGGTTCATGAAACTATTTTTTTTTGATATTTGCAACACTTTTTCGTTAGAAAGCAATTTGCAAAAAATATGTGAGTGCAAACATTTCTCAACCTACTGGCCACCACTGATAAAGAGATTTGTGTGGAATGGAACCCAGAAAATATTCGCTGATTATCCTCTCAGTTTGAAATGCAACTATGATGCTAGACTGATCTGAACAATAACTTTCCATTTGATACGTATACGTGAATACACACACACACACACACACACACCCTTATAAGCAGGTTATCAGCTAATTTTTTCTATATAAAAAAAAGCAATTAAACAATCTATGGATATATATCTGTGAATTCTCCACCGGTGTGAACTAGTATGTATATAAACGTTGCAACGTATGCTATATATGTATGAAGAGACGTAATACATCGAAACAGCTGTCTGTGGATGACACAATAATTAATGCTCCTCTAGTCAGGGTTGAGCACCCTTTAACTCATGCATCGTAAGTTATACAATGCTCTTCCATAGGAATAGAGCATTCTGGTGGATGAAGAATTTCTGTGTAAATAGATATATTGCTTAAATTCAGCCTTACTGACCGTCCAGTTCCATCGTCTAGAGGTTGGGTATCGACCCCAGGGGCTGAAGTGAAGGTTCCAATTCTGCCATGCGGTACATGATGGGATAATTGAAAGTCTATAGCCACACTGAAGAGATGTAATACATCGAAACAGCTGTCAGTATATATATATATATATATATATATATATATATATATATATACTGCCCAGTCGATCAAGTTTCAATTTCTTTTACGAAAGAGTGATACGTTGTTCGAATTCAATCGACATTTTATATAATCAAAATAAGGTTATAAAACAGTTGTTTTTTTTACAATCACAAATTAATATAACCAAAGGGAAGTAGAGCATTTTTTCTACAAAATGACAAGTAAATTCCTACTTCAGTCTATTTTGCTCAAAGCTATCAATATATAATAATTTGAATCAAATGAATATAAAAATAACTATTCCCTACAATCAGAACATCATGTCATTCATATGATCAAAGGGAAATGGTAAATGTTTTTACCAAAAATGTGTCATTTTCACCAGTTAGCCAATTTAGTCGTAAAATGTATGAATATGTGTGGTGTGTGCTCGCAAGTGTATGTCCTTGTATGTGTGTGTATGTGCATGTTTACGTATATGTATATGCGTGTATGTCCGTGTATGTGCGTGTTTGTGATTGCATCTGTGAGTAACACAGCAGAAGTTAAAATCACTATATCTGAGTGCTTTGTATCATTATTGTTAATCAGAGTTTTCACTGAATATATTTCTTTTCAAGTCTACAAAAGAAATCATAACTTCGACGCCTCATTAAACATTCAGAATTTTCAATTGTGATGTTTCCTGAGGGTAATTTGCTGCCAATTATTATTAGAAAATAATCACTGTCAACTAAACAAAAACAGCAGAAAAAATCCTAATCGAGAATGCTTTCGGCTACTGGAATAATTTTATCAAAGATGTAAATGTACAGGTCTGGTTAGTCCTCAAATAGAAATCATCACATGACCAATTATGTTTGGCGATATGCAGGGTTAGGGTGATCAATTCAAAATTCATCAAAGATGTTATCGAT
>OY735231.1:11241589-11424089 GCA_963457665.1 Thysanoteuthis rhombus | reverse complement strand
AATAATCACAGTCCAACTAACCATGAGATAAATGATTCATTTATTGAACACACTTGTCAAAAAATTGCTGTTTGACAGTTTTTATCAAGTGACTCGCCACATCATTAATTCAAAACTTGTTCCTACGGATCTCATTGTTTCTTTTCAACTTATAGAGAGTTATATCTATATCTCCCTGTTCTTTTACAAATCTTCATCAGATTCCCCCTTTAGTCTGTCAAGATTACATGGACGTTTCGATGTAATTTTGTTGCGAATTTTCGTGCAGTGGAAGCAATTTCCCTTGCCCTGCTACGATAAATTGTTTACCCCTCCAGCTTTAACCAAAACAAATAATTAACGATTATTTTTTTATTTCATTTATCCGAAAGAACAACCTGGTGATGAAAAAAAATATAAAACCGAAAATGCAATTAGCAAAATTCACGGAATTTGTTTGTGATTTGGCAGGGAAAATAATTTGATTGTAGAAAGAAGGCAACTATTGTAAATTGGTGTAATCAATGACACTCTCTTTGAAATCTAATCTAACCCTCGTGATTCAAGGTTAACCTGGGGAGCCTCAGGCAGCTCGTTCCGGTGTCAATGCAATTGTCAGAAGGAGCAAATTTTCGTACGGTTCACCTCAAAATCGAATCGCATCTCTTGTAACCTTTTTTACACCTTCCCACGGAATTTCATTAAAATCCTGTGATATCTTTCGGATAGCTCATATGGACAAACTTGGACTTTTCCCGATATCATGTTGTATTGAAATATATGTAATACGTAAGGGAGATAATTGCGTCTGTGTGAAGATGTTCAAGGATTAATCACCTTTTCCCTGCATCTTGCTTGTTTATCAACTCAGTTTTGTTGAAAAATGATTGAAAACTTTCGGGGATATTATGTGCTCAGTCAACAATGTAAAAATAAATTTACAAAAACAATGAGAACTTGTCTTTCAACCAAGAGGGTATCCCTTGATCCGTCCCAAAACTCATCTAAATCTTCCTTACCAAGTTCCAATCCCTTCCTGATAGGTTGTTGAATTTTATGGAGTATTTTGGAGATATGAGAGCAAGGAGATAAACAGAAAGATAGAAATATGGACGAGCAGAGCTAAGAAAAAATGCATCGAGGGGGTAATTCAGGAAAACGTGGGATGCTAAGTCAAAATTTTTGACTCCACTTAATTCCCTGCGAGAGACAATTCATTAAGTGACATTTCCTCCTGAAGATATTCTCCACGCAGGCAATTTCCAATAAATTGTTGAACAGCTTTGCTTCATATATATAAAATGTCGTTGAATCCTTTACTTGACCATCAACCATTTTAAACCTTTTGTTGTGAATTGTTTGTTGGGGAAAAGGGAAACAATCCTAAAGGTGATTGCCCCACGGGAAATAGTCCGGACGGATAAATTGGTCTTTAGGGACAATCATCCTTGCACCAGAAGTATTACAGTTTGGCTTGAGAGTTTTCATTCCTCCACTGTATTTACCAGCGAATGTACCGTTGTGTCAGTCGTAACTGAATTCTCTTTATCAAAAAGCAAGAACCATAAGTTCAACGATACATCTATGATACACTGCGGTAGTAGCAACACGACAGAGAGAGAGAGAGAGAGAGAGAGAGAGAGAGAGAGAGAGAGAGAGAGAGAGAGAGAGAGAGAGAGAGAGAGAGAGGTGAGATAGGAAAGTAGTCTTTCTTTGAGTCAATCGATTTTCATATTCGTAAAATATAACGATATGGAGACATTCTGCAAGTATCATTTCCATTTGAAATCTTAAATGACCATTTTGACCAATTTTGCATTCTCAAAGTACAATATTCTATGATCATATCAGCAGCAGCCGGAGAAACGATCAGAATGAGCTTTTTTTTTTTCAAAGAGTTGACTTTTTTTTTGTCAGATCTTTTAATAGATGAGAATTATTTCTTCCCGTCTTTTTTCTCTTGTTCGACATAACCAAGACAGGAAAGTAGAATTGTAGTAAACAGGCACTTCCAAACTACATCCCCACCAAAAAAAAATACAAAATATGTACTGAAACATTCCTTATCGTTTACCAAAATCGGTTTTATACATCAACACTTTCGCTAAAAAAGAAAATGTATTTTTAAGTAGCGTCTCCACAAGTATTTAACACAAACAGTTGTTCATAGAATCAAACTTGAAATAAAATACACATACACGTTGATTTGCTAAAAATATGATTTCCTGGTTTTCGTGGTTCAGTTTTTATCATGTTATTTTGATAAATATCAAATTATTTGAAAAAGCCACAAACTGCAGTCCAATAATATTTCTTTCAAATTGATGCTTTTATGGGAAAAAATGTTTCTTTTTCTCAAGTTCTACATATTTGTTCAGTTAGCTTGATTAAAAAAAATCACTTTCTCTTGTACTTATATTTCCAGTTCCATAAACAGCTTCTGGCACACAAGACCAATTTTACGTATCGTTATTAGAACTTGTCAAATAGAACCTACATCGAAACTGTCAAAAGAGTTTCTTCAGTTTTAATTTGGATCTGGCTGGCTAGCTATGTATGCATGTATGAGCTACTTGTACCACTCGCATCAATGGAGCTAGAGAGATTATAATTTCAGCATTCACTTTTTGACATTTAGACAAAAACGGTTCTATTTTGTTTTTCGATCCTCCCCCACGAACAACAATAACAAAAAAAGGTTTTAGCATCAGAGAAAAAAGGAACTATGCTTGCTCCAAACGTGCATGCTTTGAGAAAGACTGAACATTATTCATAAATTGATTTTAATGCTCCTTTGGTAATCTCAAATAGTATAATTTGTTTTGAAACTTTTTCATTTTTAAGATAGAATTCAATTAACTCATATCCTCTTGAAACGTGCTTTTGAGAGTTCACAGGATTGTCCCTTTAATTTATTAGTTATGCCCTGACAGCACACCCATGACACCCATCTTGAAACTATTGATAGTATTTTTGTTTCCAACATGGTCTGTTAACTTATTCCAGTGATGTATTGATCTTTTGCTAAATAAATCAATGTTTCACAATTTTTCTGGTCTATAAATTGATACGGTTGATATTTTTTGCCGTAAATCCTTTGAAAAATTTAAGAGTCACTATTAAGTTCCTCCTCATTTAGTGTTTCTTCATAATTAAGATTTACACTCCACCAACGACCCCAGTGAAAGCTCTTTTTACTGCCTCCTCATCCAAAATACTCATGTACTCACGGTTGTGCACTTTGGGTGCTCAAACATGACAACAAGATCTCTTCATATTATTTCGGTTAACTCTCTGACGAAATCACGTCGTGAATATCAATTTCGTATAATGATTAGTTGTTGCGTTATATTGGTGAATACATTCACGCACATTCATACAACCAAAGAGATTTCTCAAATTATAATTTACATACTCTATAATAAGATAATAACCAAAATTGCAACTTATTATTTCCAAAGGTAAACGAACTCTCGAAAGCAAAAAAAAAATACTCTCCGAAAATAACAGCTGTCAACGTGGAAAAAAGGTCAATCAATACAACTAAATTGCATATGCCAAATGAAAATGACGGAGTTATTTATATATGGGTTGTAACCAAAGAACCTTACGCTAATTTATGAAGTATTTTATATATCTACGCGATTGATAATTCAAGTATTCTATTTTCAATTTTTTCTTGATATCTCAACTTATACAAGATGATCTGATATAAGGTCTAAAGACAAAATGTTATATCCACGGGGTACAAATAGAATAAACCCTGAATGAGAAATAAGGATAGGGGTCAAAGGACACCTATTACTCCCCTCAGAACGAATAATCAGTTGTCACAATTCAGTAATTCGGCCTGTGACGACCCCTTCACATCATGAAAATAGACTATCTGATATTTCTATCACAAAACAATGACTGGTTGATTTACTCATAAATTTGCTCTAAAAAACCTACAAATATTTTTGAGGAAGACTTGTTTCCAGTTATTCAAAAATCCTAATTTGACCCTCCAAAGTCAATATACAACTCAAGCTGTTGCAATGTTTTGCGATTGGACAAAACGTCTGTTCCCATCTTGTCATAGGTATTGTTATTTCATAATAGGAGGGATAATTAACCGAGCTGATGAGTAGGCTAGAAACAGAGACAAAATGCTCATACGTGCTAATTACGTGCATGGATTGTTAGCGCCGTACAAGTGGTAATCAATCCTCCAAAAGTGGCCAGATTTAAAAACAACTGGCCATGACAAGCTCCAACAATGATGGTCAGCTTAGCAGAATACTGTGCTAAGGTTGATCAACTAAAAAAGTCAAATGAGTTGTTATCAATAATTCAATAACTTTTTTCAGTTATAAATGGGCACAAGTTAAATATACATTTAGAATAAGTGTCTACTTTAAAGTTACAATGCCCACGAGTCTTATTGCTGATTTTGAAGTTCTACGTCCTTGCCCATTCGATAATACGAATGGCAAACAAATAAAAAAAAAGGAAAGGAGAATTAATGAAAGGTTCATTAGTGGTACATATTCTCAAAATCCTGAAATTAACAGATGCACAATTAAACAACAAAGGGGGAGGGAGGAATCCCTTTCAAATAAATACTCGATTCTCTCATTTCTTTTTATCATCCCGCCGTTTGTAACATCGAGTAAGTGAGGGTGCAAAACTTTGCAATTTAAGATTGCAACCCTCTTCCTTACTTTGTACCAAAAAAGCTTTCTCTGCACACAGCTTTCTGGAGACACTGAAAAATGTTTGCGTTGTATGCATATACAGCTTAGAGCATACCCTGACTCAAAGCAACATATGCCACAGTCAACCAGAACCTGTTCAATATACTCTATCCTAGGCACTCAATGCAATAAAAATAAATGTATCAAGACCGGTTGCTCCAACAACCAAAACCACTCTGACTGAAACTTAAAGGGCTTGGCTTTCAAATTTTAGAAAATGTTTTAATTGTTTTAGAGAAAATTCTCTATTAATCGAAAATACCTTAGGATAGAGGAATTAATCCAAAAAAAGTATCTAAATATACTTGGAGATTAATAGGCTAAAATATGGATAATTTTAGACATAATTTCAGGCAGTTTTGTACATAAACTGAGAAAAATGAGGAACCTGAGTGAGAAAATGTCAGAACTTAATCATTCAACACTGCATGTATCTCTGCTTTGTCCATGTTTAACCCTATTTTTTCGATTTCTCTTTCTGGATCACTTTACATGTTTTGTAAATCCCCCAAGGTTCTTACTTGTAAAACATTTTCTTAAAGTATATCAGATGGTTCAAATATTCTTCGTCTGTGTTTATTCCCAGGTTTTCTCAGCTTTTTTTCCGAAAAACTCTTTAATAGTTTGCTGTAAAAAGTTCAGGTGAAATCGTATCGCAATGTCTGACTCATTTTCCAAATATTATCTCCGTAGTATCTTTATAGAGTTTGATTACTTCAGTGCCATATATATATATATATATATATATATATATAAATATATATATATATATATATATATATATATATATACATATATATATATATATATATATATATTTATATATATATATATACATATGTATATATACATATATATATATATACATATATATATATATATATATATATATATATATATATATATATATATATATATATATATATTCTTAGTTTGTTGTACTATGATACGATTCTCATTTATACATTTTTCTCGCATTGAGTTAAAGATTGTCATGTCTTCGATTGAATCAAAAGTTTCTCCCTAAATTACGTGCTCCAAACTACGAGAGACAGATATATATATACATACACACACACATATATATATATATATATGTACATATATATATATATATATATATAGAGAGAGAGAGAGAGAGAGAGAGAGAGACAGACAGACAGACAGACAGAGAGACAGAGAGAGAGACAGAGAGAGAGAGAGACATACGGACATAGAGACAGAGAGAGAGATGCATGAAATTTTCAACAATGGCTTTGAGGCTTGTCTAGCAAGACATTACTCGTTTAGTTGAATTAATCATGTGTGCACTCATTTAAACTCGTCTCACGATTGAATTGGGTATCGAGAGGATTTTACGATAAAATTTCGCTCCGACCAATATAAACGGAAATTGCTGCAATAAAGACTGTTAATCATCTACTACCATCTGATATAAGATTGAATAATTAAGGTCGTGAGCTCAGTTTGTAAGGAAATATCCTGCGTAAAAGGCTGCTTTCAAAGTGGACGCTGGATTGATCTGCGGAAAACGTTCATTTTCCCAATATATATATATATATATATATATATATATATATATATATATATATGTATATATATATATATATATATATATATATATATATATATATATATATATATATATATATATATATATATATATATATATATATATATATACGTGTGTGTGTTTATGTGTGAGTAAAAACTCTTATAGTGGCGGAATTTTCTCCAATAGTTTATTCTATTTTCGTTGTCGAGGCCACGTGATATGTTCACTGCGTAATAACAGGACAACATTTAAAATATATGTTTCAATGTAATATAACAAAATTGATAATCACTCTGTCGGATCGATTATATATTTAAAAATACATATATACGTGCATGGGAAGTATGTTATTCATTGTCTTCGTCCGCAACACTAGAATTCTGATCTGTGCTGTGTAATGTTCCAAGTTGACTTGTGATTATAACATGCAAACATTTCTTTTAACTTATGGAACAAAGAAAAAAATGCAAAATGTTTTTTTGGTTTTTTTTTCCCCCTTTGAGAAATCCATACTGCTTCCAATCAATAAAACTCCTGTTACGTTTTTTAAAGTGGCATGTTTTGAAGAAAAGACTGTTTTAGTTCGGAGGTTCTACTTGGTTCTGGGTAAAATGCTGACCTTTGATACGCGTGAGTCGTACGAAAGTACGGCTATGATTTATTTAGGTTACCCTTGATGTGAAATACGTACTCCCTGTAAAATTTTTGATTTTAGATGGTGTAGAGATAAACTATTTTTTGAAAAATGATCTTGGAAGGCAAATTAAGACTATGTTCCTATTGCAGCATTAGGTTGACATCGTTAGTAGCTGACGATTATTAACAAAAGGGTTATCGATTGACTGCACAAACGAAATGTTTGGTAAACGAATTTTCAAAATGGTTCATGCTTTCACTGGTAACAAAAATCCCAGCTTAAGAATCGAGCAATATATCAAGATGAAGTTAAACAATAGTCCAAAGTTAATAAGGTTACTACAGTAATTTCAAATTGTTCTATTCAAAACCAATGAGAAGAATGTTTTTGAAGCTGCTTAGCCAGTGCTCAACAAATAGGTACTAATAGTAGCAGTCTTTTGTCGTAATCTAATTGTGAGTGAACATAGAAACAAATTCTCACCAATCTTATTTGAGGTGTTCATGTTTATCATGGAAGAATGGTATTCTTTAATATTAAAAGGTGAGAGAATCAATTCTTTATCCATAAAAAAAAATCAGTACTTTACAATAAGATCAAGGAAGGGATTATTTATATGAAGATAAAAAAAAATGTAGTTACATGATTTATCTTCGAAAAAAAATATTTTCTTATATTTCTGCGAATCCCAATATTCAGGGTTATCCAAGCCCTTAGTTAAAGGAGAGCTGGTTTGCAATACCTAATTTGATGGAATGCCCAATTATCTTCAACTTTGGAGAATTATCTTTTCTTATGTTTAAGGGAGGTGATGTAAGCATTATGTTCGGCCGATTCTTGCTTGTTGCTTGTTGATTTAAGGTGACAGTATTGATTATGTCAGTTTTCTTTTTTCTGGTCACTTTTTACCTTTGTTAGGCCCTTCCCTCTTTTTCCAATATCTCGTCAACGTTGCCAGGACATCTTTATTTCTTACAGACGAGAACTGATTCATACAGACATTAACACACACACAGACACACACTCACACACACACACACACACATATATATATATATGTATATATATATATATATATATATATATATATATATATATACATACATATACATATATGTGTGTTTGTGTGTGTGCGTGTGTGTGTACGTGCGTGCGTGTGTGTGTGTTAGAACAGATCGTTGACGAATCTTTGGAAAAGAGTTTGATTTCATTTTCATTACACAAACTTTGGAGCAAATAACATTATTGTTTTACATCTTAGTTAAGATTAAACCAAGATTAAACCAACTAAGATTTGAGCTAAAAAGAAGAACGTATTTATTTTTTGAAAACTAAGTTGGAAACTCCATCTTTACAATCAATTAAGTGTTCCATTTACTGCAAGAAATCTCTCTATTTTATCTTGTTGATTCTTTAAAATGGGTAAGTATCGTTCACTTTTGATGATTAGTGTACATTCAGTTTTGCTCTTATCTTATCTTATATATTGTTTTAAAATTCAAGCTCTCTCACGTGAATCGAAATTGAAATTAATTGGTTTATTGTTCGGTTTGATTATACTAAAGCAAAAGGCGCCAGAAATGTAATTTCGTTTTAGTCAAGAAAACAATGACTTACGTGAAATGAATACGCCCTTTCTTTGTTTCCCCAGAATTGACACCTTGCAACAGACTTAGCCAACAGGCATTCTACCGCGACGTGTTAGAACAATGAAATGGTAAATGACAAATCTAGACACCACGCCTCTCTGTTGTCTCTATCTAAACTTACAGATCCTCAACATGGAGCTTATATTCAGCTAACACTTTTCCAACAGATTCTCTCAGGAGTTATGAATTTTATATCCGTAATAAATGGTTTAATTGTTGGGGAACTATGGTTATTGTATTTAGTGAATTCGGGATTAGTAAACTTCGATAATGTCATTAGATATGGCATATTGTTATTAGGATGTGATCGTCTTAAGAGATTAACCGTCATTTAATCTTCCCATCACCTTCAGGATTTGGCAAAAGGGTATACTTTGTCGTATTAGCAACTATTTTGGGCACTGGGAATCAATAAGATAAATTGAATACCAGATTTTTGGAGCAAGCTTAATTTTGATTAATTCATGAAATACTTAAAGTGATGGAATTTCGCTCGAGCTACAACCGAAGTGTTCCCGATGCATATGCTTGGGGCTGAGTCTCAGTTGCAGAACAAAGAGGAAAGGAAGAAGCGCAGTAGAAAGATATGTGTCTGCTGGATCGAAATCACCAATACTTTACCGTAGAACCTGTTTGATAACAGGAATCTCTCAGTGAAAAATTCCCTCGAATGGCACCCCACGATTTCGGCAACTTGTGAGCTGGAGTTTACTAACTTCCATCCATCCAGATTTGGTGAATTATTTGAACCTGAAATACCTTTTCTTGAAAAAAGGGGACTATTATCAGTTGCGTCTTATCTTTCTTTACCGTCAAATCAGCCAAGTGGTATGGTAAGTTATAAGAGCAGGAAGTGCACGTCATCTAGAAAAAAAAAAGACATTTTATTTTTTATGGTCTCTTCCATCATGAACCAAAACAGAACTGACAGCTATTTAATATGTCTTGACAATGTCCACCAGATATTGCACTCGCTTTCAGCCGGAAAAAATTACTAAAATATCCCTGTAAAACTGAAATCGATTATTTTATGACATTTCTCTTCCACTTTCGATGAACTAAAAGCAATCTTGATATCATACAATTTGTCTTTAAGTACGTATAAAGCTTGTTAGTACCGCACACAAAATACATTCCAGGTATGGTTTATGAATTGAGCAACAAGCAATTTTTGGCAACTGATGAGATGTAAGTTAAAAAATAATCTAACAAAAGGCGCACGATGGTTATTATTTTGTGTTTGTAATATCTTCCAAAGTGGATAACTACTTAATGCTAACCATTGAGTGATTTCCCTTACAAAGGTTTTATATCTTATGCGAATGCATAAAAAAATCCACAAATAGGAATAATCGAATGAGGAAAAACAAAACGTTGAACCATCGTAGCCGCCAAAAGTGTTGAAAATCTTTTAATTCCTTCTTTTTTTTTTTTTCTTACATTTGCACATATTTGTGCTTGTGTGTTCCGGGCCATACTATTTTGGCTACCGACTTGAACATTTTTAAGAGTTGTTTCTTACCTTTTGAGGGGCATAATCTGACGTTCCTTATGATAACATGTACATTCTCCAAAATTTAAAAGTTTTTAAATGTTTTGTTATAATTTGTGTCATAAGAGAATTCTTCTAACCTCACTCATTCTTCGAAGGAGTTTTTTACACAAATTGAAATTTTAAAGCTAAATTTGTTCAAAGGCTGTTTTTAGGAGGGTATTGTGGAGCACTAGTGCCAATTTTCAAATCTGTAGACAAAACAGAGTGACCAGGAGCGGGGAAGACTATATTGAACAAACACACGGAAGAGTAAACAAACACACCATCAAACACACATGCAAAAAGGGATGTAACCTTTTGTCACCTTTGGTGGCTACGGTTGTCCGACAATGAAGATATTCCAGCACATTGGCTTGTTCAGAAATTGTTTACATTTTTATCCTAAATGAAAGCAAAGTGAAGGATACATTTGCAAAAGTCTGCTCCACGGCTAAATCCTTTAATGGTGCAACTTCTCGATGGAACTTTTGCCTCTGTATCATTTCATAATGCTGGAGTATTCAAAACAGTCATTTTGTAACTGGAAATCATGTTTTTGGAAGTCAAGACATGACACCAAAAAGATTTCATGCAACACCAATATTGCACTATTCATGTTTCTAGTGGGAGGATGTAATATGATTGAATGCTGTCGCTATGGCTGTGAATTCTGGAAATACAAGGAACTAGCCGAACGGGGCTATATCGGACAGATTCAAGCTATTTTCAACTCTTAATCCTCTTTGAGGGGCCCCATAGCCTCCCTTGTCGTATCATCTCAAACGAGTATATATATATATATATATATATATATATATAATACTCTTCCATAGGAATAGAGCACTCTGGAATTTGAACCAAAATAAATACATCGCTTGAATTCAGCCTAACTGACCGTCTAGTTCCCTTGTGTAGAGGTACGATATCAGCCTACCGGTCTGAAACGATGGGATAACGGATTGTCTATAGCCACATGAAGAGTTGTAATTCAACGAAACTGCGCCGTCCGTGGATGACACGATGGTATATATATATATATATATATATATATATATATATATATATATATATTGAACTGAAAGTAAGGGTCTCTCACAGCATTATACTCATATTGTATATACAACTTTTGAGTTCTTTCGTAAGGTCTATTGAATATCTAAGCTAAAATTAGTTGTGCTCCGAACATGTTTAATTTGGGCACAGCGGCAAACTGAGACGGTAATTTCCAACGTTTTAACGTTTTTTTCACAGATACGTATTTTTAAGTTAATCTAATTAAAACAAAGATATACAGCAGTTATTTTTACGGTCAAAAGTTTATCTTATCAAAGTAAAATTAAAAATTCATAAAAAAATGAAATGAAGTTTCAATTGGTAAAATGTTTATCCAATCAAAACAAAGATATCCAACTTCTCTTTTCACGATCAGAAAATAATCGAATCAAACATCTTCATTACAAAATAAAAATTAAAAAAAAAGAAAACAAAGAAAAAAAAGATGAATGAATTAGACTAATTCCCTGTTTCGGCATAACACATATCTTGATGTTTAATGATATGAAAGTGAGGTGTTGAACAGAGGATAAAGTTTCTTCTCCATTATAACGAAAGAGTCATTTTGTATGGTCCCTGATGACCGCTCAAAAAGTAGCAGATATGGGGTGGAATCTCCTTTTCTCTGACTCCTCCTGTTCTACATATTCTTGATTTTTCTATGCTGTCTGTCTTTTTTTGTTTTCATATGCTTTTTAATAAATAGAAACAATGTTGCCTAATTACGTGCATTGCTTTCCAACAATATATCAAGTATATATATATAAAAAAAACGATAATACAAGACTGCACATACAAACCATGTTGTTGGACTCATTACGTTACGTGCATATATTCCACATCTGAAGAAGCCAGAATGTTGAGGTGTGTGCAAATAAGGGAAACACGTCACTCAAACTCTGCCAAAACATTCAGCAGAAACAATGATAACTACTAACTGCTACTTTCCATTATATGAAGTTAGGTTCGGCCCAGTTCTACAGCTTCTCAAGAAAATAAAGTATTTTTTTCTTGTTTTCATGTATTTCAGCTTAGACATAGAGCTTTTCAAAAGTATATTGCACGTCAATATCAGATGAAAAATTGTGGTGTAGATAAATAACTGAATTAACAAATGAAAGTAAACAAAAGTTAATAAGTATAATCTCCAGCATATAGAAGTATCAACTCTGTTGACTGCGAGGCCAGGGAAGCTGGAACACATGAACTCATAAACAAGGTCGGGTTTTAGAGCCCTTAAAAATGAGGATATTTTTGTATTTTGAAGGTTAGCAGTTATCCTTGCTTTTGCAATTGAATTTTCCAGCATTTTTGCCAGCTTTGTCAACCACGGCTAGACTGTTGTGCAGTTAGCAGTTATGCATTAAATTGAAAAGAAAAATCAATCTCAGACCAAAATGAATCGTGTATAATATTACTCTAGTGGACAGACTTGATTTCTCTTGAGAGTTTTGTTCAAAGGTAAACAACGTGAGGGAAGATGGAATGATGTTGTTTAATCCAATATGTGATTCTGTTTAACGTAACTATTTTTTTTTCAGTAATGCCAGCAGGGAGGATTTAAACACTTCTCACAGACTCTTTGGTCGTTTGCAAAATTGTGTAAAAGAACCCACTTTGTTGCAAGATTGTTGTATATAAAGTTTTTTTTTTTTACAGAATTTGTCAACATTTGTTTCTTTAATGAAACTATTTGCTTGGGGTGATTTTTGAGTTAAACACGGTAAAACGTCTGGAGCAAAAATCAATGATTATTGCATCAAAATAAAACAGAAAATACCGTCTACATTGTTATCAAATTCGTCAGGAAATGGCTAGGTATAAGAGTTTACATTAGTTTTAAACACCGTATAGTCTGCTTTCTTTAGTTTTTCTCCTACTTTATATTTCTATGTCTTGATTGATTCAAAATAAGCAATAATATCACGTGGAGCGAAGCAAAAAAGAAGCATACATATCATCTTTTCATCATACCCAACATATTCTCTTTCTATTTCGTAGACAATTTGAAGTTTTTGAAATTTGATCTAATGAAAGGTTTTCGGCATTCATAAACGTTTTGACATTTGCTGGTAAAACGTCTCTTTTTTTGATAAAAACAATTTCCTCAGCTTAAAAGTAAGAGAAGTGGGTGCACAAAATTCTTTGAGAAAACGGTCCTGTCAGTTCCTTAATTTTATATAGGATAATTCAGAATAATTTCACCATTTCCGATGCGAAACTTCAAAACTAATCAAAGATTTCGTAGGATGCTATTTTTTTTTATCCACGTGCGTTTGTTTTTGTGTGTCCCATATCCTTTGATTTACAGACTTGAAATTGCATCAGTATCTCACAACACTCCTTCCAAAGATGCCTTTTATATGCTTTTGGGGACTCTATTTCAACGGCTTTGATAAACATGGTATATATACTCTATAATTCATTCTATTGTTTTCAATCTATTCCACATGATCCCAGTGATGTCATAAATATAATTTATTCTTACCATTTTCCTCCTCCGTTGAAATTCTTTTTACAAGACTTTAATTTTTGGCATGACGTTTGTTTTCTTGTATATTTCAAAATATTGAAGCCATTTACACAATAATGTTCAGGTTTCATTTTTATTCTCAAATATTGAGTCTTGATATTATGTGACACAAGCTGCTTCTTTATCAATAGTCAACATCAGTCCCGGGGCCTAGGTAATATTCTTGTATGCTTCCTTATAAACTTAACAGATGAGCTTCTGATAAACCTGTTAAACTTCATTATCAATTGTAATCAAAACCAGAATTAAATAAAACTAAACAACAGCGTACCGAAAAGCTTATACTACAGTAACATGAACCCCCTTTCCTCTCTTAGGATCCATGCAAAAAAGTTTATTTATGAACCATTCCGCACCAAATTATATTTGGTACTAAACATTAACACAGCCCAAAGATAACAAAAAGATGCTACATAGATTCTGTTTCAGTTGAGATTACTGTTCTTTCAATGAATTGAAATGAGGGAAAGATATAACCCTTCCTCTGGGGAGATATTTTAGATATTGAAATACTGCATCAATTTTTTGTTTTCTTGGGGGCATATATATATATATATATATATATATATATATATATATATATATATATATATATATATATTTATATATATGTATGTATACATACATATATATATATATATATATATATATATATATATATATATATATATATAAAAATTACTAAATAAGTGTGTGTTTTTTCTATCTGTCTGTCTGTGTGAAGTGACAAAAGACAACATGAAAACCAATGTTAATACGAATATTATAATATTCATTCATATTTGTGTTTATAATCTCGCCATGATATTTAAAATATGGACCAAGAGTTAAATGCAGTACATGGACGAAATCATTCCTCATCATTATGGTATGCTGACTATGCATAGAAAAAAAGTTTATTCCCTTTTCAACCCCTTCCGAAAATAGAGTTTTAGAGAGGGTTCAAGTCCATGCTAAATTAATCCTTTAGTTTGCATCTGGTTGTATTCATACTTGGTTTTCTCTCCGATTTAAACTTTCTCTTGTGATAACTATCCAGCAAAAAACAACGAAAGGTAACCTATTATTATTACCCTCTTATTCAATTTTTAACTCCAAACACGTCATCCTGTCAAAAGACATCAAGCACATGACAGCTTTAATTGGGTGGATGACCAGGCTCGCTTAAAAGTCTTTTTTTACAATCAATGCAAAAAGTTTCCAAAAATATTATTTCAACACGTTTATATACCTTTAGAACTGATAGAATTTGAACTAAGAATCCTCAGTTTCTGTCTCAAACTTACATTCCATCCCCCACTTTCAACTAGATTCAGTGTTTCATGATTTTAAGCGGGTGTAAGAAGTTTCTTCATGTTTGGGGGTGCAAAATCATCTATTCACATTAATCACTGAACAAATTATTTCCTCTGACCTTTGATGACATTAAGGTATCTTTCAGCCTAATTGTGTATTCAATCGTTTTATGCCTCTGCAAAAGGTTTCCAGTATTTTGGGTACAAAATCGTTCCTTCACACGAATTAAATTCATCGTCACACAACCATCAGAGTATTTCCTTGACTCTTAATGGCTCTAGGCATCTTCAGCTAAATTGTGTATTCCATTCACATAAACGAGAAAAAGGTTTTCTAAATAGTTCCAGCACTTTGGGGTTATAATCATTTATTCATATATATTCATAACATCACTATTTAGTCACCAAAGAACTTAGTTCTTTTTGGTCTTCCGCCATTTTTTTAGCTCGAGAGCATTCCATTCATATAAAAGAACTAAATAATCTGCCTTATAGTAACCGCGGGGAAATATTGAGTTGGACATCCAATGAAATAAACCAGTGCAATGCCAATTATCTATTCCAGAAACTCACATAGAAAAGAAAGTGGTCGAGATTCCAATATAAATAGAAAAGTATATACAAACATGGAAATATACCGAGAACTTCAGTTCAGTTATTATCATAATACTCATTAAGTTTATACACATATCTGGTGGCTGTCTAGGGGTCAACTGAGGGCAAACCATTTCAAGTGATTTCAGTAACGCTTTAGTCTTGAGACTTGACTATGCTGGCTCCATCAACAATATTTGAATCGCACTTACATGCAGTTTTGAGAAAGTTGATCTATTAAGGTTTTAGAGAATGGAACTTCTATTTGCCATGTTACTTTCATGATCAACGATCACATTTCGGGGACAGAAGTACAATTTCAAAATATTTGGTCGAGAATTTACTCAGTTAATTCATTGGAATAGATATGTTAAACAATGGCAGGATAGATTGTGTGCATGTGTGTACTAATCACCATCGACCTATCCAAAATAACTGTTAAAATTCATATCAAGGAAACCTATGCCTAAAACAAAGTAAAGCCCCATAGAATTACAGCACTGCAATCATGATGCTGCGACATAGAGATAAACTGGAAAAGCCTCAACATCTGAACACCAATGAGTCTAATCAACCGTATCAACAAACTTTCTACCAAAGTTATCACCAACCGTATAACAAAAACGCTAGATGGAGACAAACCACGGGAACAAACTGGCTTTAGAAGAAGCTACTCAACCATTGCCCCATCTCCAGTCAATATATCAGCTATTAAAGATAACAGCGTAATATAGAATGTCACTTGAAGTAGCATTCAGAGATTCAAAGGAAGCCATCAGTAGGAATTCCCAATTTCATTGGTTCCATCTATCTACAATGTTCACAGTTCGTATATGTTAGAATATTGCAGAATGTACACCGTAAAGACAGTTCTTTTATCGGGTCATGTGTGGATCCAGGACCCTTTCTCAAGATGATCTACAGGAACATAGACTCTGAAAACAAAGACGTGAAAATAGAAAGGCAAATTTACTGAGTTCCTCGAATTTGAGAATGACATTGTCCTTTTCACTGAGAACCCTTAAGGCCTCCATCTAATGATAGATGAACTGAAAGAAGATAGCGATAAAGCTGGCCTCCACATTAACTTCAGGAAAAATGTAAAACATGCCGGAAATAAACACACAGCGATCAAGAGAAAAAAACGAAAAGCTGGATTAAGTTCACTTTCCCATGTATCTGGGACGATGAATCCCCCCTGACATCTTCAAAAGGAGGAGCAAATTAAACAGAACATCATTTTGAGACTTCAAGTATCCGGTAGAGCAAGTTATATATTTGAGAACATAAAAAACCTATCGGTCCCAAAAAAAGGAAAAAAAAAAGAAAAGAGAATACAACAAATGCATCCTTCTGGTTGTCAGCTATAGAACTGAAACATGAAACCTAACTAAGGGACTGAGCTGGAATTTGAGAACCATTGAGACTGCACGGTATATCGGGGGGAAAACAGGAGTCGGAGACATCAAATAGCACATGCAGCTCGCAGGTTTTTATGAGGAAGAAATCACCGCAAACACTTTCCCTTGCAGCTAAGGCTTAATATCCGATGGTTATGAAGCAGATAAGTGATTTCTGTCCTCTGGGTTTGAGACATGTGAATTAGATTAAAAATGATCAGATTTGATTGGAGCCTATAGATTTGAAAAAAAAAGTTGGTCACACGACCAATTGTGGCCGCTTTTGCCTAATTTTCTGGAAAAAGTGCTTTGTTTGGGGGCTGGCATTAAAAAAAAAAAGGTTTCACCTGCAGACATCAATCATCAAAACAATTTTAAGAAAAAAAGTCGGGGCTTCAAAATTATCATCAGAACTTGCACAATCGAAGAAAATGGAAACCTAGCAACCGACAGGGTTTGAATCGTCGAACGTGCCTAAGAATTCTACCAAAATTCTACTCCTCGTTAAAAAAAGAACATGAAACAACGAGTACGATGAACACGTTACAAGCAAATAGTTGGACCAATTCCCACAAGTTGGGAAAATATCGCAATAAGAGTCCACCAGAAAGTTTTGTTGGAAAAATGGATCCCTGGATATCAAATGCAAAACTGACGCCAGCCAAATATGACATGGCGAGACTAACTAAACAGATTCTGAAAGTATTGGCCTTGCAAAACCCCATGAACTGATAAAAAGGTCTGGCGAATTCAAACAAAGGTCTCTGTCCCACGATGGAGACTGATGATGATGATGATGATGATGATAAAGACGATGTTGAAGAAGACGATGTTGAAGAAGAAGATTATGATGATGATGATGATGATGAAATGGAGCATTACTGAGTAGCAGAGGAAGGAAAGGTAAGAGGATTCGCTGCTCATACGGACCTGATAACTGATGTATAACTAAGTGGAAGCGAAAGAAAGAGAGAAGGATAATACCTATAGACTAAGCGAAAATATAGTTAAAGAAACATCCAATGTTGCAAACAGAGAAACAAAGAGAAATCTTCATTTATCAAAGTGAGGATTTAAAGTTAATTCATTTGCAATAGAATGTATATACAAGATTAAATTCTTTCTATGGCTTCCGTTATGCAGCAAAGACCCAAACACTAACAAATTAAACATCTGAGTTCATACTGTAATTTGTTTATATTCTTCTCCATTCTTTCAGCTCAAAACGAAACATACTGTTTTGATCAAACCTGCATCCTTGTGCACACCATTATGCAATATGTATTCAATCTGTTCCTGTAACTGAAACGCTCATAACGCTGCAATTTCTATATTGTTTGTCCGTCATTCGCAAACAAACGAACAAATGGAATCAACATTTCCAATCATGATTCGGAATCATAGCCAAGTAATCAGTTGGCGACTCTTTGACGCGAAGGTTGTGTTACGGTGATCAATTTTTTTGACATTTTGGGGGCCTCATTTCATCTGCTTTATTATCAACATCTAGATTATCCGAAGTGTAAGGTTTCTAGATGTTTTATATCTTTATATTAGATGTTCTCTCGAGGAACACAACAGTAATGCCATGAATAGAATTCATTTTGACCACATTTATTCTCAAATCGATTTTCTTACACAGTTTCGATTTTCTTTTGCTATGATTGTTGAATCACTGACTGTAACGACGAATTTCGCTTTTTTTAAAAAAATTCATTGCTGTTATGAGGTGTGTTCCTCGTGTCTTTTTTTTATTACTCGTTTTTAGCTGTTCTTTTCTTTTTCATCATTTGTTTTCTCCTTCTTCTTATATCATCTTCCCCTCTTTTTTCTTCTTTGTCTTAGTCTATTTTGCCCTTCTTTTCTCTGTTTTTAGATTTTTTCGTTTTTTTTCGATGTCAATCGTCTTCCTCTCCCTAACTCTCATTTTCTCGATTTCATTTCTTCTTCTTCTTCTTCTTCTTCTTCTTCTTCTTCTTCTTCTTCTTCTTCTTCTTCTTCTTCTTCTTCTTCTTCTTCTTCTTCTTCTTCTTCTTCTTCTCCTTCTTCTTCTTCTCCTTCTCCTTCTTCTTCTTCTCCTTCTCCTTCTCCTTCTCCTTCTTCTTCTTCTTCTTCTTCTTCTTCTTCTTCTTCTTCTTCTTCTTCTTCTTCTTCTTCTTCTTCTTCTTCTTCTTCTTCTTCTTCTTCTTCTTCTTCTTCTTCTTGTCCCTCCCCATTTTGTCTATTTAGTCTACTTCATCTTATTTGTCTATTTCTCATTCTCCTCCTGGCAATCATCCTTATTTTTCTTCTTCTCCGTTCTTTTTTTCCCTCACCGTTCTTCTTCTTTCTCTTCTTTATTCTTTCTCTTTTTTTTCTTTCTCCATCTTGCTCTACTTCTTGTTCGTCTACTCCTTTTCGTTTATCCTCTTTTTCTTCTTCTACTTGTTCTTCTTCCGTTTTTATTCTTTTCATTTTTTCTTTTCTTCTTCTTAATCTCTCTCTTTTTCTTCTTTTGTTTTTCCTCTTCTTTTATTTTTATTGTCGTTGTCGTTGTTGTTGCTCTTTTCCTTTTGTTTTTCACTTTCTTCTTTTCGTTTTTTTACTGATTGAAATCAGAAATATCGCTTAAATACTTCATTCTTTACAATACTATTTCAAGAAACTTGGATGTAAATAGTGAACATTATCTAGCGCAAATCTCAACTGTTAACCTCAACAGACCAAGCAAGACACTTTTTCTAAACCAGAGAAACAAAAGCAACGAAAAATAATCATGTACTCTTGGAAAATAAAATGTACACAAAATGTAAATTTTTTCTTTCTTTCAGAAATCTTATTTGATGAAATTTTAAATATAATTCACACTTTTACGCAAAAGTCGTGATTTCGAGTCGAAGAGAGTACTTCCATTTCCAATAAAAACTTGCAGTTGTTTGTCAGAGATGTTAAATAACCAGAATTACTTGAAATATCAAAGTTTAACAGAGTTCTAACCAGAAAACAGATAAAAATTTCTGGACAGGTTTCTTTAGTCACATTTATCAAAACATTTAGATGATCAATTAACCAATTGGATGAAAGACTGATTTGTGGTTTAATAACTCGTCTTGTCTTTTGTTTGGCCGTTATCACCAGAAAAAAGTCTGAAAATAAAACAAAACAATGCAAGCAGTCACAAACAAGGGAAAGAAAAGTTGAGATTTTCAGTCCTCTCGCTTCATCAGGGCTGCCTGTACGGGTGATACATAAATGAATAGCTTGTAAGCCAGAACAACTCGAAAACTGAAGAAATCTATATCGACAGATTGGGTGGCAGATCGATCCGACAGTTTTTAACATGTTTGACTCAGGAAAATAAATCAATCTATACAATGTCTGTCCGAAAAAATTGAGTTAAAATGATAACTCCAGAACAAGTTGCATGGGTTCAATATAACTCGTCAATCGATCAGTACAGATTTCATTGCACATGCGTGATCAGACACTCTCGAATGGGGTTGCTCAGTTGATAGACAGATTAAATAGTGATTTTGCATCCTGTGAGGCCGTTGCATTCACAGTGACTGATTGATTCATTTTCAACGTCTCCCACGGTTCAATTTCAAAGAAACATCGCATATCACCTGACACTCCATACGATCAAAATCTACCTTGCTTCAACTTTTGGGTTAATGCAGTTAAAAAAGCGAGTTTAATAAGAAAGGGGACGGGTAGCGATCCTGTAGGAGGGCTCTTCAGATTGCTTTAAAAAGTGGAGTGGACACTTGGAGAGGTGCTTTGGGGCTATTGTAACTGTTTCTGTTTTAAAATGGCCTATACTCAAACTGCAGTTTTGGTATTCCTTTCTGGGGGGTAGGGAGGGTGTTAGTGTTCTAGGCTCAGTATTTTTAAGGTACATATTAGTTTTCTTTGAGGTTAACAAGTATCGTTGTGTGCTTCTCAGAATCATCTAATTGGTATTTTTTTCATTAGGGAAATAAATTTGATAAAGTTAAATGCATTTTAAATATTTCACTATAGATATGCCTTGAAAATCGAGAAAAAACTGTACTGGAAAGGGATATTGGGTACGTTTGAATTTACAAAATTCTTACTGGCAAGAAAATGCTGTTAAATTGCGGTGTAAGCGTATCTCTGATGATTTTAAACTAAAAGTGTATAGAAAATCAGGAAGAAAAAGCTCGTCAGCGGAGAGGAAATAGCAAAGAGAAAATAACGCAGGTATTACTGACAAAATACAGCTTTAATAGATATAATTTGAATACAAAGTAAATTAGATTGGCTGATGATAGAAATGAAAATGCGTTGCAAACAAATCCATTATAAGAATGCTTTGAAAACCTGGGAAATGGAGTTGTGAGTGATCAGAAGTCAGTGCATTGTTAATGACTGAATGAAATGCAATACCTCTTCATAAGTGAAAGATTTGATCAATCATTCCTTGGAACTTTTGCATCAAAAAATAATTAAAACAAAAACTTTCTGACTTGCATACAGTGACTTTTGATTAAAATGGATAGAAGTACGAATAAAAACAAGAATACAGTCGTTTTATTGATAGAGTGTGATTGTATTTCTTGATAATGTAAACTAACATTCTGGACTAAAAGAATTTTAACGGTACTCAACTGGTCTCTTTTATTCATGGAACTGCATCCCAGAATTGGCACCAAAGCAGTCCTAAATAGGATTATTCAATTTTCAAGTCGGTATGGCTATTTATGTACGTATATATGTAATATATCACGCGTACAGGCTGCTCCCATGGAGTCAGGGGTTTGAGCATCGGAACATTTCCTCCTTTTTGTGTGTACAATAAAAAAGGGACTGACTGTTTTCTTTCAATTCCAAAATAGGTCTTTACTGGGATGAGGCGGTAAATTCACAATGACAGTTTATGTTAAGTAAATGGAATTATTCATGCATGTTATTTAAAGAAAATAAAGTTTTTTTAGAGATGAAAGTGATCATCGCCAACCCTTTTGGCATCCTCCGTCGGATAGAAACCTTTCCCAAGATTCGCCAGATCTTTCTCTCGTTGGTACAGCAGAGCCAATACTCTTTTAATTTGTCGAGATCGTAAAGTCATCTTTTACTCCACCGGCCATTTTTGCGCACGATCTTTGTGAATCTATGATAAGAGTCTTTCATGTATTGATTTTAATATATTGTCTGACATTCTTGCTTCATGTCCAGTCCATTGCCATTTTCTAAGTTTTTCTAATTTAATCCTATCATACTTTTAAATCCTTTTTCTTTATCATGCTATGATGTTTTATGATCTCTGCTGAGCACGGTGCATAGTTTTCAGTTTGAAGATGAATCTCTCGGTAAGATTCCATGTTTCAGCTCCATAGGTGACAATCGGGAGGAAACAGGATACAAGATTATCGTATGCCTTTCTTATTAGGAATAACTGCATTTTTTATGCTTTAATGCCCGTTTTCCCAGTATTTCTGAATTGATCACTCTAAACACAGAGAACACCAAGAAAGCAACACGTATCTGTTTCTATTGAGTCACCAACCAGACTTGTTTTGAAAAGTTTGCTCTGACAGTATGGTTAGAAAAAAAAGTATTAAAATATTCCAACGTAACAAAATCATTTCCCCCCACCTGAGTTTGTTTTACGAAAATGACCCTTTTTCTGAGGAATGACTCACTTGTTATTTCACATATCTCGACACGTAGTCGTAATTAAATGTAAAGATTTCCTGGGAATAGCTGTCATTATTTGTTCCTCTTGATGAAGCACTATAAATCATTATTTTTCACGTTTGTTACTATTTACAATCATCTCAATTGCTAACTGAAGTGACGGTTTATAAAAAAAATATACATTAGAAGATCGCTCGTAGGAAATAATTTAATGGTTGATTTGGACTTGCCATTAGATTCAGGTTGCCTAGTGGTACAAACAGTCGAGTTTTATGCAAGTCGATCCCCAGAAGAAGGAGGCGTTGGTTCAATTCTCACTTACCTCTTATTCTTTATTCCAATATGTGCTGTTCTTTTTATTACTAAATGCTGAATATTACCCAGCCTAAGTTTAGTTGCGATAAAGATGAAGGTGAATAGTATCAGCAATTAATAATGATTTAGAGTAGGCGTTGATTGTAGAACGATGACATCCGCCCAAGCCTCGAATTTCACGGAACTGTCTTTTGCCCTGCACATTGCATTACTCTAAACTAGATAATGAAATAAAGCCGGACCCTTTCCACCTGTTACATCATATCTCATCATGGATGTTCAATTTACTTTAAAACTGCAGTGTGGAACTAGATGCATACTCCTGCTCATAGGTTTATGTACGCAGCACAATATCTCGAGAAGTTATCAATGTGTTTTATTACAATTTGTAGGAGTGGGGTCTATAGGCTGTGTAGGATGCATTCATTTTGGTGTGGATCAAGAAATTTTTCACGGTAACTTTCTATGTATTTTGGTCGATATGAGTTACATTGAGAAAATATAATTGTCTAAAATGCAAAATAAAAAAAATATCTTTTATGAAGGATTTTTTTGCAATTTATATGAACTGGACAGTCTCAATCTGTGCGAAACTACGGCTTTGAAGTACTGTGCTGAATTCTTTTGACTCCCTCTGCCCTACAATTTTGACCTTTTAGATTCGAAACAGTTTTTTAAAATCTCATTTTTTAGATTTTTTTGATTTGATTTGATTTATTTTTTTAAAATTTTGTGACAGAAAATGCAAATAAAATGTTCTTAGATGCAGATATTTTAATCCGAGGAATGAACTTTTTTTAAATTTCCAATTTGTAACTGCCATTCGTCACACAATCAGTCAATATATTATCCTAAGATGATGATATTTGAAAAAAATTGACGTAATTGATCAAGTAAACTTGATGAAATTTGATCAGGGAAAGTCTCAACAGCCTTCATTAGTCACGACTGGCGTGAGCAGGGCTTTCCTGAAAAAATGAATTAAGTGATTTCAATCGTGCATCTGCTTTGAAAATTCTCATGAAACTTGACACTACATTTTAGAAATTATATTATTCAACTCAAATAATGCTCCATGGAAGAAGAAAAAAGCAGGACATTTTAGAAAAAAATCCATGTTTAGTTTAATGGAAACCGTTATAAAAACGTTATTCCTATGCTGAATGAAATGTTTTAACTGTATCTTAGGCTACAATCCTTTAGACATTCAATAGTTCTTTGGAAATACAACGAATATGTTGTAGTCAATGGTACAAAAACCATAAATGAATTGCCAAACTTGAGCAAGTGATCCATTTTATCTACGAAAGACAACAAATCTCAATGCAATCCTTAGATAAAGGAAAAATCAAGCAAGGAATCACACCAAGCAGACTAGCTTTTGGCAAGGCAAGTTCAAACTTCAAGAACAATAAAAATTCAGCTAGTGCCAGAAAGAAGGGTATAGCATCGATGTATCCTCCACATTGTCACCACTGGAGTAGAGAACATAGAACTAGATCAAAAGACTGATCCCTCAACTGAAAAACCATACAACGTGCACAAGAGAGAATCATGATAAACATAGTAATGATTCATCATACGTCAGTACGATGCATTGCAAGAAAAACGGGAATCTGAGTTATCATTGAATCCATACGGAACTCAAATGGTAATAGACAGGTTATGTAGCGGAAATAGCTAACACCACCGTACATTACGACCCACAACATGGATCCCCTTTGATCAGATACGAAATTGAGAACAACTGAATATAAGATTGCGTGACAAACTAGATTGTATAGAAAGTATTGGCATCGTGACGCCCAACATTGAGATCTTGCTATGTCTAAAAATGGACTTTAATGGGCTGATGCTGGCTATGACCTTTTTTCAATCTTCAGAAGGAAAGTTTAGATCAGTAAATAAATGTAAAATTAATCAGATGAAAAGTGGCAATATATGTGCTAATGCTGCCTTCTTGAACCTCACTTATCTTATTTTCAAATCAAAATATTTTCAGTGTTTCTCTTTGACTGGTTGCAAATGGCTTGATTCTAGAGCAGGGCCCCATATGAGTATATCCTTCATTGATTTGGGGATTTTAAAATCCTTACACTATAACCTATTGGCTGTTTAATTTGTTGAAAGCCACGGAGGAAGGTAAAACTTCACCCCTATATTTCACTAACAAAAATAAAGAAATAACTGAATTCTCACTGTCTTGATAGCACATTTTAACTCCACTTGCTAATTTTGAAGACCATTGTGTTTTCTTTTATGAAGAATTGCCTCATGAGACCAATAATATAATCTGTGACAAATAACAGCAGATTGAAAATTTACATAAGAATTCTTTTGCGTTTTGGAGGCTGGAACGAATGATATTGTTCTAGGGTTACACGATGGGTGTCTATACTTGATAATAATGACGCCAAGTTAATAAAAACGTACCAAAATATTAGTTGTGATGCCAAGTACACATCGTCATATTCATTAATTGTCCGTTGTCGGACATGGACCCTCCCCGATATTAGCCAAAACTCTCTATCATGAGAGTAAAGTGGCCATGACTCTCTGAACTTGCTTAGCTCGTTTTCTCCTCTCATATTTTCCAGCCACGATTCTGCATAAGATACCAAAGTATTCATATTGTGAGTTGTGATGTCCATCATTAGTCTGACATTCCTGCAAAATGAAAGAGCAAATACAATTTGAGTCTTATAATGGATTATATGATGTGCCAGGCTCCTGTTCTTCTCCCAAATACATTGTGCTGTCTTGAGATCATTCCATGTAAGGTTAAGCAGGATTCTTCTATGTGCGCATTGTATAGTTATCAGTTTGGCGGCATCTTTGTTAGATTCGACGTTACAAATTCATAAGTTACGATCAGAAGGATGCATTTATTGTATTTACTTTTTTAGGACTTAAAGGATTTTTCTTGCTCTTGATGATTGGGTTTGCTTTGCCAAAGACTTGCCATCCTAGTATGTTTTGTCTGATTTTTCTACTTTTGCAGATTTCATTGAGATTCATTGTCCTAAGTTACTTCCCAAATGCATGATACACTTGATTTTTGTTTTTGCTGAAGTTCATGTGAAGAGGAACATTCTCTCTTCCATCATTCGGTTGATATATCATTAGTTTGAGTTCGTGAAATTAGCCATTCTTTTTTTACTTATGCCAATACCAAAGCTGACTACCTGAGTTTGGAACACTGCAATCATAATACTATCATACAAAGAAAAAAACCTGAAAAACTTCTAAAAACTTTTCACTGAAGTTATCACCAACTTAATCACGAAAAATGCTAGATGAAAACCAACCATAGGAACTAGCCAGCTTTAGAAGAAACTACTCAACTAGACACCATTTTCCTTCGATAAATCAACTATATGAAAGAGTAACGTAATATAAATTGCCATTCTCTGTTGCATTTATCGACTTCAGGAAGGCATTCTCTTCAATGAAAATCCCCTGAGTCTTTGAGGTTATCACACTAGAGGGTATAAACCCTGTATACGTTCGGATATTGCAACAAATATACCACCATAACAGTTTCTCTATGAGACTCCCAAATGTACTACAGAAGTGTAATGATATAAATTGTATACAAACGTACAAACTTAGTCCTGTTTTTGACTACTGCTTCTCCAATCAATCACTCTTGCAACCATTACTATATCTGCCAACCCAATCTCTGGTCCCCCTTTATGCAACCCCTTGTTTCTAATCCCTTCACTCCCATCTCTCTCCCTCATCCCCTCTCTCTCACAGCCCTCTCTATTTATATAGAAAACAGATATTAAAGCATATTATGCTAAACCAACTACTCACCATTTACAGCCTCAGGTATCTCTGTCGTATGATGCCAACGATACCTTTCTCCAATTGAAGAGCTCGTAAAAGACAAAGGCCACCCTTTTTAAAGGTTGGTATGCTGATACAGATCTTTTGTTGAAAATAAGGAATTCATTCGTTAGTTTTTTTTACAACAATTGCTGCTACAGAATCACGCCTCACATTCGTGATTCGTGTATAATACATCTTTGAAAGAATGGAATATAGTTCCAAGTATTAATGTATTTAGTTATTAGAATGAAATGAGCTCTAATGTATCCGTGAGACAAAATCTTGTTGACATGTGAAGATTGTCGGCTTGGCTCAGTTGGGATAAAAAAACCGACTCCCAATCACTACTTGATTTCAAATCACGATAAAGAAGTGTTAATTGAAATGTTAACTTTTATGAATGTATTTATAATGTATTTGTTTACTATGATGAAAGAAGCCGAGATAAATCTGTAGCATAAATCTTGGTAGACATATGGAACTTGTCATTTTTTTTCAGTCGGTAAGAGACACGACTACCAGTCAGTCGTGATTTCAAAATGTTGTAGAAAATATTCTTGCTGTGTTTAATACAATGGAAAAAACAAAGTCAACTCAATTTCTGGAGTTGTGTTTGACTGAAACTTTTGGACTCCTTTGTATTATTTATGCTCTTCCAAGATAAGTTTGAATTTCGTTTGGTTCTTAAATGTTTGTATTTCTTTGGTCAATGAGGAAAAGCTATGTATATACATATAATGCTCTTCCATAGAAATAGACCACTCTGATGGATGGGGAATATATATGCTAAATAGATATATTGCTTATATTCAACTTTACTGACCGTCAGTTCTGTTGCGCAGATGTAACATGCAGGCTCCCGGGTCCATAGCAGAGGTTTCAATCGTACCTCGTGGTACTGGGTGGGGTGTTTATTCGCTGTTCCACTACAACAAATTGTGACACAAGGTCTAGGCTTAATGTGGGAGGTATAGGAACCATCCGTCAAAAAATGGCTCCGGCCGACGCGGCTTCGGTTTGCTAAGCAACCAAAGCAACCTCCACCACAAAAGCGTCTACTGGAGACCTGCTTCGTTAAGTGCAATGGAGCAGTGCTGCTCAGGGGAAACTGGGCCAAGTAATAATAGGAGAGCCGAAAGACGAGTCAAAAGGCCTCCAATGCGGGTGGCAGTGGCAGCCTCAGTAAAACCTCATTGGCTGATGCACTGCACCTGCACACTCGGTCTTGACACCATCCACAACCCGATCTCCAGCGTATTCGAGGTGTCAGTACCTGCGCCTTGGTGTATGCCAGGGAACAGATACTAGATTTTGATCCTGAAGAAAAGGCCTGAAATTAGGGCAGGGATGGGGTGTTTATTCGCTGTCCCATCACAGCAAAATATGACACAAGGTCGAGCCCCAGTAGAACTTCATTGGCTAATGGAGAGTCTATAGTCACATTGAAGACTTGTAATTCAGCTGTCTATGGATGAAACACTATATATATATATATATATATATATATATATATATATATATATATATATACCACCCTTAACATTGATATTTTACATTTTCTCTGATTTCTTTGACTCCAACAAATAAATACACCCTCTGCCCATTTCATCGTTAACTTTCCACTGTTCTCCTGCATATACTGTATGATGACCTCTATTCCTACGTCATAGACTGTGCAAGATTTCAAAAAGTATGTGGCTTAATGTCAGCAAGTCTTTCAACTATTGCAAGTTACGTGATGGATTTTCTGCAGAGCGAGCATGTTAGTTCGACACATTTCAAAAGTCCTCAATAAGATTAGGATCTGGGAGTTCTGTGATCCAGTGAACAGTGACGTTTGCTGAAGTTTCTGAAAGAATGAGCAGTCTAGCATGTTCCCTCGTGGTACTGAAAGATGATGTTGCTGTTGCATAAAATCTTTGTTATGAATGGATGTACTCGATCTTGAATAATGTTCAACATGCAACAATGTACTTTCTGCATAAAGATATATGAGCGAGTGTTTCGAAGCAGAACGTTAGCCTAACAATTACACAGTCTCCATCGGCTTGTTGATTTCTCACAGGGCATCAGGAAACTGCTGCACATAAATGATAACAACGCATGCATATCCTTCCATTCACCTTATTCAGCAGAGAACAAAATTCATTGGACGGAGTGGTCTTCTTTCATTGATGAAATGTTTCAGTTATGATGTTGGTCAGCTGCTACGCAGTACCGTACACAAAAAAGATCGATTGTTTTCGCTGACCCATTCTTCAATTCACCTTGACTAAAGCTATCTGAAATCGATAGTACGGTATCTCTTCAGTAAGGTAGTGCTTAGGGTTTCTTGTGTCCATCAGATTAGAACACCCAATGCCTTATTATCAGTTGATTAATTTTTCGTCTTTGGTTCACAGTCTATAGTTACTAACAACAGCAGAACATTAGCAGTCCACAGTCATGGGTTTCCAGAAACGCTCTGACATATCACTTGGCAAGAGATATTTTTCTTCTTGCTCATACCTGCAAAAAGGAATAATCAAGCCAAGCTCACTTGCAGATATAACCAGGACCCTGCACAGATGTTACGCAAGGGAAACTATCATTCGTTGCACATCGTTGCACAAGTGATCTTGGAGGATCCATATCGTGAATTGTGATATCCATGGGTTGTCCGCCATTTTTGCAATATGGCCAGCCCACCACCAATTGAGTTTTTTTTAATAGATTCTACGATGTCTCTGACTCATGTCTTTTCTCGGATGTACTGTGCACTCTTGTGGTCACTCCATGTGAGGCCCAGCATAATTCTTTCATGTGCACCTCGCATGGTTCTCACTGTACCTTGTATAAACGAATCAATGTAGTCCAGAAGTCAACTGGAACCGATTATCTGAAAAAATATCTGCCAGAAATTTGGAGGAAAAAAAGATTATCTAACTGCATCTTTGAAATATAGATACTTTACCTAAAATTATAAATACTAGCCCCAGATTCTGGCCTCCTTTGCCAAGAATGACCGTTTGAAGAATTTTTTTCTGACGGAAGGGAAATTGTTTATAGATTATGCCAAATGGTGCACAGATGCAAAATTTCAAGGTAATGGCCCGAAAGATTTTGTCAGGAGCTCCCCACCACAGAAACACACACATAAAGATGAGCACAGAGGGAAGAGAATGCAGTTTACCGTGCTGGTGGATTGGGCCAGTCATTTATCAGGCTATGCTGAATTGATAATATCCGTGCTAATTGTGAAATGTCCAATTAAAATCAATACAATCCTGCTGTTTTGGGTTGGAAGAAAAATTAACTTTCTTAAAAAAAAAAAAAATGTTACTCATTAATTGACAACACTGTATCCGACATCCTAGTTATAAGGAGGAAAATGATCAAGTAAACAAGAAAGAATATCTGGAAGATAGATCATTAGTTGACTAATTTCAGACATCATATGACCCGTCAAAAGACTCTCAGGCTTTGTTTGTCCATCTCTCTCATTTTATCGAATTCTCAGACGAAAATAGTTTTACCACGTAATTTTGGTTAACTGTAAAAACAACTTGTTATTTTGTTGCGAAGACAAGATGATGTATTAAAAATAATACCTGTTGATGATTTGTTTCTTTACAGACCTTTCTCATATTTTCAGGGTGAAATAGCTCAGTGGTTGCTGAGTTGCGTGTGAAGTGACCATAAGACACTTTGAAGATGGAATTGTCAGAGACCGTCATTGAAACTGTCAAAATAGTTTTCATCAGTTTCTAAGTAGCTCTGGCTAACTGGTTTGCTAGCTTGCTCGCTATGTATCAGGCGTAAAGGCCCTACCAAAGTAGTTGAATGGCTAAATATTCCAATATTTACACTTCACTGTCAACATAAACATTTTTCAACAATCCGACCCTAAAAAGGGTTTATGTCGGGCTGATGTCCAATTTGCTGTATATAATTATGCTAAACTTATCCTGAATTTTTTCGCTGATATTCATCTTTGCTTTTTTGGAATCAAGACATTCTTATGGATCAAATCCAACAAAAGAGGTAAGAGAAGTAACTTATCCGTTGATTTTTTAAAAACTAATTTTGATTGATCACCTTTCCCATTGCCAAAACACTGTGATCATATTGCAGTTTCTATTGAGTGTTCAACCAGAGATGGGCGAGCAATCCTCTACAGTTTTCGTAGCTGCAGTGGAAAAAGAGAAATCATATCTAACCCCCGACGTTTAAGATCTTTTGATGGAGATTATGGATTGTAGAGCTTCCCAAACTTGCAAACAGAGAATAAATCTGACAATAAAATAGATAAGAATGAGATGTCTACATGTTCAGACGAAGTCAACTATCTACTGGGGGAGTGTCAAGATAGCAACAGAATTAGGAATGATAATTTGATGTTCGACAATTTAACTTCCCTCTTTCTCTCTCTCTCTCTCTCTCTCTCTTTTTATGTATATATATATATATATATATATACATATATATATATATATATATATATATATATATATATATATATATATATATATATATATATATCACCAGTGAGTGCAAATATCGACTTAATGTAAATTCAATCTGCTCATTAGCATGAAACTCAGAATCCCTGCAAAGCATTGAATATTCTAGACACAAATACGAACACACACACACACACACACACACACAGAGGCACAAATATATATATATATATATATATATATATATATATATATATATATATATATATATATCAATATTTGTGCCTCTGTATGTATAATAAAGATCTAACGTATAAACATATACGTATTTGTGTGTCTGCGTGTCTCTGTGTCCGTATCAAAGTAGTCTCAAACTACCCATCACAGAAAGAAAACTAAAACATGTCATAAATTGGCAGGTATCAGACTACTTATAGCTCACAGTTTAAGCCGAAATTTGCAAAGATATCGTTGTATAGGACTACTTTTGTGGTTTCAAAAAACAATGCAGCCCGGTATTGGAGTACTGGTCCAACCACATCACAGAGGAAAACGACGGTATATCGGTAATTAGTCACAATTTACCAACAACACATTTAAAAGTCTCATTCTCTTGAAATGATATTCCCTTGTCTATAAACCCAACTTATATATCAAACTATTTTGTTCTAATATATAGAAAAAAACTGTCTTTACGTAGAACCAAAATATTAACTGCTTCACTACCGGCCGGAAATTGTTCTCGTTTCATTTTTTTCTTCTTTAACATACGTTCATGCCCTGATCAAACAGGTGCAGGTGAAACACGCGTAAGAAATCTCATTTTATTATCAATTTGAGGTGCAATTTAAGCACAGGTAATGCCATATACTTGTGAAACTGAGGTAAACAATCACATAATAATACGAATTCAATGTGTGTTTTAAGCTCCAATGAAGACTTATGTAGGTCGAATGTACGTAAGCAATTACATTTTAGTATGAATTTGAGATGTACTGATTAGTTTCTTATGTTTTTCCTTTCAAAAGATGTCAACCTTCCTGCACTAAAACACACACACACACTCACACACACACACACACACACACACACACACACACACACACACATATATATATATATATATATATATATATATATATATATATATATATATATATATATATATATATATATCTTTCGTACCAAGATGGCGCGTCATAAGATCTTTTTAGGTCTTCCTACTGACAAACTTTCGTATTCAAAAGTCTCAAACCTGCCACTTCATTTCTCAACTATATGCAATCGAGCAGTCGCTTGGTGATGACATTTCATCGATTTTCATTGCATGAAATAAAATAGAACAAACATACTTGAGTAGGAAGGTGTCACTTGGTGAGATGCTTCCTACTTAGACAAATGTTCCATCCAGAATCATGTGATCTGGAAGTAATTGGATTTGAACCTCATGTTTGAAAATCGATTTTCTTATCTGTTTTGTGCCAGGTTCACCTTACACTTGATAGGAAGGTGTTTATTGGTAATATCTCTCTGACATGGAAAAGATAAGTCACGCGATATGTCAATGTTGGTTTTAAGACTTTATGACTAAAAATAAATTTTATCTGCTATTTTGTGTTAGATTTACTTGACATGTGATAGAAAGGGGCTCATAGCTATTCTCTTAAATTTATATTCACTCATTACAAAGTTTAATAAAAGCCAGCATGGTCCAAATGCTTGGGGAGTAGCTCTTTTAACCACACTTTTTTGTATTATAAACATCGGTGAACAATGACTGATATTTTTTTTTTCAATTTGAATTCAATAAAACTAATGAACTATAACAAATTACTATCTTTATTTTTATCTCATCTGAATAAAAATTCAGACTGATACTAAAACTAGGGATGTTTGCCAGGATATTGTATCACGGAAGCGGTTCACTATTAATCGATAAGTCATTTTTCTTCTTTGTTCATCAAAGAGATTTACCAGATCAGAGGACTCATTAGATTTATTAGAGGTAATTTCTTCCGGGTCAACCAATCTTCAATTCTTTTTTTTTAGAATCACAGTTGACGGTGAGTGAAAATCAAACCTGCAAAAGAACAGAACGAAAAAATGGACAGGTTTAGGTAATGAAAGCAAAACTGGAGGTAAAATTACGTAAAGAACGTTATGGCAGAAGGGAAAAAACTTCAGTGTCACTAAACATTATTCAAACTGGTGTGAAACAGAATAAAGCCTTAAAAACAATATTCATGAGGGTGGAAATTACATTAGGAAAGTTGAATAGCGTAACGTAAGAATTATTTCTGGATGTTCAATGAACCGCCAACGCAATTAGAAAAGAAACTTTGATAAAACTTTTACTGATGAAAGACCGAATACTAAATGTACATAACATATACTATATAGTCTACCTTTGAAGATGTGACATAGTTACAATGTATGTGTGGGTGTTTGTATGTGCTGAATTGATATTCTGATGTTGAATAGGACAAATAACCTAGCTGTAAACAGAGTTCTGCTACAGGTTAAATCAAATATGTACTATTCGAATAATTGTTATTTGTAAAGTGGACCGAGAGTGTGCTCGAAAAACCTTTTGTGGCTTCATCTCAGGTTTCTTTCCGCCGTGTAAGGGCAAGTGTACTAAATTGTTGACTTTAAAAGACAAATGAAACCTCATATACGCAACTTATATGAACTTGAACTAAGATGTCACCTCCCTGGATGTTTGCTGCAAGAGTCCACACGGTGAAGTCGAGTTAAATACACAAGTACAATTACTGAAGTTGAGCAATTCTGAGACTGGTCTTTACCAAGGTGAGTGACTATCAAGGAATGATACGTTCCATATTCAACGAAATTTATCTGTAACCAACTCAGACGACGCTTTTTAGTTGATCGACAGGAAACCAGGCCAAACAGGTATCGGTCCTCTTGAATGCTCACTCTCTAGGCCCTTAAAAACTTAGGACAGTGTAATCTGATTAGAGGTGGCTTTTGACGTGTATCAATCAAATCACTTTACGGCAAGGTAAGATAACCGGCTGGAGACTCGATCAATGTGGTCTGTTGACCTGCACCCCCCAACACACATCGATAAAGAGACCCTCTTCTCCTGAAAAAAAAATGATGAAACAATCATAGAGGATAGATTTTTCAGTCCAATAGTCCTTAAGCATGTTTAGATCCACAAAATGTTTTTAAAAAAATCTTAGTTCTCGTATAAAATTGATATCCTATCAATGTGTTGTATGGTTATACTTGACAAGCCTTTGAATGATACCTTTAGAGCGTTCACGACCTCTTTAGTTACCTGGGAATGGAATGTAGCCCTTTGTATCACAATTGTACAACTATCCAACGATTGCTGTTCTTCTCCAAGTTGAGTCCGTAGCATCAATTCGTAATGGGTAGGAAGAAACTGTAGAAATTTGAAGTCTGTAAAATAGACGGCGAGTATCTGAGCAACCTCAGATTTGCAGACGACATAGCCCTTTTCGCAGAGAACCTACACGACCTCCAACTAATGATAGATTAACTAAATGAAGAGAGCAAGAAAGTCGGCCTACACATGAACTTCAGCAAGACGAAGATCATGTGCAACAACCACATTGGGAATAAAAACACTAAGATCGAAATAGAGGACACAGAACTCGAGAAAGTAGACCACTACATCTACCTAGGACAACGAATCTCCATGGGACCCTCAAAAGAAGAAGAAATCAAGCGAAGAATCACCCTAGGATGGCAAGCCTTTGCCAGAGCTAGCTCAACCTTAAAAAATTATAAGATCTAATTAATCCTAAAGAGAAGGGTGTACAACCAATGCATCCTCCCAATAGTCACTTATGGAACTGAAACTTGGAACTTAACCAAGAGACTGACCCGTAAACTGAGAACCATGCAACGTGCACATGGAAAAATAATGCAGGGCCTCTCATGGAGAGACCACAAGACAGCACAGTACATCCGGGAAAAGACAAGAGTCAGGGACATCATAGAATCCATAAAAAATCTCAAATAGCGGTCGGCTGGCCATGTTGCAAGAATGGCAGACAATCGATGGACATCACAGCTCACAACATGGATTCCCCGAGACCACATCAGCAATCGAGGCCGGCAAAATGTTAGATGGAGAGACCAGCTAGACAAGTGAAAGAAGTACTGGCTCCGCGACGTCCATGATAGAAAAGTGTGGCAAATCCTGGGGAAGGTCTATGTCCAACGACGGACGCTAAAAGACTGATGATGATGATGATGATGATGATGATGATGATGATGATGATGATCGGGGGTAATTGATTCGTAGATGTGCAAAGTTTATGCCGGATTATCTCATCTATTTTACTCTTAAAAAAAAGAAACTTGCATTACACGCATCTCAAAGTTGGTAAACGTTAACAAAGTCAATGTGCTTGTAAGCAAATGGCAGATGACAGTTTCCCAAAGTAAAAGACGAATGGCCCTCCATAATGAAAAACTGTTTGGGAACAGCGTATCAAATGCTCTTATGATATTCAAATTATATTATATGTTTAAGGCCAGAGCTTTAGCAGAGTGGAACAACTATTCATAAGTGGTCCACACAAGTCCCTAACCGCATTTTACACCTTTACCAGGACAAATCCCACTAGAAAAAATTACCCTTTATAGGAGAAAAAGTCCTCTGGATCAATGCTTCTAGAATAATGACTCTAAACCATTACTGCTTTGGAGATCTCTCCGTTGTGTTTGCATGGTATTCCCACAAATTTGGACTTTTGTTTCAAACATGATACAATACTGTCAAGGTGCAGATATCCAGGGGCAATTATTCGTATCTCTATTACAATCACTCTGGTGATGAACTTGACAATGATATCCTGTTGACAACAAAGATGTTCCAAGTAGAGAAAAACTGGTGAGGCTGGCTGTCTACTCCTACCCATTTACTATATTTCAATACGTTTTTCTTTTGTGATAAAAAAAGATGAAAGTCTTAATCGATTAGAACGTTCCTAGAAACCTTGCTGAAACTGAAAGTAATTGTGAAAAATAGGATTGAATATCTTTGAAAACCTTATTTCATCAAACTGTACAAATGGATATATATATATATATATATATATATATATATATATATATATATATATATATATATATGTATATATATATATATATATATATGTATGTATATATATGTATATATATATATATATATATATATATATATATATATATATATATATATATATATATATATAAATTTAAAAAGTTTGTCTGAAGGGATTATAGTCCAAATTGCTAGTCTATGTGCTTAAAAATTTTTCAATTTCTTTTTTGCTGTCTCTGTCCTTTTCCCTGACTGGTTCTTCTGTCCCCCTTTTCCTCTTTCTGGGCCTCCTACACTTGCAGACACACACACACACACACACACACACACACACGCACACACACACACACACATACACACACACTTACATATAGCTGAATCCCTGTCGACATATCTGCTCAATTCTGTAATATGTATACATTTCGCGTAGGCAGCCTCAAGCAACAATAGAATAATAGTATTCACCAAGGCTTTGGAAATGTTGAATTATTATTTCATGAAACCTGTATCTGCCACCATCGGTCACAAGTTGAATCATTCATACCAGTGATTCTTTGTAGATAAAAAATTCTATGAAATCGGCTTAAGTGTCTGTTGAAACATGAATTATGAATTATATGATTCGTGAAAGATAGCTACATATGCAAGAATTACAAGAGATCGTTATTGCCCTTTTGTGGTGTGGGTAGCTGCCATCGCCCACTGTTTGTTCGATGGGTACCTATATTGATACGTCAATCAGACAGCAGCTACTCCTGTCAACCCCTCCCTAATTACAGTACAATCTAGCATCAGGCTCTCTGTTTTAACTAAGAGCAAAATAGTTTTGTTACATTACGAGGCAAAACTTCCTTGCTCAACAATGTTCTGCCTTAAGGTGGTCTGCAGCTTATATACATTCACTTGAAGGACACAGCAATCGAGTCAGTTTTGCTTCTGTTAAAATGTGCACCGATATAAAAACTGACAGCATATATACTCACGTACCGATGCAATCAGAAAGACCAGCTAAATACAATGAGGTAAAGCAAAGAAGATATTTAAAAATATTCATGAGAGTAATAAATGAAGAAACAATTTCTTCATCAATAAAAATAGAAGAATATGAAGAATCAATTGATAATGGATGCCCATCGTGTAACAATGGGAAAAAAGCCTTGAAATCGAATTCCCAAATTGAATCTGCCACTAACGGTCTTAGATTATTGGAAACATGCCAAAAAGCGGAGCATTACTGTATTTTTTCAGCTTGTTTTCTTCCCCAAGGAAAAATGGATTTCCATTTTTTTTTTGTAGATATTGTTTCTGGATAAATGGCTTGACGAGCTATATAATTCAAGATGAAATTGCATTTTCAACCTGTCACACCATATGGTATTTTGGCAAAAATTCAGTAAACGTCAGGCAAAAATATCTTGGTAGGAGAAATCCATGTCTTCATAACTCAAACAATTGAACAAAATTGGGCTGCTGCAGGAATTAGACCCGAAATAGATAGCGTAACTGCTTCAACGTTGAGTTTGAGAATGATTTTCAAAGTCAGAAACTTCGAAGATACCATATCTGATTTGGCAACTCTGGTTAAAAACAACGACTCATGCAAAGTTGAATTTCTTGAATAAAGTAGGTTCATTGGTACTGATTTAAGCCCTAAAAATGCACATTAAATATCTCTAGCGTTGGCAATCCTTCCCTCAGATCAAACTCCTATCACAATGAAGGGGGCTCTAAGACATACTGCAATATGTATACATCAAATATGGTGTCGAAATATTTATTTTGAAGGGCTTCGGTGATGAAACAATTTGGAGGATATCCGTCATCATATGTGGACTGAGGGTGAGTACCTTTTCATAAAAGAGAAATCTGAGAGTACAAGAAGAAGTCTGAATATGAACGATATTAACTACCTCATTTAAAATTAGAACTGGGCGTGCTGATCAGATCTTCTGTGTTGTTGTTCGAGCGATTACCAAAATATCTCATTTAGATTTTTACATAATGAAATCTACTAGTAATATAAGTTGTATTACTATGATAACTACACCGTGTGCTGGAGTCTCTGATCAAAGGAATGGTGTAAAATGTACATGATTGAATCAGATTATTACTATTTCGTTGTGAGACTGCGAGTCCAAATTCAATTACAACTCAAGTTCCGACTTGAAATAATTACTAAAACTTTTGTATCATATGTATATGATAGATAAATATGTGGATATAAAAATTTGCTGGTTTCACTCACAATGCTCTTGCTGTTCTGGTTATTGTGAGAAGTAAACGACAACTTTGACTGGACTATATGCTTACTGAACATAAATCTTATTGGGACAAATGATAATCAGTTTGTATTAAGTAGGCTCTTTAAAACTTTAGTATAAATAATCAATTCATAAGTCCGGTAGAGGCCCTCAACTGAACTTAGAGGTCAAAACTTTCAAGTCAAATCATTCACAAAATGCATGTGTTTGCTGGAATCGGATATGTAGGTGATTAGTTGAAGTACAGGAACACACTTTTGGAATAACTTTACATTCACTGATATCTTTTAGCTGCTTTTCATGTTGGGGTGGATCAATCAAAACATTTGAAAAGGTGTGATCAATAAATTAATTAATTTTCTCGACTTTGGTTAGACAATGATCAGTACAAACGTCTGAAATTTCAGAAAAATCAGTGAGAATGCTGCTGGACACAAACGGTTGCTCAAAATCAAAATAAACTTACGTTGATAATTGAACCTCCGATAAAAAAAAAAACCTTTCTCGGTGTGAGGGTTCATAAAACGAGATCATTTTTTCTTTCAATATAACCAGGAATAAATGCTAAAATTCCATCCTTTTATCTCTGTTGATGACGCCTGTACGTGTGATTTCAACGTACAAGACCAGCCAGATCAATCAGAAACTTGGAAAAGATATGCTGGCAGTTTTGGTTGAAGGCTTCCCATATTTGTAGGAAGAACATTGAAGGCAGTTCGAATTCTGCCTGACGTGAATGAATACAATAGGAATTAGTTGAAGCGTATTCCATGAAATATTCCATCGAAATGAACTCAAAACTCTACGGAATGCAATATGTTGCAATGATACATAAATTGTGTATGGCTTGACACGTGTTTATTTATTTATTCACCATCATCATCATCATCAGTAGTCTTTTAGCGTCCGTCGTTGGATATTGACCTCCCACAGGATTGGCCACACTTCTCCATCATGGGCGTTGCAGAGCCAGTACTTCTTGAATTTATTTTGCTTGTCTCTCTATCTAATATTCTGCTCGCATCGGTTGCACATGTGATCTTGGGGGATCCATGTCGTGAGTTGTGATATCCATTCGTTGTCTGCCATTCTTGCAACATGGCCAGCCAACCACCATTTGAGATTTTTTATGGATTCTATGATGTCCCTGACTCTGGTCTTCTCTCGGATGTACAGTGCTGTCTTGCGGTCTCTCCATGTGCGGCCCAGCATAATTCTTCCATGTGCACGTTGCATGGTTCTCAATTTGCAGGTCTGTCTCTCGGTTGAGTTCCAAGTTTAAGCTCCATTAGTGACTATTGGAAGTAGGCATTGATTATACACCCTCCTCTTTAGAATTAATGGGATCTTCTTATTTTTGAAGGATGAACTTTCTCTGCCATCCTAGTGTGATTCTTTGCTTTATTTTTTCTCCTTTTGAGGGTCCCATGGAGATTCGTTGTCCTAGTTAGATGTAGTAGTCTACTTTCTCGAGTTCTGTGTCCACGATTTCAATCTTAGTGTTTTTATCTCCGATGTGGTTGTTGCACATGATCTTCGTCTTGCTGAAGTTCATGTGTAGGCCGACTTTCTTGCTCTCTTCATTTAGTTAATCTATCATTAGTTGGGGGTCATGTAGGTTCTCTGTGAAAAAGGGCAATGTAGTCTGCAAATATGAGGTTGCTTAGATACTAGCCGTCTGTTTTGATTTCTTTACTCTCCCAGTCTAGTCTTTTTAAGATCATCTTGAGGCAGGCTGTGAAGAGTTTAGGTCAGCTGGTATCACCTTGTCTCATTCCTTTTTGGAGCTGAAAGGGGTCCAAGGAACTTCCTAAAAATAACCCAGTGGGAGGTGAAAGAAGCCATTAAACAGACACTAGATGAAAACCAGCCACATGAACAAGCTGGCTTTAGGAGAAGCTACTCGATAATGGACCACCTGCAATAGATAAATCAGCTGAGAGAAAAGGCAGCTCAATATGAACTACCACTTGCCGTAGCATTTATCTACTTCAAAAAGGCGTTCGACTCAGTAAAAATCCTTAAGGTCATGGAAGCCATCATTCGACAAGGTGTCGATCCAGTGTATGTTGAAATGCTGAAACAAATATACAATCACGTGTTTATTAGTTGAACTCTAATCTGAAATGTATACAGTGTAATGTTAGATCTCTGTGATAGACACTAAAGTATGTGCATTGGACAAGAAGGGGATCATGTTAATAAACTGATTTTTTTCTCCTCCAAAAATTTGAAATACTGGAATAGTTAACATTTTCATAAAACAAAATAGTCAAGGTATACATATATATGTAAATAAGTTAGTAATTTTTCATCAAGTTTCATATATCTGTATGCCTTGAATTGATGTGTATTTAAATGTTCAATAGGTATTTCAAATTTAATTACATATGGAGATGCCAACGGATGTTTTTTTATTTGATAAATGAATTAATGAATTATTGAAGTGGTCGTGCGATATAGATGTACCTTTTTTAATCCCTGAGTCACGAAATTATTAATGAATGTACGTAATAATTTTTTTTTGCAAAAGCAGCTGTGAACTTTTAAATGAGTTAATTCCCTTGGACCAGTTCAGGGGAGAGGATTAGATGTCCTCACTCAGGGGAAAAAAACTCAGGATTGTTAACTGAGTTTTTTTTTCTATTATACAACCAGAACATTTGAAACATTTGTTTTAGGGTATGAAACATATAAATCATATATAGAAGCAAACATCATAAAAAACATATTTACACAATATCTAAGACGGATAACATTTGCAGTTATGTAAAATATATCATAATGTTTCTTAAGCACATTTACACCCGGTGGTTGCATTGAATATTCCATACATAATTTATAATGATACAATCTAATTATGGTCCTCTCTGTTCCAGTATTCCTTTGTTCTAAATATATCATAAGATATAATAATCCTGAACCACACATAATCGCAAACGTTTCGATTAAGTCTACCCGATCCTTCTTCTATTATAACGATGTCAACTATTGATCCTCGAATCTATATCTCTGATTCTTGTCATTATTGGTATCAACTTAGTTGTTAGTCTTCGAACTTTTCTAAAAGATTTTTTATCCTTCTCCAAAAATGGTAACCATGTCTGTATACAATATCCTAGATACGGACAGACATTATTTCTATACCGTATGAGTAACAAGTTATTGTTTATATATGGAACAGTACGCTTAATCTGTCCCAGTAGAGATCCCCCAAGCATCAGTCTATACTGAAAACATGATAGTTTATCAGTGATTATGATACCAAGATCACTTTCATCAGTTATCGAATACGGTAATTTTTTGTTCATACAGTTATCGTAACATGGATGTGTGTTCTCTAACCAGAAATGAAGTCCCTAAAACTTAGATCTATGCAACATGCCTCGGAGAGAATCATGCTCAACGTCACATGGAGAGATCCGGAGATGGCATAGTATTTCAGTAGAAAAACAGGAATCAAAACCATCATAGAATCCATTAGAAAACCCAGATTACAATCGGCTTGTATTGCTAAAATGGCAGACAGCCGATGGCCTTCACCATTCAGAACTTGTATTCTGAGAGAGAAATCAAATGCAACACCAAGACTGACAGAATATTCGGCTTTAGACAAAGGGGATGAGTCCAGAAAAAATTGTCTCAACGACACCCATGATAGAGAAGTCTGGCAACGGCTGGAGGAAATCCTATGCCCAGCAAGAATAGTCGATAAAAAGCCGATGATGATGATGGCATTTATTTTCAATAGAAACAAATAAGAATTCTCTCGACCATACTATTAATTTATCTAGGTTACGCTGTACTCTCACTCGATCAATAGAGGACGAATTGGAACGGTACCATTTGTATCATCTGCAAAACTTTTACATTCTATGTATATTGTATCTGCAGATCATAAATAAATAATGACACACCACTTACACCCCCTTCAAATAGAGAATGTTTCACATGAACTATGTTTCTTATCCCGTAGGAAGTCGTCCAATCAACAATTTGGCTTACCACTTATGACACATATTTGCATTTGGCAAATAAGTGCACAATGGGGAATAGAACCAAAGGCTTTCTTTGAAATCAAATGGAATTCCTTGTCAAACAATGATGTCCATTTTCCGAGCACTGTAATAAGGTTCGTTAGACCGAATCTTCTTTTCGGTAAATTATGTTGTTCACCACATACACACCATTATTCTCAATTTATTCAGCAATCACTTTTCTTCACGAGTTCCTCATAGATTTTGCACATTTGCAAAGCAATAGTCCCCTGTCGATGAATACCACTTTTTTGAAACATAAGTGTGTCATTCGACATACACCATATTCCTAGAAGTTCATCCTAGTTTGTAGATTTCCTGAAAATGAAAGACAATGGAAACTACGAAACAACTGCAGATTTTTTAAGAAATCATGGATGGATCTCATCAGATCACATTTTCTTTTGATGGTTTGTATTAGTTAACAACTATTTCATGTATTTAATTTTGAAGAAAACATTTCCAAGGATAAAACTTCCTACCCCTCTACCAAATTCACAGCGATCCGCCACACCTACAACATAGATATGAGACACAAATTCATTGAACCAGATTTTACGTATATTATTTTCTTCAACGAACACTAATTGTAAGAAACAATTTAGTTTCTTTGTTCTTTCCACGCAATCATTTACATCATAAACATCATAGGTTCCAATTTCCAAAATTGTTCATCTCCACTGTTTGTATACGTTAGGAGAGCCTCTGGAATTCTTCTTGACTCTTTTGCAAAGAAGTTCTGCACACTTTTTCATTGCATTCCTTTTTTTGGAATCCACTCCCTCTCTCGTACATATATTCTTACATTATATTGATACCTATCCCACGCTCACCTCCTTTTCATTCAAATCATAGCTCTCGCATAGAACCATGGATATCTATTTCATTACTATTCGTAATCTTCACCATGTGTACACACTCTTCAACAACAATGTTTTAGTATCTCTTGAAAAACCCAAGCATCATTAATATCAGTACCATTCACTGTCGAGGATCAGTAATTTTTCTCTTAACAGGGAACACAATTTACCATAATCCACAGTCCCATTAATATCGCTGGTATACACATCTTTAACACGTGCTTTATTTGAATTACAATGCAAATTATAAGTTGTCACTTTATTATCTGCTTTATCGATAGGACTAAATGCTTCTACACCTTTAATTCTTATCAGTTATCACTTGATCAAGACACCTTGGCGTGTTACAACTTTTTCTGATGACTTTGTGCCTTAACACAGAGCTTAAAAAATTGTATAGTAGAATTGGAACAATTAGATAAGAGTTTGAAAAAATTGAAAAAAATATAAATGTAAAAGATCAAGCCTAAACTTGTGAAGATAAAAAAAAAAGATTCGGTATCTTTTTTTAGATGGAATTCAAACTGGGATTACTTTTGATGGGGAAAACGATTCTAGAGACTCTCATACTGGCAGATTTCACTATGCTCTTCAATATAAAAAGGAACATATCCTATTAAAAAAGAACCCTGCTATTTCCATCTCAAGTTTAAAACAGTCATATAGCGCAACAAAATTTGCAATACAAAATGAGTGAAAATTCTGCCCGATCCTTTAAAATCTGGAAATCACTCAGGAACCCGTATACTTGCAGATTTTTATTGCTATTCTATATAAACTCAAGATACAACCGATCCTTACATTCACAGAGTAATCATTTTTTAACCAAGGTTCGATTCCAAGGTAAAAGTCATGTTCAAAATTCTTTGACACAGATTGTAAATTCATAAGTTTCTTCTATCAGACTTTCAAAATGTTTAGACATGCATTTGATAACGTTATCCAATGATTCAGTCCCTGTTGTCAACTTCTCCGGTTAAACTTCAATTGAAAAAGTTGATTTCAAATCCATAATGTTTAACCTCAATTTACAAAACTTGCACAACGATTATGAAAGATTTCACTCCAATGTGGAAAAGTTGGTCATTCATTTCGGGACTATTATACCCTCTTCTTGCTCTTTTCTCCGGCTCCATCCAGAGATTCTCAGCAAACTCTCTTTCTTCATCTCTAACCCTCCTTCCCCCCCCTCTCTCTCTCTCTCTGTTTGGTCCTTAACAATCCAAAATTTCTTGTTCTTTGCTTCTTTGTAGCCTCCAGTTCTTTGTCCTGTTCAAGATATTCCGTTGCTCATCGAAGTCCCTTATTTTTGGCATTCTTGGTTTACCTGCGGCTGAATCCTTTTTTTTTCCACGCTGGATTGCCGTGACTAAATTGCAGACCTCGACATTTAACTTCATTATTCCCACCATTTTCCTCGCCGTTGTTCTTGTCTTCTGCCTTGGGTTGAAAAAGAAAAGCCAAACAGCAAAGCTCCATGCCTTTTTCTAATGGTTCCTAGATATTGGTTTTCCCAGATGAGTGGCATGATAACATTAATACATTTTGATAAAATCGCATTTGCGGAACGATCCAACATCTTTCTTGGCATAAAATTCAGAATATAATAAGGTAGGTAAAAGGTCAATCTTCATATTTTTAAAGTTGACTATCAGGCACATGGTACTTCCAAGAGGAAATAAAAAGTTCCATTTCAAAAACGTGAGTCGAAATTTTAGATAGTTTTTTTTAGACGAATGACATGTACTTAATTAGTTAAATACTAATTAAACTTCCATTCAAAATACTGAACTTCTAATTTTTAAAACGTCAGTAAGAAAAAATTTCAATCACAGTAAAAAAAAGTTGAATTTCAATTAAAAAAAAGTTGTCCTTCGATTCAATAAGTTTTACAATGAAGAAGTTGACTTTCTATGTAGAAAAGTTAAACTTCATTTTAAAATTGATATTCAATCGGGAAAAAGATGAATTTCTATTGAAAAAGTTGAACATTGATCCAACTCAAATTCAGATAAATTGATTCTCATTTTTTTTTTAGATTGAATAAAACTATTTGAGTGAACTTCCAAAAGTTGTGCCTTGATTTAAACAAGTTGGACTTTAATTTGACACATTGGATTAAAAAAAATTCCATCTCAGAAAAAAATGATAAGGAAAGATAAAGCAAGTGAGTATTTAAATGGAAGATCGTTGAAGTGGGTTATCATCAAAATGATGCTCAGAAAATGAGGGATCAGTAATGTAGGGAATCATTGAAACTGGTACCCGATAAAATGGTGAACCAATAAAAAGAAGGGATCACTAATGTGGGTAATCATTAAAACTTAGGATCGGTAAGGAAGGAAGTCTTCGAACGACAACACCAATGGAGTGAGTTTGCGTCAAGATGGGGGCTCAAAAGAATGATTGAGTATTGAAATTGAAAATCGAGAAAAAGGGTGATCATTGCAAAGGAAGGCATCGAAATGAAGATCAATTAAATGGGTGATCATAAAAATTTTGGATCAAGTCTGGGATTGATGAAATTGGGGATAAATAAAATCTTGGACAAGAGCAATAATGAAGTTTGAGTTCAATCGAGTCAGGGTCAACTGTAGCATCCTAGTCATGAAGGTGTAAATAAAGTCAGCTATCGATAAGATAATGCCTCCGGGATCGATACCGCTGAGAGTTATTGGATAGAAAGTCAATAAATCGGGAACTTATAAATTGAGAGATCAGTGACCTCAGGGATAGAGAATAAAGGCAAGGATTGATAGAGAGGCGGATCTTTAAAATAAGAGATCGATGAAGATGGGGGAAAGTGAAATCTGTTATCGATTCGGTTGGCGATCTTTGAATTGGATTCCGATTGTGTCAGGGATCGATGAGGTAAGTTGACTATATAATTGGGTCTGATAGAGAGGGGGACGAATAGAGTTAGGAATCTTTGAAGTCCGGGATCAGTGAAATCGCCTAAAAGGTTTGAATATACTAAGGTTTAGTGGGTAACATCAACAACCACATCGTAGATAAAAATTCTAAAATCAAAATCGAGGACGTAGAACTGCAGAAAGTCGATTACTACATGTACTTAAGATAGCAAATCTTCATGAGACCTTCAGAGGAAATCAAGCAAAGAATCACATTAAGTTGGCAAACATTTGGCAGAGTAGGCTCGATCAGAAAGATCCCATTAATCTTAAAAAGAAGAGTTTACAACCAATGCGTCCTCTCAATAGTCACTTATGGAGCTGAAACATTGAACCTAATCAAAAGACAGATCTGCAAATTGAAAACCATGCTACGCACATATGAGAGACATGCTGGCCCTCGTAAGGAGAGACCACAAGACAGCATAGTAAATCATGAAGAAAACAGGAGTCCAATACATCATAGAATCTATTGAAAATCGTAAATAGCAGTGGGCTGGCTATGTTGCAAGAATGGCAGACAGCTGATTGACATCGCGACTCACGACATGGATCCCTCAAGATCACATGCGCAACCAAAGCCAGCAGAATATTAGATGGAGAGACAAGCTCGATGAATAAAAAAATACTGGTTCCGCTACACCCATGATAGAGAAGTGTGGCCAATCATGGGGAAGGTCTCTGTCCAATGAAAGACGTTACAAGATTGGTGATGTTGATGATTACAAGGAGGAGGAAGAGAAGGAGGAGGAGGAATTCACGATCAGTGGATTGACCAAAATGGACGTAGAGTCATAAATACAAGCAGTCGTGCATTCAAATTCCGGAATGGAGCACTCTATCAGACGGGAAATAATGCTTTAGTAAATATACATTATTTAGTTGAATTTTAATGACCATCCAGTTCCATGTAAGGCAGGGATAAAATATCGGCCTCTGGGTCTGTTGCGAAGGTTTTGATCCTACGTCCGTAGTTCTGGATGTTGGATAGTCTATAGCCATGCTAAAGAGTTGTGATACAACAAAACAGCTGTCTGTGGATGATACAATTATGAATCATATATATTGTAATCTTCCTCTCAGCTGTGTAACCCACCATCTACTCATAATGCCGATTATTGCTTAAATGCAAAGAATTATATAGAAATAATCTTCTTTGCTACCGCCAACTACAAAAAGATGAAACACATTTTAACCGATGGACACATATTTGACGACGAGTCTCATGCTATTGAAAAGTTACAACAGGTAAATGCTGCTGTATGTCTCTAGACTTCGACCACCAGAAATCCATTGAAGCATACAAATGTTTTTTTTTCGGGAGTATGCTGTAAATATAATACAGGGAAAAGATAGCAGATGAAGCTGAACTTGAATGCACCCACACAAAAATATCACTTTTTAGAACATTGAATCAGAGAAAGTTGCTTGTTTATTTCTCGGATAAGGAGAAAAATCAATGATTTTATCACGAAACGATGTCATTGGGTAACTTGTGAGACGGAGAAAAAGATCGATGATGGAAAAGAAACATGAAAAAATTAGTTAGCAGACAATGCGCACGGCACCTTAGGAGGAGGACGACGAAAAGAAGAAGAAGAAGAAGAAGAAGAAGAAGAAGAAGAAGAAGAAGAAGAAGAAGAAGAAGAAGAAGAAGAAGAAGAAGAAGGGGGAAGAGGATGAGAAGAAGAATACAAAGAAAACAAAATGGCGACGTGAGTCTGTGTCTTCTTTTGATTACCAAACATTGTCATTCGTAAGTTTGTGCGTAATGCAGAAACGGTAGATGTTCAGATCTGAATCCAGTGAATATCGATTGAATTAGTTGTCATTACGGAAAATGTTCTACTTCTGAATTTGATTTTTTTTCCCCCTTCCACAAATTGACGAGTGTTTTGCTGGAGAAGGGTGCAGAACCGAATACAATGCACAAAATTGAACGGAACAAAATTGTTATCTTACTTCAACTCTGTTTCAATCTTCACAGATCCTGAATCTCTAATTATCTCCAATAGCAAAATGCTCAGTAATACACAGGAAGGTTTTTCACAGGACAAGCATTTATCCATAGTTTTTGTTTAGTTTTCTCATATCAAATTAGCCTGATTGTTTGCTAGAAATACGTAGTATTCTTTTCTTCTATTTGATGATTGAATTCGGTAAGAAATCAGAGATACAATATTCACCGCCACCCACAACGGACCGGTTCAATCACTGTTGATGGGTTTGGGTGTCAAGCTATATATTGAACTACTGTAGCCATCAAAGATGTCGATGTGTTCTTTAAGTTTATTCTTTCCTGACGTGTATTTGTCTTTGTGCTTTTGTGTTCAAGTTTCCCTCGACATACATTTATGTTTAAGAAGAATCAGCATCACTACTCCACTGAACCACCTAAAAGTTATTTTTAAAAGGGTTTACCCTTTAGGGAGCTTATTTTGACTGGTTCATCTGTTGCATCGAGATACTGTGGAATATTTCCTTTTTTTATACTCTATAGTAGATGTCATGAATAGGATTCATTCTGACCAAATTCATTTTTCGATGGAATTTTAGTACATGATTTACAAATTTCAATTCTACATTTCCTTAATCCTGTGTATCCATCAATGTGTGAAGCCTGGCTCTTTGCAGCCCTTACTGTAAAAACTTGAAATTTCATCCAGTAAGATTTTTTCTCAATTACCCTCCAAAATAAGCGTTTAGTATTGGTCTCAATATGCATTTGAAGTATATGCTAAATTAGTCGTTAGTTCCTGCCTGCTTGTTTTTTTTCAATATTCACACTTTTTAGTGATCACAGTCCAAAAGAAGGTGAGTAAAGTATCTTTTTCCAACTTTTCAATTGATCACTCCAACACAGCATAAATTAGCGGTGGTAATTCATGCTCTTCCTTGGAATGATCTGCTCTATTTTAACAATATCAAATAAACTTCAATATTTGTTAGAAATATATTGTCTTACACTTTTTTGTTTAATCCAATGATTGGAGTTTGGAGTGAAAATGTAGATACATACGACACATTCTAACAAAACAATGGTAAAGTATCAGAAGCAATTCATTCATTGATAACAGTCCGACACATGGTTAACATAGATTGGAATTAAGCCAACATCGAACGACTTACCAATGACTTGTCGAAAGAATTCATCATCCATCGCTCCCTTTGGTACCTGTTAGAAATATGTAAATATCTTAGCTAACTGTTAAAATGTATCATTTGAGTTTCATCTCGTTTTTTTTCTTTTGGTTCTAAAGAACGACCAATGTTTTTTTCCCCCCAAAATGCTCACTGGTCTTTCGATGTAGTGATAATCCTACGTCAGCATCTGATAACATGTACTTTGTAGGTCACATATTTTCAGCGTGTCATATCTTCAATTAATCCAATCATAATTAAAAATAAGACACATATCCTTGAATCACACGTCTTCAGTTATGTCTTAACTGATGTGTTTTCTGGGCTTTCTCTGGTGCATGCTGCATTCAGTTGTCATTGAATGTCACTCTAGACCAATCTTCATCTCTGCCTTTATTGTTTTCATTTCAGCATTATTGTCGATATCCTTCTACTTTGATCAGATTATGTTGTATCCTGTGACGCCTAGATGTCACTATACGAGCCAGTATCCCTATCTCTATCATTCTTTATCGGAAAACTCACGGTGTAGTTCAAACTTCGTCGAGCGTATGCTGTATGAAGTGGTCTTTCAGTGGCACTCTGCACTTTATTAGTACCAACATTCTCATCTATATCGCTTTGCCAGAACTGCAAATCCAGACATGTTCTTCAACCTTTTTCATATGTATGTTCGATTCGATGCTCTTTTAAGACTGCTTAATCAAATGATGAGAACATTCAATTTGAGAAGTTCCAAAAACATTTGGAACATCATCAGTAACAGCAGAAAGCTTTTAGCCTTCATCATTAGACATAAACTCTCCCAAGGATTCAGTTGACATTTTTTATCAAGACAATACATTCTCAGCTTTTGTCATGTCATGTTATTTTTTGGGGTCACCATTTAGCATTTAATCTCTGGAGAGCCATGTCGCGAGTTGTGATATCCAACAGTTGTTTGGAATTTTTTCGCAATATGACCAGCCCATTGCCATTTGAGTCTTCTTCATGCTAACCCTCACCTTTGCTTGTTTTATTCTGCTTAATCGTTTAATAATTTTACTACCCCAACAACTATCTTCTCCCTCCTGTGGTCTTTTACCTTCCTCTATCCAACCACTATAAGGTCTACACCCAACAAATTAACTGGATGAAGGCTGATTACCTTTAGGAACATTTTTTTTTCAGTAATTTTGAGAAAGCTCTAAAAAATACGGAGATTGTAATCGAAATGAAAAAAATGAAGATTATTAGATATCGTATTTTTACCTTAAAACAGGTCTGGTTAGTGACTCAATAGAAACTGTCACATTACGAACGTCTTTTAACAAGATGCTACGCTTGGGGTGATCAATCAAATGAATGGAAAACAGAGTGGCCAATGAGTAAGTCACTCAGCTCCCAATTGGGCAGTATCTGTGCTCTGAAGAAATATTGAAAAAGCGTCAATTACAATCGTCTCCAACACTGCTAATATGGATTTCTTCAGTTTTTCTCGTCCAGCTGGAACACTATGTATACATGTATATTTATATTCATCATGCATACAGACTGCACCATGGTGCTAGAGGGCAGAACATTTAAAAATTTACTCTTTGTCTAAAATAGCTTTTTGTTTTTAGATCAACGCCAAGTAAGTTTTTTTAGTGGGATGATCAATTAACTATATTTTGATGGATTGATCCATATTTTGTGCTGAACTGTTTTTCTGAATTTTTGGTCGTTTTTATGATCATTGCAGTGATAAAAGGTAGGAAAAGTAGTACTCATTGATCACATTTTTTTTATTTCTATGATTGATCACCTATGAGACAGCATGCTACCAAAAGACGAAGGCAATATGATGGTTTTTACTGAGTGATTAATTATTGTGACATTTTTTGAATTGAACAAATAATTTTTGTCGTTTTTTGTGCCCTGCAATAAAAGCATTCATACGCCCATTCCAACCGGATGATACTTTCGGAGTGACAGGAAGGTTATAATTCAAAGGTCCAAAATGCAGGTTCAAGTCCCTTTAGAGCAGCTAAACCGGTTTAGAGTAACCTATTCTGATGTTATAAATGCTGCAATTATAGTTTAGAGTAAAGATTTGAATGATTGTTACGATGTGAATACAAGTCAATAGAATTTCTAAAAGTGCATGACTTGTGTTCCGTTGTGATGAATGCCTGTCGGTAGTCGTGCAGAAGGGAATAATCGCTAACCACAAAAGACTTTGAAATGTCAGGAAATATAGATGCAGAACTGAACAGAGACTTTCCCAGCAAGTGAGAGCTAACTGCATATAGCTTTGATCAAGCCAAACGAAGTAATAGTTCGCAGCAACATCGACCAGTGATACATATATATCTTATGAGGTTTTAGATGGATATCAACACAAGCACAACCATTATGAGAATTGCGTGTGTATTCTTTTTCTCTAATAAAACTTTATGGTACCTGTGCATTTCCATATCAGGTTCCACGAGCAGAGATGAACAAAACCGACTCTTGTAATCATCGGGAGAATTCTCAATAGAGATCAACAGCTTTCCACGTTTAACTCTATGAACACTTTCTGTTATTCTTTTTTTCAAAAACAATCCAGATCCTACATTTTCACATATAACGATATTGATCAATAAGACACACGTTACAGTCAGAGAAATCTCCATGGAAAACTACTTGTAGTTAACCAGTGACAACATAAGGGTGCTAGAGCATTGGGAATCTGTTCGGAATTTCCTGATAAACCAATTTAATCAAGAATTGAATTTATGTATGAGATGATTGGTTTGCTATGATTCGTACAGTGAATTTATTCATGATAGCAAGTCCATTATCATATCCAATTCAGAAACAATTTCATCAATACCATTGTAGGTATTTCAAATGAATACAATATTTGAGAGGGAACATGATCCCTTGTGGTATTATTATGATAATGACTCCATACCATCCACCATATGACAATCACGTTTGCACAGATATTGCAAATAGAGCTAAGAGTATTGTTGATGTATGCTATTCAGATGATACAAAGGTTCAACAAAAGTTTAACGGTACTAGCTAAATTTAATGTTGGTTTCTGATGAATCCAGTGAAGATGAAAAAAAAAATTATGACGTAGGAATTCATGCAAAGCCAGTATAGAAAGCTGATGTAAATATAAATCTGAAACAGAAATAGAGAGGTTAGTCATGATAACTCATCCTAATACAGACTGATTATTTTGATCAGGGAGTTAAGTGGCAAAGATCAACTGTGAGGCTGGTCCTCCCGTTTCAGGAAGTCCCCAATTAATAATGTTTTGATCTTAAGATATGGCATATTTTCAGTTGTCGTTGGCCAATAATCTAGGGGGAACAGTGCTCTTATTTTGTAGTTCTTCATGCCTTAAGAAAAAACGTCCGGAGACGTGAAATTGGGGAATTAGCTATCATTAGCTTCCTAATGCCTGATGCAATTTTGGAGAACATAGCTCCTGATGGAGAAAAACCTCCCGATGGAAGAAAAATGTAATCACTTGGACAGCAACGATATGAAGAAAAGTGTAAAATTTGATGATTTTGAAAAGTTTTTAGTGGGTCCCAGTAACGTTTTCGATAACTGTTTGGAACAAGCCAAGGGCCTTCTGCATAATATTAGAGCTCGTAGCCAAATGAATATCAAGTTGCTTTAGATGACCGATGTAAGTATTTCATTGCACATGATTTATATTAATACGTAAAATTGACACCGAAACATAAAAAAAAGATCGTGCTCATTGCATTGCATGTCTGGTTACTCTTTCTATCAGCATATATTTCACGGGGTTCTGAAATATTTCCAAAATCCAATGATGATGGCCAAGTGAGCTATTCAGTCATGATTGACTTATAAACCAAAACCATGTAATAGTCAGATGAAATAGCACCTTCCATATTCTCTTCATTCATCATCATATATCAGATAAAAACTTTCAGGTAGTCTATGCCTTATCGGGTAAGAGCTGTTTTGCAGGCACATAGAAAACCAACATCCCATATTAAGAGGACAGGCATAATTCTTTTGCTTATATATATACATACATATCTTGGTGAATGAGTGTCTACTGAAATTGAAAGATGGTTGAAGCCTTTCAGCTTTTATTTGCATCCGTAACACAAAGCACATAATATATGTACAGCGCCAAAACCAATTGATATATATATATATATATATATATATATATATATATATATATATATATATATATATAACGCTCCTTTGTCAGGGTTGATCACTCTTTAAGTGATGTAACTCGCTTATTAAAAGCTTATGGAATAATCTTCCATTGGAATAGAGCACAGTGGATAGGGAATATAAGCTAAACACATATATATCGCTTAAATTCCGCCTCTCTTACCGTCTGTAGCACAGATGTAGGATATACCGGCCTCCGGGTCTGAAGCAAGGGTTTCAATCCTTCTTTGTGGTACTGGATGGGATAATAATAATAATAGCCACAGTGAAGAATTGTAATGTGGATGCTACAAATATATATATATATATATATATATATATATATATATATATATATATATATATATATATATATATATACACACGTAAGGAGTCGTATATGAATGGTACGAAAGAGAAATATTGATTACAGCAAGTGTAATATTTTCAGTATAAAATCTGCAGTTCTTTCACAGTATTAAACTGATAACATCTTGTATCTCTACGGGAATATTGATTGTGTCATCTTGTCTCCTTTGTTAACTTCAAAGAACTCTGCCTTTTGTTGTGGAGAGAACTACACATATGTATACACATGTTGTCATTTAAATAACACGTTCTCAAATTTCAAAACATTTGAACATTCGGTAAATATTTTTGCATAGACATATATATATATATTGGATAAACATATATTAAACCATACACATCTTTGTAATTGCTATATTTCACAGTGTTGAAAAATAATTCTATAAATATTACTCATTTGAATAATCTTATCGATAGTGCAACAAAGTTGACTAGATCAATCACATTTTACAATTACAATACAATGAATAACAAATATGACTAAGTTGAATGTACTTATATCCTGAAATTGAATTTTAAAAAATTGCACGTTGAGATAAAGCTGATTGGTTTAGGAATGACTAGTTTGGCACATGTTCGTGTATACTTTGAGACTAAATGGTCTTTATCATCTTTTAAAGAAAGGAAAAATTCACGTCTTTCTTTTTATCATATATATGTATATATATATATATATATATATATATATGGCCTCACACACACATATACATGTAGATGTAGATAGATAGATTGATGGATAGATGAATAGATTGACAGATTTCACAGGCAAGACACTGTCCTAACTCATTATTTTGACATTAAAAAAATATCTCTCCGTGATTCCCATTGGTTTCCAAATCAAAGCACATGATGCTAAATTTGTTCTCTACAATGACCCTTCGACCACTGAAAGGTACACACATTCCAGTGCGGATGGGAACTGCTCCCAAAACATGCATATCACGCTAATAATCAATTAATGATTTGATTAATTAACAAATGAATTTTTCCATATACCTGTACTCGGAAGTCTGTCTCACACACACACACACACATATAATTTGAAACCGACTGTAAAATGGAAAATATCAATACAGACACTCATTTGTCAAAATACTGAAACTCCAAGCAACTTATGCCTGAAAGAGAAATTTGAAATTCTTTGTTTTGCCGATAAAACAAAAGAAAACATAATACATATCTATTAAACAGAACAAATGAAATAACGATAAAATTCTGGCAATACCCAAAATTTCAAAATTTCTATCAATACACAAAACTCAATAACCCACGTATAGATATACTAATAATAATTTACATACATATCTTATTCACTCGGCCATCTGAAAAAACTGCCCAATTAATGTAAATACCACAGACAAGAGGAAATAGACCACTCCCAAGATAATCATTCATCCAACTAATGTCATCTCAAAGTGATCCTAGCATGAGAGATTAAATCAAAGATATCTAAGAAAGAACAGAACACTCCCTTAGAGAAGACACAGCAATAACCACTCACAGGTAATGTAAACACTCATGCAATACCAACTGGCTTAGAACTTAGAACTGTGATGAGAAATACACAAACAACGGATCTAATGAAATCAAATCAAATAAAACAATTGAAAATCTCATCCCATCAAGACACATCCACGGAAAATTCTTGACAAAAATTTAGAATATATCTGATCATTTGCCTAAAGGATCCGAAACAGCGCATGTACATGTCTTTATATAGAAGATCCTCCTTCTACGATATTTCAAGTTCTATTTTAAACTGACTTAATATGCAAAGTTTGAGGTATTGAGCACTCCATTGAATAAACCCATCATCCATAGGATATTTCATTATATTATATCATATTGCATCCTTGATTTGTACTATATATATATATATATATATATATATATATATATATATATATATATATACAAACTAATTTACAGGATCATATTTTTTCAATTTCGAGCGTTTTTATTTCTTATTCAGAGGTTTTAGACACTTTATGGATCATTGTAGGGATTGTTTGAGCTTCAAAACGAGAAAGGTCATTATTGCAATTCTAAAAACAAAATATGCTGCAGCCCCGTTTTCTCTAATCATTTATTCTTTCCCTTTTCTTGTCGAAGGCAAAGAATACATTAATCATGCCATAAGAAGACAGCATTTTAAATGATAGTGTCAATGTAATATAATGCAATTTATGATCATTCTGTCAGATCATGAATCAATGTGTTAATGATAAAATTACCTGTGTTGATAGGGACAAACGGAGCATGCATAGACCGTGAATAATCATAATAATAATTTGGAGTCAAAGCAGCTATTTGATCTATGATATCATCGGCAGTCGGTTAGCTCAATGCTCTCTGGGTCACACCTTGTTCAATTCCTGCAGCAGTGCTTTTTTTCTTCAATTGTTCATACTATTCAAATCTTCTTTGTCAGATTATACATTCACTCTGTGATAACAAGGAAACAATTGAAAAAAGAGTTACAGTCTAACGCAATTTATAATCGTATTCATATATATATATATATATATATATATATATATATATATATATATAGCACTCTGGTGGATGAGGGATTCCTTTGTATTCTAAAATATAATGCTTAAATTAAGCCTTACTGTCTGTTCGAGTAGTCAAGAGGTAGGATATCGGCCTACTGATCTTAGGTTAAGGTTACAATTCAGCCTTGCGGTACTGGATGGGATAATGGAAAGTCTACAGCCACCCTGAAGAGATGTAATACATCGAAACAACTGTCCGTGGGTGACACTATATATATATATATATATATATATATACACACATATGTATTCTGGCTATATGTATATATTTAGCCATAATATTTTTGATAACTAATGCTCCTTAACCTCATCACCCTTCTATTTACACTATCCGTAACATACCCAAAAAATCTAACTCCACATCTGCTGCTTAAGCAAAGACTTCATCATTAGCTGGAATTTCTCCATCGCAACAGGATGCATCAAACAGCCTTTATAAAATATTTTACCCATAAGTCATAGCTCCTAATAGTGGACTCTGGTTCCACTTGGGAACTTTACACCCTAAAAGCACACACCACTGAAGATGGGAAAAAATCCCGAAACCTGTCTGGACCATTAACATCCAAGGATTGATAAATCTTACCTTTGAACTCTTTACTCCCGAGTCTGTCACACCCTTTACAGTTCAGATTATATATATATATATATATATATATATATTCTGGCAATATGAATACATAACTATAGACTTTTTCGATGCATGTTTTTCTGCTTACGAGCATATCTCTGTCTACCAATGTATATATATATATATATATACATATATATATATATATAGATAGATATATAGATAGATACATAGATAGATGCAGAAAGATGGACAGAGAGAGAGACAGAGAGAAAGAGATAGATATATTAATTCATGCAATATTTTGCTTGATGAATGAAAATACTAATTATGTTTCAAATTGTTGTAATTTAATTTCTATTGTTTCGTTCTTTTTATTTCAATTCATCGTAATTGTATTTCTGCTGCTTGTTTATTTTTGAAAACTCCTTCAAAGATCGAAACTACTCGAGGGAATATGAACATTTGGCGTGATAAGTCCCTGCATCATTTAATGAAGTCCAGAAAAAATTGACTAACGTCGGGAATACAAATTCCATAATTTAAAAGTAACCATCAAATTTATATATATATATATATATATGTGTGTGTGTGTGTGTGTGTGTGTGTGTGTGTGCGTGTGTGTGTGTATGTGTGCGTGTGTGTGTGTGCGTGTGTGTGTGTGTCCGTCCGTGTACAAATATGTCCATATGTGCTGTACTTTTAATACTAGGACCAGGCAGGTACGAAAACAAAGGAATGATTGATTGAACCTATGAAATTTGTTCCCCAACAGTAAGTGCCGTGAATAATTGCAAAGTTCAACAAAGAAGATTCTGAACAGGAAAATCAACATAACAATTGTCCGTACACTTTTAGAATTGATGCATACAATCATTCCTCGGGGATGACATCATTCAATCAACGTTGAAAACTGGCTGAAGAACTTGATGTCAATTGATCAGCAGTTTGCAGAGAGCGTGGAAGATTCCTAAAGTTGCTATATAGGCTCCACAGGAATCAGTTGATCCAGTAATTAGATGATGCATTATTGTGGGTTTCACTTAATGCAAGGAATGATAAGATCCTTCTTTTTTTATGATGACACTCAGAATGAGAGTTGGCGAAACACATAACGTCATCTATCATACGCTGACTCCCGACAGCCTGTACTATCAACACAATAACATATCCAGTTAGAAAAATATATATCTTTGTATATTCGTTCGGTATGGAAGGCAAACTGATTCACAAATTGCTAAAACAGTATATATATATATATATATATATATATATATATATATATATATATATATATATATATATAACTCTCCCTAATTCAGGATTGGGCACTATTTACGCGAGGTGAGCCGTTCACTATAAGCCTATGCAATGCTCTTCCATCTTAGGGATAGAGCACTCTGGTGGAAGGGTAATAATGCATGGGTGAATATACTGCTCAAATTCAACCTAACTGACTGTCTACTTCTGCGTGGGGCAGAGATAAGATGTCAGCCTCTGAGTCTGAAGCAAAGGTTTTGCTCCTACATCTTGGTACTTGATGTTGTATTTATTCGCTGTCCCATCATAGTAAAATATGACACAAAGTCGAGCTTAACGTGGGGAAATGGGAAACCTCTATCCAAAAATGGCTCCACCCACCGCAGCTTTGGTTTGCTTAGCAACCAAAGCAACCTCCGCCACGAAAGCGTCAGAACAAGTCCCGACCTGCTCCATTAACTGCAATGGAGCAGTGCTGCCCCAGGGCAACGGATCCCCAGCAGCTGGACCGAGTAATAGAAAGGGAACCAGAAGGTTCCCAAAGTGCATAGCAGTGCGCAGCCTCAGTATAACTTCATTGGCTGACGCACTGCACCGGCGCACGGTCTTTGACACACAACCTCTCCAGCCCATTCGATAACCGAATGTTAGTACCGGCGCCTCAGTCCTCGCTGGGAAACAGATAATACACTTTAATCCAGCCGAAAAGGCCAGAAAAGGGGTTCTATTTAATCACTGTCCCACCTCAGCGAAATGTGAATCAAGGTCGAGCTTAACGTGGAGAAAATAGGAGACACCTTTCCAAAAATGGCTCCGGTCGACGTGACATTGTTTGCCAAGTGACGTAGAAGCTAAAACAACCTCTGTCATGAAAGTGTCCACCTTGGGACCAGCTCCTTTAAGTGCAATGGACCAGTGCTGCCTTTGAGCACGGGATCCCCTGCAGCTTAGCCGAGTAATAATAGGAGAGCCGAAGGACGAGTCCAAAGGCTCCCCAATGCGCGTAGCAGTGCGTTGCCTCAGAAAAACCTCAATTGCTAACGTAGGTCATCTTAAACAGGCCAGAAAGAAGAGTTTCTATTTATCTACTGTCCCATCACAGCGGAATTTGATACAAGGTCGCGCTTAACGTGGGGAAAATAGGTCAACCCTTTCCAAAAATGTCTCCAGCCGACGCGGCTACGGTTGGAAAGCGCATCGTAATGGTTAAACAACCTCAGCCACGAAAGCGTCCACCAGGGGACCTGCTCCTTTAGCTGCAATGGTGCAGTGCTGCCCCGGGGAAACAGAGACCCTGCAACTGGGCCGAGTAATAATGGAGAGTCCAAAGGCTCCCCGATGCGCTCAGCAAACGCAGCCGCAATAAAAGCTCATTGGCTAACGCTTGCACCAGCGCACTCGGTCTTTGACACCCCCCTCTCGGGCCCATTCGACAGGCAAGTGTCAGTACTGACTCCTCGGTTCATGCCAGGGAACAGATACTACACTTTCATCCTGAAGAACTGGCCAGAAAAAAGTGTCTATTTATTTACTTTCCCACCACAGCGGAATTTGACACAAGGTCGGGCTTAACGTGGGAAAAATCCTGAAGAACAGGCCAGAAAAAGGGGATGCAGTAGTATAATGGGTAGTTTGTAGCTTCACTGAAGAGTCGTAATACAATGAAACAGCTCTCTGTGAATGAAACAATTATTCAATATATATATATATATATATATATATATATATATATATATATATATATATATATATATATATTCTCAAAATACAGGTGGAATATGGTGAAACAGCAGAGGAGCTTCCCCAAATGACTAAAACTCACGATATAAGATGCTCTTTTTTCCCACCAATTCTTCTTTATCACGCTGAGTAATTGTAGTCGAAGAGATATAGTCTGATTCAGAGTTGTGACAAAAATTAACGGAGAGTCAAGATAAAAATAGAAAAAATTCGTCAGAATTAATAATAATGTTGCAATACTTGATCAGTGTATTTTAAAAATTGAAGTAATATAGTATCCACAAAGACTGCTACGTCTCGATAGCGAACATCTACAGCAAAGAATGCCGGTTATAAAAAGGTACGTGTGAGATGTTAAATCAGTTTTGTCTCAATTATAAAGTCCCTGTAGCTGAATCATTTTGAGCAAGCAGGCGTATACCTTCTGTGTTGAGGCACAAGTTTGATTTTCCTCTTTGTCTTTCTCTCTATTTTCCAGGATCAAAGTCTGATACAAAGTTCTGATAAACAGCAACCAAAAATTAGTATGAAAGTTTGAAAAAGTAAAAAACTAGTGAAAATTATCAATAATACTTACGTCTGGTTTCGTGTTTATTCTGTTTTATGTTTGCTTCGATGCATGTAACTTCTTGTTTCTATCATTTGTATGTTTGTGAGTTTTGTTATACACTTGTTAAGGTGTGTGTGTGTGTGTGTGTGTGTGTGTGTATATATATATATATATATATATATATATATATATATATATATATATTATATCATTTCTCAATCTCTCTTCTATGTTTCCGATACCTCATAACTACAGATATAATAATTAGTATTGACATCCAATCCGTCCTAAGAAGAAAGGATAATAACGGTATTTGTTTTTACCAATCTGTCGTTTGAAGAAGGTATGTTTTTCATGACGTCCATATTTCGGGCGTAAGGATTTTATTATATTCCCACGGGAAATTACGTCACGAATGAATTCAGCCAATTGAAATCTGAGATGTATTTGGCCAGTTTGAAAAAGTTGAGAAATCTTAGGAAAGAGGGATTGGAGGAGACCAGTCACCCCTTTGGTGGACACCTGTTGCGCCATTAGCGAAAGATATTTTGGTTGAAGGTAACAATCCGTAAGAGGAAGAAAATGGTGAAGATAATACCAATTTACTAATATAACCTGAGCATCGTAAATTGAATTCAGCTAAAATCCTACTAAGGGAGAATTCAAAACTACGAATCACAAGCTCAATGAAACACCAGAAAATCCATGGTAATATCTACTGAAATATGATAAGGAAAATGTGGAGGAAGAAAGGTAAAAAGGAGGACTGTTCTTCTGAAGGTCTGAATCAAGATTCTCACCGATCTAACACAATACTGCTGACAAAATCTGTATTTGATATATCTGTAATAACCAACCGAAAAGTATCAGTGATACATGAATGTATCGAAGAGAGAAACAAAAAAAATATTTTGCTAGACATAATGAGGGAATGTTTCTTTCAGCCTTTTATATCCAGTGGTATGGCTTTGTACGTATTACATACATACATACATACATACATACATACATACATACATACATACATACATACATAGCCAACAAGCCACTCTGACGACCATGGAAACTAAATGAACCTTTTTGGACAGTCACAATTATTAGAGTCTTAATATAAAAGAAAAAAAAATCATGAACCTTGGACAAATTTCCACCAGAATCATCCGCCAAGGACTTCAATATATACACACAGAAGTATAAAGCCAGTCTTTGGGGAACAAAGTATTTCAATTTAATTAATTTACAACTGGAGCTGTTTTAGTTTTCAACTTTTTTCGGACTTTTGAAGGAATTGACTGGAAATGTATCATTTATTAAGGCTTGCAAATATGTTCATAAATGTTGAACACGTGAACTATACCTTCTCTCTCTCTCTTCGTCTGTCTCTCTCTTTCTATATATTTCTGTCTCCCTATCTATCTATCTATTTATCTATCTCTCTCTCTATATATATATATATGCAAAATACACATATGCATATACATACATATATATACATAACACAGATTACATACATACATACATATATATATATATATATATATATATATATATATATATATATATATATTCACATCTCGGAGCATATATTATGTACACGCACACACACTCACACATATATATATATGTATATATATACACACACGAATGAATGTATGCGTGCAAGTGCAAAATTTAAAACCATTGTTGAATCATTTATCTATTTCTCGAATATATATACGTATATATATATATATGTGTGTGTGTGTGTTTTTGTGTGTGTATGTGTGTGTGTGTGTCTGTCTGTCTGTGTGGATGTGTGGGTGTGAATTATAAACTGTATTATATTATATGGAAACTTGTTTTCCATCATTACAAGATTAATTTATCACTTGGCTTGGACAACGTAAGCAGAATAAATAATTAAATGAGCTGCAACCACCTCACTTGAAGATTCATTACTGCAGAAATGCCATTTTTTAAACTTATCCTATTCATGTTGTCTACATCAAGTAATACATATAATTTTTTAACTACGAAAGATCATTTCAAATAGGATTTTCTATGTAATATACATGGATTCATAATCCTTCTGTCAGATCATATATATATCATTTTCTCAAAACATAAATGTGTTGGAAGGAATGAATGGAGCAGATATAAACCGATGGAAGCAAGATGATAATTTGGGAGAATCCACTTTTTTTCTTAATTTTGCATCACGGCAACTGTTATGCTCAAAAGTTAGAGCAACGCTACGTTAAAGTGGCTACCCTACTGGTAGCAGGCTCAATTCTTGCAGCAGCCCCATTTTCTAGGTTGAGTGACATATCAACTGTTTAACGATTGACTATCATTTCAATTATGAGTTTTATATTATATAATGCAATGCATAATCATTCATAATCGAATCATATATATATATATATATAAATATATATTTTATATATATATATATATATATATATATATATATATATATATATATATATATATATATATATTCTAGTTGCAAGCTGTCCATTTAGGTATTTCAGTAAGTTTGCATGTGTATGTATATAGTATGAGAACGGTTCTGTTCAGCTAGTATACATTCTAAACATCGATGTTTAACCAATATTAACGGGATGGCAGACTTACAGTGACGATCGTTCCACATAAATAGAAAATAGATCGATAGATATTATACATGTATATTGAACGGAAAGCAAGTTTTCAGTAGACAGTTAGAGATAGATTGTGAATATGATCTCCGTCTAAAACACTAAATCTCTTCATTTCATTTTGAAACATTCTCCAAGGTCCGTTGTTCATCATCATCATCGTCCTTGTACATCGACTGTTGAACATTCACCTTCCAAAGGATATGCCCAACTTCTATCTTTTATCTCCAGGAACTCGACCAAGTCATCACTCCCTTGTATCATCTTCTACTAGTCACTATCTAGAATGGGATCCATGTTATGATTCGAAGAGTCAAACAGTTATCTGTTGAGTATTCATGCCAGAGGTGAGCAAAATTCAGTTTACAATGACAAAAAACGCCAGGTGTTTCATGTTGAATGATAGACATGGCCGTTTATTTCACAAAAATGACACTGTACAGCACGTTTTTGTAGTTTGGTAGTGAGTGTTTTTTTCTGATTATGATTGAAACGAGTATTGAAAAATGGCTATTGCTGCGAGACTAATCAAGATCAACCCCCAAAGATGAAGATTCCTGTTATACTAAAAAAATCAGTATAGAACCAATGCATAATCCATATAGTCTCCTATGGGGCTGAAACAGGGAACTTGACCAAGAAACTTCCCCCCAAACTGTGCAACGTTCACACGGAAGAATCATGCTTGACATCTCCTAGTGAGATCACAAGCACAATATATCACGGAAAAAAACATGAGCCTAAGGCATCATACACTCGATTAATAAGCTCAAGTGGCAATAGGTTAGTTATCTTAGAAGAAAGACGAACAACCGATGGACATCACGACTCACAACATTACGTCTCCTCGGTGATCACATGTGAGAACAAGGCTGGCAGAATACAGGATGGAGAGACGTTCTAGACAAGCTCAGAAATTATTGGCTCTGCGACGCTGTTGATTGGGATATCTGGCCAATCACAGGGAAAATTTGATTTCCAACGATGAACGATTAAAAACTGATGATGAAGATGATGATGATGATGATGATGATGATGATGATGATGATGATGATGATTACATTCAACTTTTGCTTCAGCGACCAAGTCATTGACATTCAGATGTGTTTTTTTTTTTATCACTTCACGTGATTGATAACGTAAAGATTTACCCATCTTCTAACTGAAATAAGTAATTCTCAATCATCACTGTTGTGGTCGTAGAAGTAGAATTTGAGGGAGCTAATCGACCTTTTATAATACTTTTCAGACCCCGGAACTGAAAAGTAAAAGTAAAATGTTACACAAGGCGATGAAATAGATCTGTACATTGAACAGAGAGTAAAGGTTAAGTTTCAGAGAAGAATGGATTCCTGCTGAACTGAACCCAAGTGCAGAATCATCCTTCTGTGCTGCTAGCCGATCACTCATTTGTATTTTCTTTGTCTTTCGATGGATTATACCAAGTGAATTATTAGGTAAGCATGAACGGTGCCAGATACAGACCAAAGAAATTTCAGAGGCTAATAATTGATAATTTTTACATCTTTTGGACAAAGTAATACTCTTCAACATGAAAAAGAAAAAAAAAAAAGAAAAAAGGAAAGTTACACAGTGTGAACAATGATAGAATCTGTGTATGATTATTGAACAGAAAGTAAGGGTTCATCTTTGCATCATGGCAATATAGTTACATGGGAATAATACTCTCTCTGAAACTCTTGAAAATGTTTTACCATGATAAAAAGGGGCATAAAGACTAATACTATCAGCTTTTTCATATATTTAATTCGTTCGATTCATAGAATATAGAAGCAAGCACAACACACACACACACACACACACACACACACACACACACACACACACACATATATATATATATATATATATATATATATATATATGTATGGGGGGGCACGAGTTTGTCTTCGCAAATCTTCCAAATAGCAATTTTCCTCGCATTTTTTAAAGGCCTTGATCAATTCTGAAGAAAAAAATTGCATGAGAATAATCACTCAATTAGAACAAATGGCATGTAAAATAAATATGCTGAAGACAAAGAAACTGCAATCAAAATTGAACATCCATAAATAGAAAAAGTAGACCACTATATCTACCTTAGACGACTCATCTCCACGAAATCCTCAAAAAAAAAAAAATTAAGCGAAGAATCGCTTTAGACTCGCTGGCTTTCTGGAGGACAAGCTCAACTTTACAAAAAAACAACAAAAAAACTACGAGTAAGGAAAGGAAGGTTATATATCCAATGCATTCTCTGGATCGTTAACATAACGTTGGGAGATCACAAAGAAGCACAATATATTCAAGAAAAAAAAAAGTCCCTGGTATCATATAATCCACTGAAAAAACTCAAATGGCAACGGGCTGGTTATGTCGTAAAACTGGCAGATACGCGCTGGACATCACAGCTCACAACACGGATCGCCATAGTTCACATGCAATTTTAGGGCCAACAAACTGTAAGATTGCATGACAAACTAGATAAGTTCAGAGAGTACTGGATCTGTGCCACCCCTGGTAGAGAAATCTTGCCGATCATAAGGAAAATCATAAGTTAAAAAACCGATGATGATGATGATGATGATGACGATGATGATGATGATGATGATGATGATGATGATGGTGATGGTGATGGTGATAAATACAACGGTTGATATAAGGATATTTAAAGGAACTGTGCGGGTATACATTTGTAAACTGACATTTGAGAAAGTGCTTGGAGATATTGAGGATAGATAGATTCCGTGTTTGAAAGATGTTTTCGTGAGAATAAATAATTGGAAAGTTGATAGGGTATTAAGAATCTGATTATTTGGTAATTGAAGTCAGAGCTATAAAAATAACTGCGTGATAAATTTGTTTAAAAGTGTTTTAGGAGAATGATGTAATTTGGGAAATTACTATTAAAAGTTGAAAAGTATTTTTAAAGTATGAAGTCTTGACAAGTCTCATAAACAGTGAATGGACACGGTGCTGAGAGGGAAAATGGTTTAAAAAATTAATAAAAAGAGTATAAAGGTGTTTACTGTGAAAAGTTTTCCCTGGAAGTATTAGGAATGAGTACAAAAATGGATATTTGTAAATCTATAGGTTTTTAAGAGAATTTTTTTCTTTTTTTTGAATTTACCCTGGGGTATTGAAAATGTTACCGATGAATTCAATGTTGGGGATTTATTGCAAAGTGTTGAGGCAATACCGGGGACGTTTCTTCCGATTCTCACCGGGTTGTGTAAAAATGAATCAATGTTTACCCGTGAATTCATTACAAAAAATGACATAGACGGATTAGGGAACCCCCAAGGGTAAAGTCTGTCTGGTAATATCTTTCAAAAAATGTCTGAATAATCTGAATTAAAAGGAGGATTGAACAATTATCATAGTAGAAATTAGTAGTTCTATTTTGGAATGGTTAGTTAGTATATACCAGTTTGATAGCAATAGAAGTGTTAGTATTACTTAAAATGACGAGGTCTTGGAACAAAAAAATTAATTTTTCAAAGACTCTTACCAACAAGTGTGCGTTAAAGAAAGGGAAGAACACTGACAGATATTATCAAGGCCCATGTGATAATACTGTGGATCGTACAGCCTTAGGAGGGGATAACTAAAAAATAAGAGAATTATAGGAGTTCTCACTGAAAAAAAGGAATCATGTAAATTGCACGAAAAAAAAATTACCAAAGCATTTGCAATGTATCAACTTACGTACTATTCCCCATCCAACAGACTTCACCAATCCAGAGTTAAAAGGGCATTGCTATTGTGGTCTTTAGTGGATGGCTCACCCTTCTCAAAGTGCTCAACCCTAAAGAAGGGAGAGTTAATTATAATAATGAGTCGTTCCGTTGTATTACAACTCATTAGTGTGACTATTGACTATCCAATACCCCTTCCAGTCATGCAAGGTAAAATCGACTTACCTATCCATCTATCGACATATATATATATATATATATATATATATATATATATATATATATATATATATATATATATATATATATATATATATATATATATATATTAGAAGATAAAATGAAGCAGCAATCCTTTATTCAAACATATACCGTTTAGAATAACAGAGAAATTCTTTTTCTTAACGTTTTATTACGAAAAATCTGTTAAAATGAGTATTTGAAACTAACTAATCGCAACGTCCCGGATATTCAATTGACAATCCGTTCAATTCATCTCATCAGCAATGTAGTATTAAATGGATCAAAAATCCACTCCATTGACTAAGATAACTGGAAGGATGCATTAGAAGTATCAAACAATGTTGGCCCTTACATAACTCAGATGTTCATTATGACTGTTGTCATGTCAACTCCTAACCCCCTACTCTCCATCCCTAAGTAATTGTAGTTTCTGGAGTGATGGACCAAAACTAGTGATGTTTGTGTCAAATCAACAGAAATGTATTCTCAGAATACATTAGTAACGTAACGTTAAATACATCGTAACAGTTCAAGGAAGATTTGCCATGGTAACTGCCAAAAATACTGGATATTAAAAAAAAATGGCTTCTCTCCATTCAGGAAAACGTTGGAAGAATGACGCCCTAGTAATGAAAAGAGATATTTTCACTTACTGGTGGAGAGTTACATTCATTTTTATGTCTGCAATAAAGCATTTCTCGTTTTTCTAATCTTAAAAACTAGTTTGGGTTTTCTCTTTGGAAGAGTTGAAAATTAGCTTGAAGCACATTTTCAAAAACAGGGTGTACCTGTATTTCAGTTTTGTAAGAAGAATGTTTTTCTTAAATGCCAAAGATAAGTGAAAGCCTTTTTTTCTTGTCTCTTTCCTCCCGGTGTTCAGACGGGGAAAATCTTGCTTACAAATACTAAGAGGTTTCAGCAGTTAAATCATGTTTTCTTTTGTTTTTCAGAAAATTTAGTATTTTTTTCAAGAGGAATTTTCATTTATTCTTACGCCTCTGCTATATTTTAAAACGTTATTTTTTCCTTCGAGAGGGCTTTGAAACAACGTTAACAAAATAGGGAAGTTGATAATGTTTTGAGAATCTTTTCTGTTTAGAACATTAGTTTCAAGGAACTTTTTAAACTTAAAATTTTTTTTCACGAAATAAATATCAACAAAGAGTTTGTGGTATTAAAAAGAAATTATCGCAAAGGTTATATGCTGTTTTATGCTAACGCAGCCAAAATACTCTTTTGTCGAAATTAAATCTTCTTATATGAAAGTTTATCCTAATAGTAGCATATATTTATATAAAAATGACGGACTTATTTAGGTATGGATCGGGTGAAAAAGGAGCATGAAGCTAATTTATTAGATGATCTATTTTAAAATATCAATTGTTCATTTAAACATTTGATTCGAAAACATAACGTTACTCAAGGTGTTAACCGAAAGCTTTTTTATTCTCATGTTAAAATTCGACATTATGGCTAAAATTGACGGATCTGAATTTTAAAAGGGAATTGGCCAGTAAATTTTTCGGTTTGGACATTAATACATACTTGGCCATTTTTTTTTTTTTACAATGAACAATCATCGCTATGATTATTGCAATTGAGCACTTTCATCAATATAACGGGGCTAGAAACGTCTCCCGTTATCTTGCAACTGTGCGTCTCCTTAGTATCACAATTGGTTGCTGGCACGATTGGGTTTGATACACAAATATAATAAAGAAGGGGATGCTGATTCTGAGCAGTCAATTTCTTTTGTCACAAAACACAGGGAACTAAACAGCAAAACATAGTAGGCAACATAAAAAAGGGGGGAAAGAGAGAGAGAGAGATGGGGGTAGGAGAGCATCGGAGAGACAAAAAAAGGATAAGTAATCCTACGATTATTAGTCATGGTCACTTGGCAATAGAGACAGACGGAGGAAATAGGAAAGTCAACAATCACATTTCGTGCCTTCTTGGTTCCTATGCATGTAATTCTATCCATCGATAAATTAACGTGGCAAAACAACTAATGTATTCTACTCAAACAATTATAACCCCAAAGTCATTATCCTGTTATGTTACACGTTTACCCCTGCCAATTACAGTTAGTACAAAGGGAGTCTCACTCACTCAATAAATGATCTTTTCTGTAATTTGCTCACAAAAGCAAAGCCTTTTTTATATTGTGATTGCTCAAACATCTCAATGAAACATTCGCATTCTCACGTAATTATCGTCGTTATGAAACCAATAAATCATACATTTACAGCCCCATCATTCTTTTAGCTCTAATTATCAATTTCATGTGGAAAAATCAACTTTAAGGTTGTGACGGTAATCTGACAAAACAGAGATACAACCGTCCAACTAATTGCATAAATAATCATATCAATGTGCTCATATTAGCTATAAATAGATGGATCACAAATTGTCGGATAAGGGTGTACGTGAAGAAGAAGACTGCGTCACTTCCTGTGATCAACACTTGTCTCGCTCTCTCTCTATCTTTTATTCATTCAATTTCAGAAAGGTCCTTTTTTTTTCTCCTTACTGACCCAAATTTGACGCATCATAAGGGGGCACCTTTTTTCTTTTATACCGACTGTCGCCGATTTTTCGTCCAATTCGAAAGTAAGTATTTATTCATTGTATCTAGAAAAAGAGGTATAATGTTGGGGAAGTGACTCAATTGTAAATCGTGAAAATCCACACACTTGCTCAAACGATGATAAACAGCAGACATCATTTGCACGTCATTTCTAACATTGAATGAACAAGTGATTTTGAAATTCATGAAAAGAAACTAAGTTAATATGAATATTGCTTTGAATAAATTTGATTGTTTGTAACAATAGGAAGAAATAATTTGTATTAAATGTAGTATATCTGCCGACAACTCCAGTGGAATACGCAATAGTGACCATTCGGAACGAGTCTAATTTGAATACCATGGAGAGATCAAAGACAAATACATGTGCTTAACATTTTCATTGAAAATCCACCTACCCCAATCTTGTCATATGTATCAATCTATTTCAGTCTCATATTAATTGATCTATGTCTCATCCAATCAATCCTAATGCCTTTATATATCTCTCTCACTCAACCCCTTAACAAACAAAGCACACACACACACACACACACACACACACACACACACACACTTTATCTAGAAGAATATCAGCAAACTATTCGTGCAAAGTTGACCCAAAATATAAATAGACATCAGAAAAAATACGAGACAAAAACTTGAATATTCTACATTTAGAATATTCATGTTTTGTCTTTTATACTCGCGTACTCACGCAAATCATCCATACTGTGACCCCAAAAATGTGACCAGATGCCCCAGCAGGCACACACACACACACTCACACACACACACACACACACACACACACACATAGACGTGCAAAGACAAAATAATATGTTGCTCACTTGGACACACACGTCATTGCATGCCCACAGTATTTTGAGAACTTGTAAGCAGGAACATATCTGTATTTCATTACATCCGGATTGACTTCTTCAGAATTCTTTCAGACTACCAATGTATCAGATACCCATCAGGAATTTGCCATATTAAGACTCTGCATGCAAGTTGTCTCAGCCAATAACACAACTGCCCTCGTTGATCACAATCTAAGAAAAGCTAAAATACTGAAAAACAAACATTGAAAAAAACAAAGATGTTTAGAATTTGCTTTAAGGTCGCAAAGCAATACAGAAGAAGAGCTTTCTGGGTTCTGCTATGTATCCTCTTATTCGGCTTAAATAATATCAAGACCGACCAGAATATCAATCAAAAGAAGTGATAGATATATCCACACACACACATATATATATATATATATATATATATATATATATATATATATATATATATATATATATATATACATACATATATATATAACGCTGCTTTTTTGTGGGTTGAGCACCTTTCGAGTAAGGCAACTCGTTTATGATAAGCTAAATGCTCTTCCAACTTTGGAATGGAGCATCCTGGTGGATTCTGAATTGTGCGTAAGTAAATAAAATGCTCGAATTTAGTCTTACTGACAACCCAGATTTACTTGGGGTAGGGGTAAAATGCAAGCCTCTGGATCTGAACAAAAATTTTCGATCATACTTCGTGCTACTGGTTGAAGTGTTTATTCCCCGTCCCACCACACCAAAATATGACACAGGGTCGAGCCTCAAAGTGGGGAAATAGGAATGCTCCATATCAAAATGGCTCCAGCCGACGCGACTTCCGTTGCCAAGCAACTGTAGGAGCTAAAACAACCTTCGTCACGAAAGCATCCACTTTGGAACCTGCTTCCCTTAGTGCAATGGAGCAGTGCTGCCCTGGGGCAACGGATCCCCCGCAGCCCAAAGGCCTCCGATGCGCGTAGAAGTGTGTAGCCTCGGCAAAACCTCATTAGCTGAGACACAGCACTTGGTCTTGACACCATCCACATCCAAATCTCTAGCCCATTCGTCAGGCAAGTGTCAGTACCTGCACTTCGGGCTCTGCAGGATGGGATAATGGATAGTGTAAAACCACACTGAACAGCTGTAATACAACGAAACAGCTATCTCTAGATGACTCAATTATTAGTTATATATGCGTATAATGTATGTGAGTGTGCTGATATGCATGTTTGATTGGTTTCAACATTTGAGAATAAGTTTTTTTTTATTCTTTTTGTTTTAGTTAAGGTTTTTTCTTTGCATACAAGTGGATGTTTGTTTATATCTGATGTAGATAAACATTTCCTTACAGAGTGTGATATTTGAGCACTTCACGCCGTACGTCATTTTTTGAAGCTAGGGAAAAACTGCCGTTGTTTAGTTGTTTTACAAATTTGGATCCAGTTGAATTCGTTTCTTTTCCAAACTTGCTGGCTTATTGGCTGGTTGTTTGGTTACGTACGTATCACGAGTACACAAGTTATGTGGCGGAATCTTTAATCATTTTCTCTTCTCTATGAAAAAACTCCCCAAAGAAACATTTTGGAAAAGGTCGTTTCATTAGATGACATTTTGACTATTATGACTTGTCTCTTTTGAAAATTGAGACATTTTCAACGGCCTGTGTCCAAAAGATTGTAAAAGTTACTTTAGTATTTATCATCCCCATTTCCTAATAATTTAATTGATCACACCAAACACAGCATGCAGCCACAATAAATTGTTCACTAGACAGTTGCTTTTGAGTGACTGAGCAGATCTATTCCAGTTGAACAAAGGCTTCATTTTATTTGGGACCAAAACGAATATTGAAAAACCGTAGTCATCACTGTTGGTGAAACTTTCCATCTTTTTTTACACTATTGCGTATACTCATAGGTTTGCCCCTGTGTTCTTGGCCATAACGTTTTGAATTGAGTGTTGGCATCAGTATCCCATCAAACATTTTTGATTTCTGGAAAGAGTTTCTGGCCTCTTGAAAGTCTTATTCGGATGGAATTATTTACTGGCACGTTCCAGCACACCTGGCTATACCGTTTTGTCTGCAGATTCAAAAATTAGCATCTGTACAACAAAACCAATCCTTAATGTTTCTTTTTCAATTTTCGAGAGAAAAAAAAAATTTTTTTGAATCTTAATTTTTTTCTGGGAAAAGCTCATTATTATTATTATTATTATTATTATTATTATTATCATTATTATTATTATTATTATTATTATTATTATTATTATTATTATCATCATCATCATCATCATCATCATCATTTTCACTCTTTTTTTGGCTTTTTCCATTTGAAAACACCAGTGATGCAATAAATAGAATTTATTTTGACCATTATTCTTTGACAGTCTTTTGCATCCAAGATAAACATTTTGGCATTAATCTTTCTGGCTTTAAAGTAAAGACATATTTCATGGTTATTCTCAGTTTTTATTCAATTCCCAACATCAACATATAGAACTAATTAGTTGTCTTATTACTTTGAAAGAATTAGCATAATTGAGAGATACGTTATTTATCTGAGCGTCTCCTATGCCACTGACTCTTCCTTGCGCTAGCTGATATATATATATATATATATATATATATATATATATATATATATATATATATATGGGGGGGTTGCATATGAGTGTGTGTTGTACATTTTGGAGAATTTAAATAATACACAATGGCAATCAAATCTTGAAAAGAACATCTATACATGCAACGTCTTCATATTTCTCAATATTTCAACGTGAATGCCAACTCCAAATACGAAAACAAGCTACTGAGAAAAAACCCCAGGTTATCTGAGATAAATGAACCAGATAAAAAGAAAAGGTTTATTGACCGAATTGCAACATGAATATACACATAATATAAGGATATCAATATCAGTTCAAATGTGAAACAACCTTTGAATCTAATTCAACTCATTTTGTGACATTCCAAACATCACCCACGACGTTATTTGCTTAGGTTGCAACGAGTAATACATAGGGGACACTTCTCTCTTGCGGAACAGACGACAGATCTGGGATCTTTCGATCAGGATCCCAAAACTTAGCTCACAAGTAGGTGTATGTTCTTCACGAAAACTACCATTTTTATTTTCCCCTTTCCACTGAATTAAAACCTGCATTGAATTCCAATTAACTGATTAATTAAAAGTTAAAATTTATATTTACAGACAGTATTGCCCCTTTTTTTAAATCTCAAAGTCGACCCCTAAATAACCAATTGACCCTTTAAGAAACCTCTCATTCCCTCTAAATCGAATTGGACTGCCAAGTCATGCTCATACAATTATTGATATACATACCTTTTTCACTTTTTCCTTCAATCCATTCAACCCTTATTGCAGTATTTATCTAACCATTTGCATACACACACACACACACACACACACACACATGCACACACACACACACACACACACACATATATATATATATGAATGAAGTGTTTTGAATTACAGATGACTAGTGAGAGATTTCCTCAGTAGTAAGACCATAGACGACAGAGCCAATATCCTGACTTTCCCATCAGTCTGAGCCATGGATTTTAAGGTGGAACCAGCTTGCCCAGGGCAAATTCCACACATTAAACAAACGGTTAGCATCCGATGGTCCACTGAAAGAAGCCAGATTCCTAAGGCCTGAGGTTTGAAAGGAGTGATTCCCTCTTAATGGATGCATACTCCCCTTAAGGTCTGTCACCTTTTTGCAAGAATATTCTGACAATTGGGTTCGTTTGAGGTTAAACAACAAAATGCACAATCTGAACTGGTTATCGAGTTTTACCATCTCTTTGAGAGGAATGGGAGTGTACAGCCGTCTGCAGGTTAAAACACAGAACCACTGGATAAAGTGACTGCCTAAAATTTGTAGGAACAGATATTCCGCTTAGTACAGCAACCGAAACTCCGACAAAGTAGCTATGCAGTGACTTTAAGGATCCATTAACACTCAACCCGAGAGTAGAGGGCTAGGTGCCCAGGTCAATGCCCTAAAAGAAAGGTGAGGGGCACATCTGTTGAATCCTGGCTTCCTGTCCTTGCAAGAACCCAAATTGTGTATTTTTGACCGTGTATATAATTGTCAGACAACACAAAATACCACGAGCATCAGCCCACAACTGCTGCAACTATTTCCACTTATAGGTCCAACAAAACTACCATATATTCTTTTGCACACTGAAACTTACCCTAAAACTCAACGGTCGCATCGCTACTGCTTGTCAACGATTACCATTCTTGTTTTTCATTTTTGCTTTCAAAATTTGTTTTGGAGCTGAATTTGTTTTCCATGGAAATTTTAACCACTTCAATTTCTAGGGAAACTTCAACCACTGAAATGTACACACATACTACAGAAGATTGTCACTATTCCCTACTAAATATGTGGTCTATTAATTGATTGATTCATCGAATGATCGATTAATAAATAAAGTATCTATATACTTTTACAGTTGTCTCATCCCAAATAGATCATATATATACATACATACATACATACATATATATATACATATATATATATATATATATATATATATACACATATATAAATATAAATATATATATATATATATATATATATTTATATATATATATATATATATATATATATATATATATATATATATATATATAAAGCAAGCATCAACGGAAAACCAACTGCTATGGTCTTCAAAGTTTTTTTCTAACGTTGATATGATGATGTTAAGTTCTACATTGTATGTAGAAGAAGAATACTCAAAAGACCAATATGAATTCAATCTTGCAACACTTTTGAGGTTGTTTCCCTTGAAGTTTACAATGGGTAGTTGCCATATATATATATATATATATATATATATATATATATATATATATATATATATATATATATATATATATATACACTTTATGAATAGAGAGACTCTATTTGTTACGATGGAATATCATTCCAGATAAGAATTTCTATACAACTTAACGCAGTATATCATAATCATATCCATTTTGAATATATACCTGTTGAATTGAAACGTATTAACTAAGAATAAACATGATGAGACCGTTGGGTGAGAAAAAATCAAATATCTATGTGGGGGTGTATATTTACATACATACACACACACACACACACACACACACACAGAGACATATACACACACACACACATATGTATGTGTGTGTGTGTGTATATGTCTGTCCGTCTGCGTATCTGTGTGTTTGTATGTGGGTGTGTGTATGTGTATTCGATTGACAATAAGGACAATGTTTGTATTATAATCAAATTTATTATACTAACATATTTTGCCTTCCGGCGAATTCCTCCCACCCGAAAAATATGAAGAATTCTATTTCAAGTAAAGACGCCTTCCGATACCATTTCTGATTGCTACTTTGACAAAGCTTGTAGGCAAAACTATTTCTACAATAGATTTATCTCATATGCTTCTCTTTTCTTTGTTCTCAACTCAGAACACACACACACACACACACACACACATATATATATATATATATATATATATATATATATATATGTATATATATATATATATATATATATATATATATATATATATATATATATATAATATCATCAGTCTTTTAACGTCCATCATTGGACATAGACCTTATCTTATGTTCAACGACAGACGTTAAAAGACTATATATATATATATATATATATATATATATATATATATATATATATATATATATATATATATATATATATATATGTATATATATATTATCCACTTACCATGATCTTTTTTGTGAGTATTTCTTGATTCATTCCGACCAGAGCAGCATTCTTCTCAGAAGACACCTGTTCAGCTCTTTACAAATCATGTTGCTTTTTACAAGTTTTGATGCTGAAAGGAGAATTAGGGATATTTTGTGAAATGTTTGTATCCGTAAAGATAACAGATAGTTGGAGAGGTGAGAATATAACAAGGAATCGTGGTCCCTATATTAGAACCAGAGAATATCCATAGCAGAGCAACAAAACTTGTTCCAGACCAAAAGAAAAATAATTGAAAAAATAGAAACAAAAGCTCGAAGAAATGAGAAGTATGTGCGATCAGGCAGGATTGAAACTTTTGCTTCACACCTGGTGGCTGATATCCTACCTCTGAGCTACGGAACTGGATGATCAGTGAGGCTGAATATAAGCGATTTATTTATTTACGCATAGATTCCCTATCCACCAAAGTGCTCTATTCCTATGCAAAATATTAGAAAGTAAGTATTTGGAAGTAAGACGAATTCGGGAGTAGTAGTGTTGGAAAGGTTGTCCCTAGTTGTTTGCTGGTAGTTGTAGGGGTGTGCTCCCTCTCTATGCCTCAGTACGATATGTATAATGTGAACTATAGGAAGTGAGACAGACTCAGGATTGAAAGTGTATTGAAACTAAGTTTATCAATCCGTAGAAGTTTCCATAGATGCGCTTGACATATCTCGGAAAATATTCACATCTTCAGTTACATGTGCCATGCTGTATTTGTGTGTGTGTGTGTGTGTGTGTTTGTGTGTGTGTGCGTGTTCGTGTGTGTGTGTGTGTGTGTGTGTGTGCGTGTGTGTGTGTGTGTGTGTGCACCATTTAATGAATACAAGATAAGTCTACCATCAGATGTTTTGCTTTGTGGACTAAAATGACATCCCATCTATTCAGGTCATCCTGTTGTGCAGGACTTAGTTTGGTCTGTGATGAAGTTTTTGGTAGTAGGTCTTGGAGAGGCCATGAGGTGTCAGGGTAGAAGGGAAGTGGTTTAGTGTTGGATTGTGATGGTAGGGTAAGGATAGTATAAATGGTTGAGTGATGAGGAAATTAACTTCATATGTATTGATCTCACGGGTCATTGAATGTATGTTGGCTCTGATTTGTACAAGTGGATATATATATATATATATATATATATATATATATATATATATATACGTGTATGTGTTGTGTGTGTGTGTGTGTGTGTTTATACATTTTGTGGGAAATATGTAATGCTCTATATTTAAAAAAAAATTAGAAAAAAACAATAAGAATAATTCAATGAAACAGAGCGTATGATAATTAGTTTTATAATATGGGTCAATGAAGTTGGGTCGATATTTTTCCATACAATAGACATTTTGTGTGGCAGTTCAATGTTAAAATTGAATTCTGTTTTCTTTTAATTATATACACAAGTCAGTTTTGAGATTTTTATTCATTTGTCTGATTGCTATTTTTTTGAATTTTTAATATCTTTTTTCTTTCATGTCTGCTAACAGCTTAAAGTTAGTGTCAGTATAAGTTTTTCATTTCATTTATTATTTATGTATTAGTTAATTACATATTCGGTAACAAATTTCAAGTTATGCACATTAACTGATGTGTCCACATTGACAGTGTTATTTACTAAAACTCATATTGTGTGGGAGTCCTAACCGTGTGTTTGCAGTAATTTTTCAATTATCTCATGGTATGCACCAATTTCTCTCAACATTTTACCGAAAACTCGATATGATTTCGTTGAAAATAGAAAAAAACCACGTAAGATAATATAACGATCTAAAGAGATATAAGTGGGGTAGGATGAAGGAGAAAGGAAAATCCAGTAAAGAAGAGAAAATAACAGTCAAGAATGAAAGAGGGGAAAAATTTAAAGATAAAAAAATGAGTGTGGCTCCGGCTTGGGGATAATCAGAGTCGTCATGAGTTTTTTTGGACTTGTGTGGGTTGTCATCTTTCAGGAAACTCTAAGAATATCAAATAAAATCAGATATCATTTTCAATATACTATCATCAGGAAAATACCCCAAAGCAGATGGATAAGAAGAATAAAACAAAGTGGGTGTCTGTTTATACGTTCTCTCAAACTATGGACGTGAAATTTGTTTAATAAATTGGGATCAAACAACATACTGGATAATTGTATATTATTCTTTTTATGCACGTCTACACATATCCAAACATGGGAATTCAATGTTCCTATCTGAATACATTACGTATATATCACGTTTTATGAAAATGGAGTGTTCTCTTTAGATGCCAAGCACACACACACGCACACACACACACACACACACACACACATACACACACACACACACACATATATATATATGTATATGTATATATACGTATACACCCGTCTTTTACTGCTACATGTAATGCCCCTCCAACTTTGGAATAGAGCACTTTGGTAGACAGGAAATTATGCATAAGTAAATATACATTGCCTAGCTCGGTCCTATTAACCGCCCAGTTCTGCATGGGGCAGGAGTAAAATGTTTGGGTACTGGATGGTGGATAGTACATAGCCACACGTAAGAGTTGTAATAGAGTGAAAGAGTTTTCTCTGAGTGACATGCATATTAATCATATATATATATATATATATATATATATATATATATATATATATATATATATATATATATATACTTGCTCATTTACCCGGTTTTCCCCGGGAGGGATGTATCTAACCATGGCAATATTAGGACACATATCTTCGTTGGACTTAGATTTGCCATACTCCTCTATAGTGGGCATCGCAGAGCCAGTACTTCTTGAAACTTTCTACCTCATCATGCAATCTTATTTTCTATCAGCCCAAATTCGCACATGGTCTTTTTGGATCCAAGTTGTGAGTCGTGATATCCATCAACTGTCTGACATTTTTGCAGCATATCAAGTCCATTGACATTCGTCTCTTCCAACTGTTTTTTTAGATGATGGACTCCAGTCTCTTTTCAAAAAAAAACTTTTCCAGATTACCTTTCCAGAAAAATGAGAATTCATCGGATCACTGTTGCTGTTAGAATTTCGCATGTAAAAGGAAACTACTGGATTCAAATTGAGCCATAGTTTTATTGTTTTTAGCTTAGGGTCAGATGAAAGGTTTTTTTTTTCCTGAGATAAAACTTGTTTCAATGAAAGGGCTTTAAGAATTTTACAAATAGTAAAGTTTACATTCTAGAAGTAAATTGTGCTAAATAAGTATTAGCCATGATAGAAATTGGAATTAGCGTCCATGGTCACCTATGACGACTGGAAAGTCAAGAAATATTTCAGCATCATAGCTATATTATGAACGGAATTCTATCTTGATGTACCGTCGAATATATTATTTCTCAAAAGGGCACGATTTCTGGATAATTTATAGGTTAAACAGGGTTTTTAAATGAACTACCGGAAGGAATTATGCGGCAGCTAAAAGTTAGGGCCCGTTTCTGCCGTAAAGATAAAAGCAGCACAGACAAAAAAAATAAAGATCAAATAATGCCGTAGTTACAATTTGGCATTTTGTTTATTTTCCCTTCCATCAACTTCGAGGATTTTTTAAGAATTTTAGTCAGAAAATGTAAAACGGTAGATACAAGGTACAGAGCGAAAAAAATGATTGAGGACCGGAAAGTTAGCTGGGGTGCAGAAGAGTGGACAGCCTTCCCCCTTTTGGGTGAAAGTGACAACCGCTGTCTCATCCTTCGACTCATTCTGTTGACTACAGGCTGTTGACTACTTTTTATTGGAAGGACCATTGATTAGAATGTAAATAACTTATGTTGGGTGCCTAAAAGAGAGCTCAGCCTAAATTAGGCTAACAGAATAAACAAATGTTTTTTTCTTAGTGATGGACACCCTTTGAGGACAACCGTCCCGACCAGAAATATATGCAGGTTAGCAAAAGTTCTGATCAATTCATGGAGTACCCGTCTCAATGAACACATGTTTTAAACGACGCAGATTGTTTTCTGGTGACAATTAAGGACTTGTCATCATTGACTACCCTGGATCCATGCAGTACACACCTAAATCGTCCAACGCCCACCTCCCCATTAAAACTAACAAAATATTGATTTTTCCTCTGTTAATACCTGTATAATTTGAACGACTTTGGTTACCCTGAGCTACAAGCACATTTACATTTTAGAGACAGTAATTAGCATGCAGTAAATATGGAAACAATTAAACATCATTAAAAGAAAAAAAAAACAACTTTCAGTACTAAAAATATTTGAAAATAAATCATATTCCCTTTTCCATCAAAGGGAAATATGAAAGCCAATTCTTAAGATCGAGGAACAAAAACTGAAAATGTAATAAATGGGACCCATAAATGGTTCACGTCTTTGAAAATATCTGTTTATACGAAACTGGCATACGAGAGGCCGAAATCACACACACTTTGTTTTGGACTAATTCACAGTTCATCCCTAGTGAGAAAAATTGAGAAGTGTAAAAGTATTGTTCATCTTTCTATAATATTTATCTCAAGATTGTCCATGGTAGAGTCTCTGAGAATATCTGTACGTGAAGAAAAATCCACAAAATGATCCAATAGAGAGAGGCATGGACCATGAATTCCCTGTTCCAGGAGTTGAAACTGCCTCTCCTCCGACAAATGTCCGTTACAAAGTATATATTAATGTCTTTTTCGGTCTGCTATCACGACTTTAAGTGTTCAATGGACAGTTTTAATCGACAACAACAGTGCATCTTCATTTCCGTCGGGGCTCTGTAATTTTTCCATCATTGGCTTATCATAATTTCAAAGAATTTTACGATAAGCTTATTTTTGGGAAAATTGACGAAGCAAACTTTTTGCAGACATCTATACTTTCAAACACGTTAGTGCACACAGTTAGACTCAGGAAGAGGCAGTCCATATTCTTTCTGTACCATTTGACTTGAATACATGTCTGAGAGATATAGAGAGGCCACTATAATGTATTCATGCACTTCAAAATTCCCTTTTCTATTCATCTTACTCGAACCTTTATTTTCGTATATACAATTTTGTTTTGATTTTTGATTTTTGATCGTTTGCTGTGTCGATTCCAAATTTTACCATTTTTGCGAGTAATAACTTTAGTTTACTATACATCCCACCCAGAATCCAGGGTCCGGGGGAATTGACAAGTTGTTAACAAAACATTAAAGCAAATAGTTTGAATATGATGGATACAACCCCCCCCTCTCCAAAAAAAACAAGGTAATCAAAAGTAATTTTTTCTCACTGTCATTTCTGAACCCAAAACCAAAGGGTAACCATGCTGACCACAGTCAATATCAGTAGCATCGACGCCATTTATGAAGTTATTGTAACAGTTTTGTACTGAATCAAGGATCCTTTGTATTACCACCCTATCATAAATGAGGTACAGTGCATCCTCCATCAGCATTTGATCATTCCTTCCGGCATCAGTGATCAGTTAGATTCTGCTTTTCCGGGATGACTGTTTTGAGATTCATTGGTTGATGAAGAATTCACAAACCGGAATGATTCACTAGAACCTTTAACAAACCGCTATCTCTCTATCTCTCTCTCTCTTTTTTTTATAAATACACACACACACACACACACACACACACATATATATATATATATATATATGATCCCCACATAAGTTCAGTCTATTTCCATACGTCCATTTTAATCCTCATCATAATATCGAACACTCCCTTACGTTACTGATTAGATACATATAGTTAAGTTAATCAAAATTAATATATTTGCCCGGTCATTTACATTAAGTGGTTTAATACCACACTCTTCTGGTGCAATTGGCGATTTAGATAGGAGGTCTGCACAGACATGGTCTTTCTCTAATGAATATTTGATTATATAATCATAGGCTCTGATTTGTAGGGCTTGATGATTGAATATCGTTTATTTTGAATAAGGATCCTGAAAAGATGCCCCAAATGCTTACGATCACAAAACTGTCAAATTTAGAAATACGTACGTAATGATCGAGTTTTTGTAATGGATATAACATGGCAAACTCCTTCCCTCGATCATGGACCAGCGAGATGCGTATCTACGTGAAAGGAAATATTTTGGATTTTTGTCACTCTTTTTTCGGTTTGGTCCGATTGTGTTTGTGTTAGAAATACACCAGCAGCAAAATTCAATGCATGACGGGTATAAGGTATATCCAAGTTCAGAGAGCTGGCATCTGACACTTGTCGACAACGTTCTGTCCACATAAATCCAGCCTCTTTTCTTGGATTAAAAGTACAGCAATTTAAAAGAAAAAACAAACGAACATTTGGGATGAATTGTAATTAATTGGAGCACATTCTGATAAAAAAACTGCATTTGTTCCGTACATTTTCAGCTGTTGGAAGTGGACTGAGAGCTAGCACATTGTCTTTATATTGCTTGGTTCTTTTACTATTGATGGCAAATCTCAAGTAATGCACTTTTCCCATAATAAATTAACACTTGTAAAGTTTTAGCTAAAGACTGTGCTAGCTAAATACATTTTCCATTTGTTGTAAATATTCTTCTTTTGTCGAGTGGAAAATTCAGATGTCATCTAAGTAGGCTAATGCATATTTTTCAATCCATTATAATACTACATTAACTCATGAAAAATTCTGGGTGCATTGATTAATCCAAAAGACATTACATTAAAATCTAGTTGTCCAATACATTATTGCTTACCAAATAGTTGTTGTTTTATAATTCAACACTGCAGAGGAGGTCATTAGCACTATATCTGCTAGGAGATAGGCCTCGATCAATGTCAGATATTTATCTTGAATTCACATAACTCCAATGTTTTGATATACATGCACACCATTTGCCTGTCATCAATCACGTCCTAGTATTATATTTCCAAACTTCATGATTGGTTGATATTTCGCAACTCAGGAGTCAATCTTGGCGTACCCGTCAACTAATAATAGCGACCTATTTGCAGATTGCAAGGTAACTTTACCATTTTTAGGTGGTAGTTTACACCTTATAGTCTGAAATACCCTCCCGTGGATGATTGAGGTCTCTGCACCAGTATTGACATGTGCACAATAATTTACATCATCGATTTGAATAGTGATTATTCTGAGGTTTTGAATATCAAATTTTTTTTTAGCGCTGGTTCTCCTGTTCGTTCGGTGACCCTCCTTCTTTGAAGAAAAAGAGAAGCTTTTAGTTTCCCTGAACGACCAAACATTGATCTTGAATTGACTTTTGAGACTGCATCGCCAACAAGTGACATACTGTCGGTTGAAATTTCTCCGATCGTGTGGCTGGTTATTTTTTCTTTCTGTTGCTCCATTGTTTGCTTAGTGTGCTGGGTAACTAGTTCTTTCTCCATTTTTATTTACGACCTCTACCCGTTGCCTGCGGTTGTCTATTTCTATAGGTTAATCGAAACCCACCCTTTTCAGCAGTGATTGAATAGAAAGTTCTACCAGCGCTATCCGAGCTTTTTCTTCTTTTTTTTTTTTTCAAGTGTCTGGAGATTCTGCCGAATGAGCAGCCGCTAAATTTCTGTTTCAGCTCACTCCTAACAGTATGAATCGAACTTATTTCTCTTTCAGGGCTCATAATTCCACTGGGAAATTCCATCTCATATAAAGAAAATAAAATCGCCAGCACTTTTATCCCAATGTTGACATACTGACTTTGGATAAAAAATAAAAAAATGCTGAAATGTCTCCACAATTATTACATCAATACTTGTATATATTTTTGCATGTATGTGTATGAATTGAGAATTGTGTTATATTATAGAGAAACTATTTTGGAATAAGCACCCGTTGTTGAACGATTAATATATCATTCAATTTAGACAACGTAAATAGAGTAAACAATTGGAGAATATGGAGCCGTAGCAGGAATCAATACCTGCCAGCGTAATTCATTCAGTCCGACCAAATATAGATTTGGTTTGTTAGGAGTTATCTACCCTTTTCATTACCGGCGGGTTGTTTATCACAATGGTATGTTTAATGCTCCGTTGAAGTGGCTACTGCATTGTTTTTTGGGTTACAATAAGGTTACAGTAGCCCCATTTTCAATGAACTTTAATTCAGTTTTCATTTTCTAATTTGAATGATATATATATTAGACGGAAGATCATTCCAAATAGATCTCTATATAATATGATGCAATTTATAATTCATTCCGTCCGACTAAATACATGTATATTTATAAATATATATATATATATATATATATATATATATATATATATATATATGCATATATATATATATATATATATATATATATATATATATATATATATATATATATATATCTTTCTGTATCTGTGTACACATGAACTGATACCTTCCTTTGCGTCCGCAGAAAACAACACAATTGGGATCTGATGAACATAAATATTATCCCGCCTTCTGAGATCAAACATATTTTGACCATTATCAAGATTAAAGACACACTAGAAACAGGTTCCTGTTTAACAGTTTCATCATAGTCATCCCCTTAATTCTGGGGTGACATATCCGATGTATATAGCCTTTCAACCTGTAATTCAGTTTCATCTTCACTTGGAACTCCACTATCATCACTCTTGTGCCAGCCAGACGTCAGCTCTATAAATACATGTATTGTAAACTCCTGTCCATACAATAGAGATTTGAATTATCCTTTATTTCATGATACAAACTAGATTAACGAGGATATAAAAATATATGTAATATCTGGTACACGAGTCGGACTATTCGATATATAGCAATGCGTGTAATACAGATTTTTTTTCTTATTGAATAACACTGTTCTACACTTAGTAACAATTGTTGCTTTTGGTATCAAATGATATATATGCATAGTTATGTGGAAATAAAACCATAGATCATCATCATTGGTTGTTATCAGTCAACTCATGGACCAAAACCTTTCTAATCTTGTTACATGTCAAATACGATAGTGATAATCTCTTCAGTGTCTTACCGACGTCTATTTATATCTCCTCTCTCGATTTCCAACAATCAATTTGGCTTTTGCTCTATGTGTTATCCCTGCTTTTTGGTAACCTTCCCAATCACCCTGGAATGATGCTGCTAAATCACATGTACGGTATCCATCCTCCTGGTCCTCTCTCAGATCCACATTGAATTTTTTGCTGGGTTTGTGTTCGACTGGTTTTCAGAGTCTCACGCTCTCGTACCAACATGTTATAGCTGTAATTATGCATTCGTTGTATACATTACGTTTTGATCATTTTAACATTTTGTTCACCATCATATTTCTATTTACACCATTTTTTCAGCTACTCGTTTTGTGTCCTTAATTCATGTATGTTGTTTATTTCTCGATTTAAAAGTACAATTAACAATAAATAAGTATATAAAGATGATAACTGGGGAGTGTCGAAGAATGTTGTTCCAAACGATTATTGGAATCGAGATCGTCAGACTCAACACTAGATTAGAATATTACTTAAGGTTTTCTATTCGCTAGACAGAAACTATGTTTTGTTCAAAGAAAAAATTTGCACAACACTCCTATGGCTGTTTGAGATTGCTTTCATAAAATGTTTAGAAGAGATTATGTGTACTTAGCATTAGAGAAGCCAATATTTTCTGAACTTCTGAAGTTTGCCACGACATTTCTTTTCTGCTGGTTAACAATTTCGCATATGATCTGTGGAGATCAAAGTTATGTGTCGCGGAGTCCAGCGATCGTAAGGTATTTTAGCTATATAGACAGCCCATTACCATTAGTGTTTCCAAATTGATTACAAAATATCTCTGCTCCCTAATTTTCTTTAAAAAGAATGTGCCGTCTCGGTGCCACGTTGAGCACTATAGTCTCCTGTTCACGTTGCATGATTCCGTGTTTGGGGTCAGTTTTGGTTAAACACCATGTTTCAGCTCCATGGGTGACTATAATGAGGATGCATTGCTGGTATACCTTTCTTTTCACGTTGATGGGATCCCCTCGATCTTGGAGAGTGAGCTTGCCATCCTAGAGTCATTACTCGTTTGATTTCTTCTTTTTGGGGGTTTGTAATGGAACTTTCAGGGGTAATATCCTATAATAGTTTGTCAAAAATACGCAGGATTATTGTCCGACATTTCTGCTTCCAGATTGTTCGGAAAATAATGGCCTTTTCTAAGTGCCAAGTCTATTCATTAAAAATAATGTCTGCTATAAATGATTTAATCATACATAATAGCAACTTCACACATGTATACACTTCTGCCAACATGAGCAAAGTTGGGCATTGTGATTTCCAAGAATGGTCTCACAGCATGACTGACCCGTTGCTTTTTGAGACTCCTGATAGATTCATCTGATAGATGACTATATCTCTGAATCCTATTTTCTGTAATATACTGTGCGGTGCTGTGATACGTAGATGATGAAAATTTAAAAAATCAAGCTGGAGAAATTAGACCTCTACATTTAACTTGGTCAACGGATATCTATGAATCTCCGAAGGAAATGGAATCAAGCAAAGGATAACTGTAGGGTTACCAGGTTATACGTGGAGCAAGCTCGACCTTTGAGAAGAAAAACGTTGCATTAGTTTGAAATTACTTGTACAGACCGATTCATCATCCTGATAGTCGCATAAAGAGATGAATTATGGAAGCTAACCAAAAGATTTACCTCTAAACAGAGCAACACGCAATGTGAACAGAAGGTAATTATGCTTAAGTTCACGTGGAAAAAACTCAATATATGAAAGAAAAGATATACAGTTGAGCATACCTTATCCGAGACTCCGGACTTCCGATATCCGAACCTTTCAAATAATAACTAAGCCTAAACTTATTTTGACTAGGGTATAAGTGTAATTATTTTCCTTCAACTCTTCCAAGTATTAAAATAAAAAAAACAGAAAGAAACAGAAGATTCAGTGCATTATAATCTATTCTTTTGTGTGTCATCGTTCAATCTTTTTGCCACCTCAAAACATCTTTTAACAATTCTTATCTTATATTTTTTTCAATTTTAGTAGTTCTCTTTCATAACTCAATTCAATATTGATTTTGTTTCTTGTGTTTGACCACGAAAAAAAAATCAAATCGACAATCCAAAAGAGATAAAATAATTTGAAAACCTTTTTCATACTATACAACACAACAAAACAATCATATCATCGTACACAATCTAATTAATGGACGAAAAACGAAAATCAAGAAACCCCAAAATCCCCCCCTGGAATTACATATATGTCCCCATCCTAAATATATCTCATAATGTTAACAAGAATAATCGAATATCTGAAAAATTTCGGTAATCCAAAACTTTTCTTGTCCGAGGCATTTTAGAGGAGAGGTGCTCGACTGAATTGAAATGTAATTGTGCCAAGGAATAATGAATAGATCAACTACTTAACTTGGTGAATCTCAAAATGCTCCAAGGCTTTAGCTTCCAAGGTCTGTACAGTCAAGATGTAAACGTAATTCCAGTGGCTGATACACGGTCATATCAACAGAAAGCTGCATCCGTGTGGCACATTAAGAATTACTTCGTTCATGAAATAGTGAAATCCACCATTCTAACACTAGATAACATTTTGTAAATAGACGACGATACCAATCTCAAGTGCTCTAAGAGTGTGTCGAATATTTCCGGGATATAATGGTTGTATAAAAAAAAATTCAGATTCTCTGTGGACTTATTGGAGATTGAATCTATTGAACGGGTTCGAGGTAATAAGTGTCCAAATTGAATAATAAGGAGGTAAAAGCAATTGTTCTGTAATTTGTGAATCCGGGCGACGTGAAAAATCCGTACACACTCAAGCAGTGGTATTCGAAATATGTTTTGCAAACCCCCAGGGTCCTGCTTGAGATTTTGGAGGGTTCCAATGACATTCTCGCTACATTTTCATTGCACGGACGATAACATCATGGCTTCAACCTAAGCATTTGTATTTATTTTTTTAGTGTTATAATTGTTTAGAAGGTTCTAAACACATTGTGACTCTTGATTAATTTCCAACAACTTATTCTTTACATTTACATCAATATTGGTTATTAACATTACACAAACGCTGTTCAGGCAAAAGTTGTGTGGAAATCTTCTGTTCTTACTTGTCCTTTCGAGGGTGTATTATCTATTTTAGTTTATGAATACTTGGATGATCCAATAAAATAAAGAAAAAGTTCCCTAAAAAGTTCAATATAGAAATGGGTTAACAGAGCAATTCATGGGATATACCTCAATTTGAGAGTTTTGGAACGACAGGGTTAACTGATTCTTTTTATGTGATTTCCTCTGTCTCAGAGTCTGTCATTCATCTTTTTAGATATGAAGAATCATAAGCAGCATATGGTACATAATTGAAAAATGTCGAGCCGGCAAGACAAAAGATAGAATATATACTTGTAAACAGTGGAAGAATATTAGCTGTCAGCTGGGAAAAAAGACGAATTCTCAGTGTCTCTGCTGATATTATATTCTCATTGATTGATGAGGATGTCTCAAAAGTGAACCGAAAATCTCAAAAGTGCAGATCACTGATATGTTACATTGTGTTGCACCAAGAGAATTATGAATTAATGAGTATATTAGTAGACTGAATATTTGCTTGTTGGAATCTCCAGAACGGTCAATATAAGTTTCTTCAGTTTTCAAACTGATCTTGCTGGCTGGATATCAGTCTATCACGCTGACATGTTACATCCCTGAAGCTTAAAGGCTGGAGATTTAAAAATTCATTGTGTCTAGGATAAACAATTTTTGAAAATGTCCCCTGGAATAGTTTTTCAGATACCGTCGAATTAACAATGTAGATTTATTTTAGATCGATTCCTCAGTTTGTGTTCACTTGTAATTACAGAATTCAAATTTGTTTTCGTTGCCAATGGCCAACAAACAGCGAGAGAAGAAATTTCATTAAACATTTTTCTCCAATCTTAATTAATAACCCTGACATTCTTCCAAAGGATTTTGTCACATGACAGTACTTACTAAGTAACTAACCAGACCTGTGTTCTTGTTGTTACAGGGTTTTGTCTGTGGCGTGACGATTAAATTGGCAAATAATGGAGTTCCCGAACTGAGATTTAAATCTGTTCGAAGCTGTTTACATTCACTCATCCTAATGCCTTTTGAGGAATGAATAGATCCATCTTTTCTCTCATCTATGGGTGATTTGCGGGGGCCACTCGGCTCTAAAGCCTGAGGATGGAAAACTTTGATTTCAAGGAAGAGAAGTCTCTTTAAGACGATTTGATGCCTAAGCTGGTTTATTCGGGGAAACCCCTGTGTCATTCCATCGTCGATGGACAAAAAAGGGGTCTGGTTGAATCACTTTAGTCCAACAAATGACCCACCCAACGAATGTGCCGAGTTCAAATGGGCTACGAATTCTTCTCTCTTTTGTGGCGTTTTTTTGTATCTCCAGGGCCTTTGGAGCACATCTTTGAGGCTACAATCTTGGAAATCTATATTATCAAACAACTAGGCAGCAACTAAAAATGTTTTGTTTTTCCTTTTTGTTTTTCCATGGTAATTTTGAACCAACAATATCCACATGTTGCTATTATTCTTTCAGATAATTTCAGAGGATTTCAACAGATCTATCTATCAGATAACTTCACATGACTTTTGAAATAACTAGTTTTCGCACGGGTGCAAACTGCATATATTATTTATCTCAATATTCTTTATTCTTTCGTTTCTTAGAAATCTATCTTCCATTCATTTCAGATATGCAGGAACAACGCTGTATACAATGTAAATTTGCTTTGTTAGGAGAATGCAAATATAATCTGCCAAAAGATATTTCCGATTTTATGCATCATGTATGTTCTTGTATACAAGGGTTGAATTCTATTAGTTGCCGGTTGCAAAAATATAAGATCTTACTTCTTATGCAGGGACAATACTCTCATTGATAGATTGGAATATCTTGGAAATAAGAAAAAAATACAAGAATCATAAGTTCAACGATGTGACCAGCATCCGTGGTTGTTTTTTTGGTAGCAAGGAGAAGAAATGAATGTATTGATTTTCATACTTGTAAAATATTGTGATGTGAAAAATTTGAAAGTATTACTGTTAAAAAAATTGGAAATTGCAATTTTTTTTTTTTTTTAGAGAGGGGCTTTTTTTGGTCTTTTTTAATACAAAAATAAGAACTCCAGAGTTCTATTTCGGCATCATTAGTAATAACATTTCATGATGTCACACTTTTCAATTACATCGTACCCTTCCTTCATTGTTTTCATCCTATTTCTGTTGTGCAACTGAGACCGGTCGACAGACCGACAGAAAAGCCTCTTGTAGAGATTTGTTGACACATATAAAAACAAAAGGTTTGAATTGCTATTCACAGGTGAATAAATATAATTATCAGGATTGAGCCACCAAAGAACCAGCATCAATGTAATAAGATATTGATGTGTACATGTGGAGTAAACAGGCGAAAGCTACGCATCATAGAGGATGAACAATAACGATATCAGCATCTCTTTCATTATTTACAGCATAAATATCACGGGAAAAGATGTCGTTGTTTTACATGGGGTCTGCGTTTGCACACTCTGGAAATGAATGAACGAAAGATTTCTCTTATTGGATTTTTTCAAAAAGTATGCAGTCAATAAAAGATATCATATGTATTTTGAATCTAATCCGCCTGATTTTTGGGGAGTTGGTGGTTGAAAGATTTTATATATATATATATATATATATATATATATATATATATATATATATATATATATATATATATATATATATATATATAATAGTAGAATGTGGATTCACTACATAAACTAGCTCATGTTTCTGCCTCTCCGGGCCTCACATTCTACTATATATTTCCAGCTCTACTAAAAAAACAACTCAACTTCATGAGTAAAACGAATTGGAATTGGACAGTCAGTGAGGCTTGATTTGAGCAATATATTTGTTTTATAAAGAAATCCCTCATCCACCAGAGTGCTCTATTCCAATGGAAGAACAATATATATATATATATATATATATATATATATATATATTGCATATATATATATATATACATATTGAATCAGCATTATCCAGGGAACGTCCTGTAATCATACATTTGGACGTATACATATTTGAGGAAAATCATTGCCTGTTTTATTTTTAATAATTTTAAAAACTTATTCATAATTTGAAGGAATGGCAAATACTAACGATGGGCGATGAAAAAGGTTTCTTTCCCTTTTTATATACTTTCAAGTTATTCGATTTTCAACGCTTCCAGTAATTTGTTGGTTTTGATTTTAAAGACTCAGGGTTTCACAGGAGGATTCCATTTACAATGTACTTACAATGCTTCACAGGACCTTCATTTTCCATTTGTCATGGAACAAATACGGATATAGATTTCTTTATGTCTCAGTTATGATGTTTTTTTTTTGCAGTATTTATATTATGTCCCTGGATGTGGATCTAGTCCACCAAATGCATTTTTGTAACTCTGACTACTCGGCCTTTGAGCTAATATAAGTACAATCGATGTGGTAGTAACGATGCTGACACAAGTCGATTCCGTACTCATGCTAGCAGAAAATTCATGAATTTTTCTTCACCAGCTCTGGGTGAAATAGCAGGTCATATTGAGCTGTGTAGGCTCAGGGAAGCAACCAGCTTAGGAGAAGGATACTCTTATTCCAAGCCAGGGATTTGAGCCCGCTTAAGACGGTCCAATGCCAATCATGACCCCTTTCCGACAGTTCCTTACACCAAACTGATGCAGATTTCATTGCTCCAAGTTTTCCTCTAGATAACATCAACGGGGCTTATGGGGGGGAATTCGTAGACCGAGCATCCTGGTATCTCCATACGCTTTGCCCAGGCATGCGCCCTGTAGAAGATACTCAATTGTCGTTACAACATTTGTGGAGAAAAGACGGAAGCAATGCATCTATATTATAAAGTACTAGTGTAGGTATGTTTGTACTCTTAGAAGACGAGAAATATATGTCACAAACAGGGAGAGAAGAAACAACAAAAGTATCCTCAAAATAAACAGATCTCAAATTACCTACAGCATATATTTAAAGTCAATTTCACCAAAAGATAATTTCTATGCTGTCTACATTCATGCTCACATAGAGAAACCAACAAATATCTCTTATTGCTAAATCAGTTGAAACAACAATACAAAACTCTTCAGAAATGTGTGTAGATACAATCAAATCTGGAATCTTTTCATTTTAATTTTTTTTTTCTTCCAATTGTATGTACTTTCAATCTATTAAAGCTCCGAACCTTCCGGAAATTTGATATTGGAGCACGTGAGAGACTGAGAGAGAAAGAAGTGTGAGAGAAACAATAATGGAATAGACATTTAGTCTATTGAGTAAATAGTAATTATCATTTGTACGCCTAGGGTAAATTGTTTTGCCACACATTATAACTGCGATATGAATAATTGGGAGAAATATCTTCAAGTATTGACAAATTGTATGAATGAAGATTCATATATATATATAGTGGGAGAGAGGAGAAGAGAGAGAGAGACAGAGAGAGAAAGAGAGAGAGAGACAGACTGGCAGACAGACAGACGGACACAAAAGAAGAGAGAGTTTCCTTGAGGCCATTAAAAAGATCTAGTTTTTACTGAATGTAACTTAAATGTTCGGAGGGAGAAGTACAAGCGACGATTTGATTTTCGTATTTGCTTTTTGTTCCTGAAAGTTCTGGAAATACCATCCTTAATGAAGTTTGCCAAGTGTCTGCCTTGATATATGTTACCTGAATAAAGTATTCACAATGTTAACATACTGTTTACGGCATGTTACATCGGCCGCTTCGTTAGATTGCGTTGTCATTCGCTTCAAACAATTTTCTTTTTAGTCTTCCAGACGTATCTACAGAGTATATAAGTAGGTTAATGATAATCGTGGGTTATGATAGACGGGCCAGATGCTCGGATAGAATGCATAGAAACAGAAAAAAAAAATCCTGAAAGTAGACAAAAACGGTTGAAATAAATAGATAGATAGATGGAGAGAGAGAGAGAGAGAGAGAGAGAGAGAGAAAGAGAGAGAGAGAGAGAAAGAGAGAGAAAGAGAGAGAGAGAGAGAGTTGGAATGGTAGATTATTTTCACTATTGACCGTAAGCTATCTTTTTTCTTTCAACCCAAACCACAATTTTTACAACAATTTATTTTCAATAATTTGGTTCCAAAAACATGCACCACCTATATAAATTCTTCAGTTTTGAAGTTCAATATTTTTTGCATGTTGATACATGGTTATTTGCATATGAAATCTTGACAAATATTCGGATATCAACCACTTTTTGAAGTCATTAGGTATCGTCAACGTTACAGCTAAATTTGAGAAAACATTGTAAATAAAAGCAACGTTTCTGCTCATAAGATGTCAAAAAACCATTAGATCAGTCATAAATCATCAGCCCTGAGGTCAGAATCTCTCCACAAGACAACATACCAAATTTCGTTGGTATATATCTAAGAATGTATCAATATATATCAAAAGTTATCCAAATGAGAAACATGAGGCAATGACAGCGAACACAGGTAACCACAACATATATAAGGCCCAAGGGTTTTTTTCGGAAATTTTGATTAAAAAGTAAAAAGTGTCGAGGGAACAAAATGTAACAGAAATTGTAGTTTTTACAATTCAAAGCTAAAATTACAAACGCCAAGTTTTTGATGGATCAAGTGCTAATACTTAGCAAACGGCACGGGGATGAATTTAGGAGAATGTGTATCATTGCAGACAATTTTTGTATGTTTTTGGTCACCAGAAAAGAAATGATTTTTTCGCTGAAACATTTGTTTAAAAATCTCGTTTTTTTGCACTATATATGGTTAATTTAATAGTAACACGTTTCGAATAATTATTATCAATATTGCTACCATCTACTTCGTTCGATTTGGACTGGTGCTTGTCACTAAGTTCAAGTAAGTTTATCTGTAAATACGGTTGCACGTTAAGCGAGCCCCCTACCATATTAGAGAGTTATGAGTTCAATTCTCGCCTGGAACTTATCTTTGATTACGTTCTGCGCTGTTGATTTGTTTACTCACTGTTGCGATATGAGCAACAACAATTAAGGTGAAGATGGATTCTAGCAGAAATTGAACATACTGATTGATAACAATGCATCAACTGAAATAAACGAATAAACAATGTTAAATTTTGTAATTTCCAACATTGAATCCATATCTAAGACAAGAGTAGGTGTCAGAGTGAAACATGTAAAAATCCATGGTTTAGTTTGAGAGAAGAAAGATGTCATTTCTTCTTGGCAACACGTTAATATCTAAGATCGAAAATCATATGTTTCTCAGAATTGGATAGAGTGTTTTCCAGTACCGTTTGTATCTGATTTCCCACGATGAATATAGTTCTATCTTTAATTTTAAAACTTGGAATGAATTAAAATGCACTGCAGCCTATAATTTATTGGGGAAATTTAGTTTTTTTTTTAGAAACAGTATAATTCGATAGTCAACGAGTGGAAATTGTGGCTTCTGGCAAGGTTATAATCTGATTGCACAATAATCGAATGCTGAGGACACATACGAGTTATATAAAGTATTGCATTTTTGTTTCAGAGCAAGACATAAGGCTGAGATTGCAATTTTTACATATGACGTTTCTGTATGGTTAGCAACAATATTGTTACAGAAATCATCTCATTTTTATAGCAGCCATTTGCAAATTGCAAGCGCTATTTTACTGTTTAATATATATTAACGTAATGACAACAACGTCAATTAGAGATTTGGCAACCTCTCCCCCATTTTGAGACTTTTTGTATTTTACAATCAACCACAGTGAACAGATGGTATGTAATTGATTAAAATCTTACTTTAAAATGCATTTGACAATACTGTGGCCTACTTTTATCGAGTGAATGAATCCATACCGAAGATAATTGATTTAGTTGAGGGCTTGTTTACTTTGCTGAAAGGAAGTAACATTTCGATCATATATCGTGGGGTTAAACTCAGATGAGGGATTTGTGGAATTGGGTTATATGACGTATTCAAGATATGGATTGCTGATTAATTCTTGCGGAGGCAAAAACAAATGAACGAAGACGAATAACAACTTTTGTGTTTTCAAATTACCAGATGTTTTTTATCAAATAACTTAGAAAAAAAATATGGGTTTTCCAAACAAACATTGCAAAAAAAAAAGACACCGAATTGGCAGAATTTACTCCGATTATTTATACATATGCTCGTATTTGTGTTCTATTGCTCCTGACCATGATGTTTTGTCTACGGACGTAAAAATTGACATAAGTACCTTTCTGGAAACATTTCTTAATTTCTGGAAATGGTTATTTTTTTTCTTACTTTAGGCGGCTTTATTTTGACGGGTTCATTAATAATATCTACGTTCTCTTGAATATAGACGTTCCTAATATTTTTTTATTCCGCTTCTGATGTCTTCTGATGGGAAACGCTGGTGATGTCATTTATTATAATTTATTCCGACCATATTCATCCTTCGATGGAATTTTCTTATAACTTTCACATTATAACGCAATGACTGCTCAATTATTGACTCTATTGGCACGTGTTCATACTTTTATCATCATTTTCATCAATATGAGTGTCGGATTTACTGCTGCCGAATTTCCCAAAGCAATTGGGAGGGAGATGACATGCAGTTCATTCCTTATTTGCCCTCGAAAATGAAAATTCAGACTTTTATAAACTTTTTTCTTTTAATAATGTAAGTTTGTTCATATGTAATTGGTAAGTACAGCCATATTGCATTGGACACACTGCTTCTGGCTAGATCTGTTGAGCAACATCGACCCTGATCAGTACAGAGATGAGTCATTACCAGGGAACACCAGTTACCGTATGCAGCAGAAGTATCGATTCATTGTCTATTTTATCTCTGCATACAGTGCACCATTGGGCACAAATGAATGTGTGCCCCCATACTGATCGGATTGCAGAGATCATTATCAATTGATTAAAAACCTGCCCTTAAATGCATTTTACAATGATGTAGTTTGCTGCTTTCAGATGAACTAATCCCTGCTGAGGACCTGCTTTTAACTCAATGGCTGCTTCACTCTGAGGGGATGTAAAAGGTTTCTATCGTTAGCTTGAACCCAGATGATAGGGTGATACAAGGCGATAAAGGTACGATACATACATACATACATACATATATATATATATATATATATATATATGTACATATATATATATATATGTACATATATATATATATATATATATATATATATATATATATATATATATATATTGTTAACTCTTACGAAAATGGGTACATAGGTAAGATAAAACAAAGGAACGAGCAAATTTACAATTGAAAGCCTTTCCAGATCAATTGGATATTCCAGAAGAAAATTGATTCTTACTTTTTCATATGATTGCCAATAAGTATTTTCATTGTTGTTTTTTTTACTAATGTCATCCAGTACAATTTTGACTTTACAACAGACAAATCTAGAAAAAAAAGATTGGAAGGGAGATAACAATATTGGGCATAGAAAAATCATTGCTGGAATGAAAGACGTGAAGTTACGATATAAATTGATAAAGTTAATGGAAGATGCACGTGAGAGTTGATAACCAAAATGAATCTATAATTAAAATGAGCCGTCTGGAAGAAAGGGGAAACTATCGCAAAATTTTCTGATTCTGTAAGTTAATATCCATCATCAATGTAATGTCCATTCGTTTATACGTAAGGGCAAGGCGTTTCCATAGCGTACAGAATCTGGGTGCTTGATTTTGCTGACAAATATGCCAAAATATTATCAGTGGACCATTTAGATACCACGGAATGATTAATATGAGTGATTGTTAGTGTTTCTCATCTTTGTTCGTCGGATCTGTGTTTTTATCTTCACATCATATCATCTTGATGTGCTGTGTGTTTTATGGTTTACTAGGTTAATCTTGCTACCTATATCAATTTTTTGACCGAACAACACTATACCAAATACTCAGACAGATTGCTCTGATTTCAACTTATTTTTCTTTCTTATTTCCACTTGATGATTCAGGTTTTTGGCTCCGTTATTTGTATTTTTGTCTTTTCTGTCAATTATTTCGGCTATGTGGGCGGATGAATACCACTGAGATAAGAGCTTGCTCCTATCACAGTGTTCATATTATGTATATCCTGTTTTTTTGAATAAAGAAATATTTCTCTCTTTCGTTATTCCTTTTTACTGTATGTTCTTGTGAAGGTATATCAGATATAAGCCAGACCCGTAACAAGCTGGGGACCGAGGGACCAACTGTTCTTACGACTAAAATATGAATATATCTTGTCATCTGAGGCTGATGAAATGCAAGGAATTCGGTTGTTTAGATGCTATGGGACATATGTACTACCAAAGTTTTCCCGTAGAACCCATTGGAGGCTAATAGCTGCATTCAGTCCGTTTACCTACCCCACTTAACATATTCCTGTTGATACGGGCCCGAAACATCCAGTGACAACTTAAGGTAGCCATATGTAAAATGCGACAATGAACTGATGAAAAACTTGTCTGGCTAGATTCAACGTTTCTTTTTTTTTTGTAGCAGGCCGTGTTAGGGTCAATGAATGAGTTATTTCTTTCACATTTTGAGGGCACGGATAAAAAAAGTTTTCGAAAAAAACAAGCAGACACAAAGTAAATACTAATTTGGCAGAAACATTCATTTCAAATAAATTTCCCCGCAAGGAATCTACTTAGAGCGTTTTTTTTCAAACTGATATACTGCTCTGGTAGACATAATAAGGTGTACAATTGAAGTTTTCAGCTAGGTAGCTCCAATGGTGCAACCCATACGTAAATTACATTCGTACCAAAATGTTTCTGATATATTTTTCTAGTTAATCCCTGTTAAAGCGTTCGGAATACAAATACATAACCACTGTATCGAAAATGAAAGGAAAATATCGTATGAAATGCAAATCGTACTAGATAGCAGAAACGAATAAAATCCAGATCAGAGGACATGCACAGAGGATATATGATAAGAATCGTATTGCTATCATAAAAGAGACAAGTTGGACGGATCATCCTATACAATTAAACAAAAGGCAAATTGATTCAATTCTTACAAAACTATTGATGTTAGTAGAACCAGAAGGGAAGGTCAAATTCCAGCTTAGATAAGTGCCACTTTTAAGTTAATCTAAGCTTAAGTTAAGTTAATTTTAAGCTTGAATCTTATTTTACATTCTACTTTGAGAGAGTGTACTCCATCTTTTTTAATTTCTAAAACTTTTTCTATCCCTCAAAAACACATACCAGAGAAAAATGAATTGCAAGGGTTTCTTTGTATCATGGCCCAACGGGTAAAGTATCACAGAGGAAAAACAAATGCGTATCCTAAACCATCTATTAACGGTCTCGATCGACGGTTTTCTTATATGTATAAATGTGGATACAATCTTTGTTGACCAATGTATAATGATTCTTATGCTTATTTTCAGATTGCATTATATTTTGCTTTGCAAAGTAATATGAGCTGTAAACAGCCAATTACACCTATTGCAATACCCGTAAAAAATGACAGGATTATTGACCTGCATGATCGGTGCTTCTGCCTAAGATCAAAGTATCTTAAACATTCAATGAAATATTTTGTATTTTTTACGATATTTTTTCATTTTCTGTTTGATGCAATAATTACTTTTTTTGAACGAAATCAACCCCAAAACTCAATATGGGAGAAATAGTTTTATCATACAAAACAAATATTGACTGATGTTGCCGGATGCTGTCAAGAGTTGTAAATACAATGTTGCAGTTTTTGAGTAAAGTTCGTTATTTTTTCTTCGTTTCAGATATAGTTCTAATGATTTATAGTCTATGCTGGGCCTCACATGTAGATACCACGAGACAGCGAAGTACATCTGGGAAAAAAACAAAAGTCAGGGACATCATAGCATCCATTAAAATATCAAATGGCAGTGGGCTGGCAATGTTGCAGGAATAGCAGACAACCGATGGACATCACAACTCACGACATGGATCCCCTGAGATCATATGCAAAACCGAGGCCTGCAGAATATTAGCTGGAGGGACGAACTAGACAAATTCAGAAAGTGCTGGCTCTGCGACGCCCATGATACAGAAGTGTCACAAATCCTGGGGAAGGTCTATGTCCAGCGACAAACGTCAAAAGAATGATGATGATGATGATGATGATGATGATGATGATGATGATGATCTAGCAGATCCCCTTAACGGTTTTATTTTTCAGTGGTCCCTTTTTTGTAGTTTTCAAATCAATGGACCTCACTTCTCCACGATATGCTTTTTAGAGATTCCCTTTTCATCCAAAGCGTACCTTTCAGTACCCCTTGTCCAACTGTAACAGGGACATCACAGGATTTTCATTCCTTCTGTTTCTATCACGGGAATCGGGAATAATGACAACAGTTAACTGCAAAAAGTTGATTTAGAAAAAGATAAATGACGTCAGCTAACTGGCAACAGATGAAGTGATTTATACAGATGTTGAACACAGAAAAAAAAATAAAATGAAATAATGAAATAAAATCAGACGATGAACAATACATCAAGGAAGTGTACAAGACTTTATATCATTAAAACAGTTTCAGCTGAATTGAGACTTAAAAAGACTTTAAATTAGGATGCTTGAATTATTGAAGTTAAATTACAAAATAGAATCGCTTCAGGTTCTTTAGTGCTGATCTATACATAAATAAGCTTTTACTTTTGATGCATATATGTTATGTATCTTATAAACAAATATTTATCAAGCAGAGTCCAGAACACAAAGTTCTGTTGTTTGCTTTGGGCCTTTCTTCAAAAATTAGCAAATGGTGTGTGCAAAAGAAAATATGAAGTCTAGGAAAGTTCTGTTTATAAATCCGGTCTAATAATATGTGAACGTGTTGAGAAGTGTTTTTCCAAGTGGGTTTCGTGAATATATCCTGGGATTCGATGTATTTTAAGAAAAGAATATGAAAGAAAATTATTCTATGAAAATGATATTCATCGTTTTCAAAGTGAAACTCAGCAAAAAAATAAATACCACCTCTGATTGATCCCCTTTTTTTGATAAGCAAATTCAGTTATCCAGTATTAAAGCAATCTTAAAACAATAAAAAACAGTAATTTCTTACTTCAAAGTTTCGTTTAATATATTTGTTTTTGATATGAATAAATCATCAATCTTCCCAAAAATTTTGTTCGATTTGATGGTTTATTGAGATTCGGAGTGGCAAGCTGTTGTCTCAATATTTATAACTATCATTCATTCTTTAAATATGATTACATATTTGTTTCAGATCTCATTTTTTAATATCAAAGGATGATAACAGCTTGGCCAACCCAATTTTTTTTTCTTTCTCTCAATTTTATGGATATTGTGTTGACAATATTCAGATGTTTTCAGAACATGTATTAATGATTGCCAAGTTTAATGTTAATTTGGTCAGATTTTTGAGGGACTTCAAGAATTACAAAATAATAAATACCCCGTCTATTTTGACAAACCTGAATGAAATAGTGAAGTTAGCATGTTTTTTTTTTTGGTGGAGCAAGTTTTGGGCTGCTAGTTAGATTAGCCCCCCAAAGAATAAATTACCAGAATCGATCTTAGAAGATAAATTCTGATACATAGTGTGTTCACTGCTTAAGCACGAAAACAAGATTAGTAAACAGTGAGTTTGATTGTTGACAAACGCAGAAATAAAAACAAACGAGTAGATTACCAACTGTGATAAGTTTTAATCCAGGAGTGAATGAATATAAAGGAGGACTTGAGTTTCCGCCGACACAAAATATGGTTTTAAGGATTTACAGGGGAAAGGATGAGGTGATAGGAAGAATGAAAGGAAAGGAATATCACTAACTAAATGCAAGATAAAGTCATTGAAATGTCTGTCAGTCTTCGTCATCTGAATTATAGCCACAAAAAATATCATCTTTAGAAGTCCGACCTGACTACAGTGAGAGTGCTCAACTTATATGGGATGTTTTTTTGTGATGAGAGACGTATGGATTACTCTTTATATGTGATGATATAGGTGTAAAAAGTGTGTGTAAAAACTATAAGAATATCTTAATTAAAGACAGGGAAAAGAACGAGCTTACCTCGAGGATATACATACATACATACATACGTATATATATATATATATATATATATATATATATATATATATATATATATATATATATATATATATATCACCACAGTTTAAGTACAGTGAAAATAACGACCAGTTATCTAATTATCTGTGTGTCGTCAAAGACGAAGCAACAAGGAGTTCACTATTTTTACAGAGGTGTAAGAAATAGGAAGAAGATTCCTGCCAATAGCAGATTATTCTATATATGTATAATCTTCTTTTGCTGGAAAAGGTGGACACTACACAAGCATAGCATTGAAACACTTCAGAAAAGAAAATAATTGTCGGAATAACAAATATTTTGAGATACGTTCTGCCAGGAGGAATGGAGCCTTCTGCTCTCTGTATCGTCTCTTAACGGATTATAGAAAAGTTAGATGACAAGAGCAACGGATGGAAGTGACTGATTGAAAACAAAAGAGTGATTGAAACAGTGATAATTGTTTCGTTGTGATTGTGACTAAGTTGAAACTGATTGTGTGAGCGATATGTAGGATGAGGTGCCCTAAAAATCCAGATTAACGGTGCAGAAAGGGAGAGGAACACATTTGAAACTGAAGATATAAGATGTAAAAGGGTTTAGATCAGTCAAAAAAAATGTATTTTTGGCAGCATGCAGTATTGGGAGTGAACGAACCGAAAAATTTATGAACGGGGTGATCAATGAATTAGTAACTTCCCGTGCTGTTTGTTAGATCTCGAAACATTCCAAAAACAGCAAAAAACAAAAACGAGCGAGCACATGCTACGTACAAATTTGACATTAAAGTTAAATTGTGAATTAAACTTAACAATAACATTAAGATTTTCCTTATTGAACATAATAAGGTGTAAATATTGACATTTTAGGTCCTCTATTTAAGGTGCAGCCTGAACACTTGGTATATACACGCAAAGACAGCCTGCATTCTGGATTGATTTGAGAACTGAAGAAACATATCTTGACAGTGTCAGTGACAGTTTGAGTTGATAGAGTCTAACGTAGAACCACTTTCAAAGATAGCAGCAAAAGACAAATCATCGAAGCCCAGTTGGTAGCAACTATCAATCCAATCAGTGACAAGAGGTGTGAAACTCGAAGCTAATAACGTTCCCTCAATCTCCGATCAGTTATCACTTCAAACTCGTTGAACAACTTTCCAAACAAGTGTTGGAAACCGTCGATCAATTCTGTCAAAATTAGATTCTTCAGTTTTCAAATTGGTCTGGCTGACTGACCATGCGTGTATCACGCGTACTGGTCATTCAAATTGAGCTACAACGCTGAAACAAATACTTTGTTTCAAAAATTTATCGTATCTCCAAAACATGATTTCATTTCGTATCCGACTCCCAATAAGTTTTCAGAGAGTGGTTCAATTTGCAATATTTGTTTATGCTTAGTTGATTTCTAACAGCATTCACGCTTGACTCCTGGAAAATCAGACTTTTTCACCCATCAAAAGGCGAAAGAAATAAGAATGATTGATTGGTCTTTTTTCCCCAATTTTCAATTCATCATTTACACAACAGTATGTCAAAAGACCTTTGCCATGTTTTAATTGATTTTCTATTTTTTTAAAAGTATTTTACAAACCGTGTCAATTGGGAATCTTTGAAAGAAAAAAATTCGATTTTACAATCTCGAAAAAAACACGTTCCAAGTTTCTGAATATTTTCTCAAATTGCTGTTACTATTATAGTAAGATTGTTTTACTGGTGATTCAGTAAGATCCTCCAAAGTTGTGAAATCATCGAAGATTTCAGTAATCTCTTGAAATACCTAGTTTTACAACCGGCTATTTAATGTTCAATAAGCTTTTGATGCTGTTCATCAATACTTTAATGAGACACACTGGATATTCCTTGAGTCAAACTGAGCTATAAATACGTTCTAAATACTGAAGCTGAATATGCTCGGTATTTACAAAGTTTAGCTTACTTTGACATAAAGTCACCATGAGAGATCAAACATTGAAGCAGTAATGTTCAAAAGCTCATTAGTCATTGTACTAATTCTGATACTGGAGATTTCATCGGATTGTCCAGATTTACTGCTATTCACACAAATCTTTAGGGAAATCACAATATCTTTAATTTCAAAACCTTAAAATGTCTTCAAGCAAATAATATGAATATTAAGCTTAAATCACTCATCTGAGGATGTCTCAAAGCTTCAAACGTCAGAGTTTTAAAAAAAATTTATCAAAGACAGACTTTTTAATACTGTTTACAAAAACATTTTTCTTCATCAATAATTTTGCTAGGTAATATCTGAAAAAAGATCGGAATAATCGAAATTAAGATTAGTTGATCAAAACAAAGATAATAACTAAGTTTATTACGCCACCATCGGGGATATAGCATTGTCTCATAACGGATTTTAGTTACAAGTGGATGTCCATTCTAATATCTATAGTAATATTAGGGCCATTTCGTTTTTCGAATTGCAACAATTATATACCATCGATGTTCCAGTTACTCCTTTTAAACTTCCTCTTTTCCCATTGATGAGGAATTACCGGACGTCATATTGTTGTGAATGACATGCTGTGTTAGAGTGAATCTATATTGGGTCATCATTCAAGATAAATCGACTCCAGTAGGGACATAAATCAACGACGTTCAGTAACCAGAGCGTATCAAAATGTAGATTTACGTCCCTAAGTAAATGATAGTTTATTTGTAGAGTTGAGTAGGATTGGACAAAAACAGAACACAGTTTCCCTGTGTTGTTCAAATTGACGATCTGTTTTCATTGGCAACGCCAAGCATCCTGCCAAGTCTGAAATGACCTGCTGTACTTGAAAATGTGCTACCCAGCCTTAGGAAATTAGTGTCAATCAATCATATTTAGCAAAAATTTAGTATGCATACTGAATAGGCCACGGGAAATGTCTCGAATGAAAATCTTCTATTCACAATATAACTAAAATGCTGTGAACCCTTACTTTTCATTCAATATTCTCAAATATACCTACACATAATAGCAGGAAACCCCAAGATAAGGCAGGTTCCCGCTAGCTATATATATATATATATATATATATATATATATATATAAGTATACATCTTGCATAAATCCGTCCAACTGTGCGTAGGGTAGGGGTAAAACGCCAGCCTCTTGGCCTGAAGTGAATGTTTCGTTCTTATCCTCGTTGTACTTGATGGGATATTGGATAATCTATAGCCATACTTAAGAGTTTTGACAAAACAGCCAATTGTTAATGGCACAATTATCGATCATATATATATATATATATATATATATATATATATATATCACGAATTTGTTTTCAGATTTCTATGATACTCTCGGCAGCATTATTAAAAAAATGATGCATTGAAAATTCAAGAGCCGATGTTGCTGCAACGTAATCTCCAACGATTGCCTTGGGGATGATGAAAATGCTAATAGTTATGGTTGTGATATCTATTGTTTTGTAGTTGATGATAATGGTGTCGCTTCTGTTGTGATTGTTGCTGCTGTTGATGTGTTTTAGTGGTGATGATGTTGATGGTGTTATTTGTGATGATGATAATGATGATGATAGACCAATTTTGCCTTTTTTTTCCAGTTTTCATAAAATTCTTGATATATCAAATATACGTTAGGTTATTTCACGTAGGATAAACTCTGTCGTCTTTATAATGTGAAAACCCAGCAACGATGACTAAAACAATCAAATTGCCCCAGTTTGCCCGGAGAATTCAATCACTTTTCAATCGACTCTTTTGTGATTTATACTTTCGTATTGATCTGTTCAAATTGAGACTGGAGCCCTTTGATTTACACATGCATGATTTGTGGATTTTATCTGCGTAAGACGGTATTATTGGGCTCTGTTAACTGTTACATAAAAAAAGATTATTCAGTGTTTAAGTTTAGTTCACTGGCTGGCTGAGTCAATAGCTGAAAATCTAAATGTATACTCCTAGTTAGCTAATAAAAAGATCTTTCTTCTGTAGGAGATTCACTTTACAATCAAAGTTCATGTTGAACTGATCCCTCAGTTTGTGTCTGGCAGCATTTTCATTTCTCAGTAGAAAGTCTAGTTGTTTTAGTGTCATGGCCACCGCCCCAAATGTGATGCAAGTAACTTATACATCAATCATTATTTTGGAGAAGTTGTTGGAAACAGCAGTTTCTATTAAATGACTATTAAATGACAATTTGAAATATGAGATGAAATTTGCAAAATTCGGAAGAAAACATATAAAGAATCAAGAAAATTTGAAATATAAAATAAAACTTGGAAAGAATCAGAACAATTTGAAATATGAAATAAAACTTGCGAAAAAATCTGGAGGATTCAAAATATGAGAAAAACTTGCAAAAAATCGAAATCTTAAATATGAAATAAAATTTGCAAAAGAATTTTTTGAAGTCAAAATATAAAATCAAACTTGCAAAAAAATTAGAAGAATTTGAAATATGGAATAAAACTTAAATCATTCAGCAAAAGTATTATTAAATCAGCAAAAAAAAAAAACAAAAAAAAACGTAGGGGATTATCTGTAACTGATAATGAATGAAAACCTGCAAATACAATTGGTATAAAAACTCCGGAGTACATCAGATAGTAATCGTCAAGTGACCAATGTCTTTTGCCAGTGCGTCATGTTTGGGTAATAATGCAAGAGCCGTTATAAAGGTTATCAGGCACCAATGATATATGATGTTATCTTCAAGAATATTATGGTTTGAATGATTAAAATAAGCTCAAATTAACTGCTTTAATAAATAACTAATTGCCACCCAGTCTTTCAATTTGAATTGGTCTCTGTCGTAGGCATTTCAACCAGTATGCTTTTTTTCATGTTACAAAATTCTTGACATTACTGGCACTTATCTGAGAATGGTACAAGGCCGAATTGGCAGAGGACTATTTTGTTTTTATGATGGGTAGGATATGCTAGCCTGGAAGAGTGGTATTGATTTTTAATTTGGTTCCAACAATTACCATCTTTTTACAACTACATATTTCATCTAATATAAAGTTGTTTCAATCGTAACTCATCTATGATTGTGACTAAACTCCAGTTTTGATGTAATTATCTAGGTTTCTATGTGAATATTCGTCTCATTTGTGGTTTCAGTTGGAACGAATGAAAAAATATTTCCCAATGAGCTGTCTCTTTTGGAGTTTCGTTTTGATTGGGCAATTCTAGGTATCCCTGCTGAAATATAAGAAACTAGCAGACAACCAGTAAAAATGATTGAACTATTTACGCATGTGATCTGTTATGTAGTCAAGTTCCACTTTTAAATGACATAAGGGGACAGGGTTGATCTCAAGAAAAACATTTTTTTCGAAATCTAGAATACACATTTTTTAATGAAATCATACTTCATAAGTTGAGTATTGAAAATTTGGTAATATTTCGTTAAAGAGACCCATGCTATTTTCAGCATTTTAAATTAATGGCAATATCTTCGTACTGAAGATTACACGTGTAAATTTCTTCTGATCTACAAAAAACTTTAAGAAAATTGTGCTGGAATTTAAAGCATGTAAACTGTTAGAAACGGGAACAGTTTATTATATATTTTGCTTGAAATAGAAATGTTTCTTTAGGGTGTTTTTTTTTTTTTAAATAAGAGGATGGATTCTTCGTTTTTAATGTATATCATAATATTAAGCTTTCTTATGAATTTTACATGTGACTAATTTAATTATTAATTGATATTTTTTTTATGAATGAGCATGTTCGTTTTCGGAAAACAAATTTAATATCGAGTTTTAAAACACAAATTCTTCAAATCTTCAATCATTTTTGTTATAAGCAGACTATTTCTATCTTGATTATTCAAATATTCAATATTTTCAATGCACATATCGATGTGTATGGGTATGTATATGAATAATTTCAATGTCGAAAGATGTCAGAAAAAAACTTTCATTGTAACAAAAGAAAAGTAAGTGTGTGATATTCCATAGAAACCTTTGTCAATAATTTGAAATATTAAAAACGGGATGGATACCTTCAACAAATGATTACCGAAATTGTTTTGAAATTCAATAAATAAAGTACTTGCAGATTTTGAAAAATTGTCTAATTCAAATCATAACATGAAACTTTTCATTTACATCGTCACGCATTTTGCTCAATTTAGTTTTAAAATATATTTTGTTCTACGAGGTGTACACAAATAATTTTTATCATGGATTCTTTTGTAATGTTTCCCTCACTTATGACTAAGATTCCGGCGATACAATAAAATATCATACTAGTAGTATAGTCCCAACATTCAGATCTAACTTATTCTAGTGCGAGATAAACTTGCTAATCACTGCTCCAAGGTGAAGCCCCCCCCCAATGTTTTCACGGATACACGATGTAATGTAATCAAACTGTCACATCTTTATTCTTAACAGGTTGAATAAGCTGCAATGACCGGAAATAAGGAATATATAAGTAGCTATGAGCTTTACTGAGAGACGCTGGTAGCCAAAGTCTTCGTAGCCCAACAAGGAAAGGAGCTCTGTCATAGAAATAAGCGTTTGCAATCAGCGGCCGAGCATTGATCTAGTACTATTCTGACATGTGACCTGTGAACCAGCGGATAGGAAAACGTTTGTAACCGATTGTATAACGTTTTCTCTATTTGCAGGCATGTAAATGTAGATGAGACGTTGAACTTATCAAGCAACTGACCCAAAGACTGAGAACCATGCAATGTGAATATAAAAGAATAGTGTTCAGACTCATATGAGATCACAGGACCGCACAGTATCTAAGAGGAGAGGGGAAATAGGAGTCTGAAACTTCATAAGATCTTCTTGAAAACTCAAACAGCAGTAGGCTGGTTCTTTTGCAAGAATAGTAGACAACCGAGAAACATCACAATTCACTACATGGATCCCCAGGGATCACATACGCAACCAGAGCCGCCAGAATACAAAATGAACAGACAAACTAGACGAATTCAGAAAGTATTGGCTCTACGACGCCCATGAAAGAGAGGTGTAAGAGTCATGAGGAATGCCTATGTCTAACGTTTGAAAATAAAAGACTGACGACGATGATAACATAATATTTTCTTTTTACATGTGAGCTATTTTCAAATACGCAAATAACTTTTAATATCGTTTGAAAAACTGCTTTTTCCAGGGAACATTGCAAAATAACTCTTAGTGAAACTGCATGTGTGCTGCGATGTCTTTTCACGAAAAATTATCAAAGAACACATCATTCATTTCACGTGGGTATAAACGGTCAAATGAACAGAACTAATTTCTGAGGCTTCCCACCCATGGGACCCCCTTCTCTACAAGTTATTTATCAGGTTCTTTCAACTCGAAATATCGAATTTTGGAGGGGGTCCTATGTACGATATAAATATAATGTGAAAACGAACTCTATCTTTGCTTCATTTCCATCGATTTCGTACATGATGAATTAAACAAAAATGCTTTTCATCCGTCTGATCGTGATTTTTCTCGCTTTTCCGATCGAATGAAAAAAAAAAAAAAGAAATAACCAAAACGTTGGCAATAATTTTACTCAGGTGATCGTAAAAATAAAGCATTTGAAATTAACACCTACGAAACATGTTGTACATGTTAAAAGTAATTTGATTTTATATCGAAAACTAAAATTAAATTTAGCACCTTACGTGAGTTTAAAATATAGATAAGTATTGGTATAAAGTTCTAAGTTTCAAATTGATTTGTTTTTTTTTGATAACCGACGAATCGCACTTACTTTAGCGATAATGCTAGCAGTTATGATTATAATTATAATTAAATTTTACTCTCACAAGTAGAATTCTCAATCTTATTTTATTCATTCAAGTACCTTCATTGTATACTTTCCCTATTTCAGATTGGAAAAATGGTTTATTTCTCTTCTAAACTGTGTTGTTACAGACACATTTCAATATTTGTCGTGAATAAAAGATTTTGAGTGGAAATAAATATCCGTCTCATTCAAGTTGGAGAGGGTGGCTCAACTGTGCGGGATTTGTTTGAAAATTGCAAACGACATTCGGTGTCAAAGATGTTTATTTGATTGTATTCAAAGGGGGGCTTTTTAAAACATTTCTATTGGATTTGTGACTTTTTTAACTCAACTTTTCAGTATTCTTTGAAACGGTAAGCTGTATAAAACGCAAATAGATCTAATTCTCTTCTTTTGCCACGAGATGCAATGTATTGGTGCAAGAAAGGTTCTTTTTTTAATTGAAAAAAATGTTATTTATGTCTCTTGCGTATAAAGCATTACATCAAGTGGATGATATAAGCTTGAAACTAGCGTACAAGAAGAACAGGTGAATTAGTCGATTGACAGGAATTCTCATCCCAACTTTTTTTAATGTCAGTTGAAAAAAAAACAATTCTAAGCTTGATAAGGAGCAGACATTGGAAATTTCAGCCTTTTGGCCTCTTCGGTACGGCCTGAATGCGAAATACATACTTACATACATACATAAATACATGCATACATGCATACATACACGCATACATACATACATAAATACATGCATGCATATATACATACATACATATATGCATGCATACGTACATACATATGTACATACATGCATTCAAACATAAATACATACATATACACATACATGCATACATACATATGTGCCTACATACATGTATACATACATAAATGCATACATACATATATACATAAATGCATAAATACATACATACATACATACGTGCATACATACATGCATGCATACATACATACATACATACATACATATATACAAAAATGCTTAAATACATACATACATACATACATACATGCAATCAATCCTGAAAACTGAACAAACCATTTCCGTTTTGTTTTCATAATTGTTTCATATTTTGCGCTATCCCCTCTTGATCCATCCATAATTTTTTTTTTGTATCAACGTTATACAATTTTACCCGACCTATAACAAATGGACACCTTTTAGCGATTTTCCGTCATTTTAGATACATACAGCATATTTCCAGCAATTAAATCGTCCGTATAGAGGAAAACATGTATTACGCACTCCACAGGATCAACAAAAGAAAGCAATATAGATATCGGAAAACCTTCTCTTAACTGTGACCAACCCCTCTGGCTTGAGGCCATGAGAATTTTATGTTGGCAGTCTCCCCATCATTCTCATCAAATCACAGAAGCCATACGAATAGCCAACCAGCCTAACCAGTTGAATGTGCTCTAGATTTTCTCACTTTGCTTTGTGTGTGTGTGTATGTATGTGTGTATGAGTGTGTGTGTGTATTCTGTGTGTGTGTGTGTGTGTGGGTGGGTGGGTGTGTGTCTGTGTGTCTGAGTCTGTGTCTGTGTTTGCATGTGCATGTGTGTGCACGCGTATGTACGTGTTTGTGTGTGTGTCCGGTCGTAATATATTTATGCGGGGCCGTATATCATAGGTGGCTTTTATCCCGTGGTAAGCTACGTAGTAAGTTTAGCTTACCTCATGAAAGGCATCATTGTTACTACAAACTATGACACTAACACGGTCGAGCACTTGCTATCTAGGAAAGAATTTCAAGAGCTTTACGTGGATCTTATCTTTCTGATTAAACGCACAAAATCAGGGTCCAGCCCATAGGTGGTAACTTTTTCCCGTCTAAAAAGTCACACTGAATTCACAATCTTCTAATGAGGCTACACCAAAGAAATTCTGGGGATATTTGCATCGAAATGTAAAGTTCTAAACATTTGGGTGATAATCTAATGACTTAATCTCATAGCCCAACTTGATTAGTATATACTGCACGAAGGGAATTAGATATTTACATAACTTTTTAATGACTTTTTCGAAAAAATTTTTTGTAAGAATGTATCAGGTTGTGAAAGCTATAGGAAGCTGCATTTAATGATCTGGAAGTCTGCATGCGGCTCTAATGCCTCTGGTTCTCCACCCCAACAATAGCCTACGTTTTTCTCTGAATGTCTTAGGGTCAATATCAATATGCGAGGTATTTTATGTCAGAGAACAAAATGGCGTAAGATGAAGATGTATGCAAAGAAAGAGAGTGGAAGAAAAGGAGGTGCAGAGAATCTCCAGTGTTTATTAACGCAGCAGGCCCCAAAAACAAGATGCTAAAGGTGAAACAAACAGATTCATAGGAAATGCACGTCAGATCCATTACCACAGGTGAAACTACTGACGGCGATACAATCATTGCATTTTTATCCAAGAAAACTAAAGCCTAGCGAAATTAGTAAGCTCCTTGAAAGGCTTTTGGCGCTAGGGAAACTGTGTTCTAACTCAATGGGGCCTCAATGTTGCTACATTATTGAACATGTTAACAGACACAAATGATTAGGCGGTTCTTTGATCCAATGCATATGCGGCATCGCACCTCCCAGCCTCGATGAAGTGAACATTATTCTCAACTGTTTGACCCCAACATATACATGAACAAGGCTGAGGATCAAAATACCAAACACTCAAAAAGAGAACATTCCAAAATGTAGTATACCGTACCGGACCCATATTCACGAAAAACACAGAGTGAGGCTTATTCCTACTTTATCACTTCAAGACTGGTATGCAAATTCATCCAATATTTTAATACCCACCCCCTTAGCATCGAATCACAAAACGCTTTTTTTTTATCAGAAATTTTTAATGGGTTAGATGAGCAGGATTAAAAATACCTATCAAGCATTTCCAATTTTTATGTAATTGTGATGGTTTCATTTCCGGTATATTAACATTAATTTTGATTTGTAAAACTTTATGAATTTTAAAATCAGCTAATAGAAAAATCTTAGGGGTACATTTATATTGCAGATGAGTTAATTTCTTTTAACTTCCTTAATTCAAATAAAATATTTCAATTCTCTGATTGTTTGCAAAAATTTTTGGGAACCGAATAACAATTTTCCGATTTCTTTATCAGTATAAATCAAGATAAAGACGTTGTTGTATAGAATTACCATGAAACGTTGTTCATACTCAAAAACTCCATGGTTAGCCTCTTAGCCAGTTGTCACCATCCGGTATTTCCCTGATTTTATATTTTACAAATCAGTGCAATTGAAATAGACTACAAATTATTGGATTGGTTGCAGGAAAACAGTATTTTACATCGTAGTTTTTGAATAACGGTTGGAATCCAAGCTCTTTCAAGCCATTATTAAAATCATCCACATCAAAATTTCAACATGCTGTGTCCAGGGAAATATCACCACTCATTATCATATCAGAATAATATTTTTTGTAACATATTTTCGATGTTTGCAGAAAAAAAATAGCTTTGAATTTTGAGAAAAGAATATAATAACGTCATCGCAATTCAACTTTAATGCCCTTCAATATTCTGAGCAGGAACATTCTTCACATTCACGTCAAATCCATTCGAAACAAAGATGAAGAAATTCTACAAAGAACACACTTTTGAAATTAATCATGGTTTTCTTGATTTTGTCATTTTCTTTACTTAGCTAGGAAATTATACATGGAGATTAATCTGTTTTTTCTTTCTACAATGAAATATAATCTATTCTATTTTCTTCTATTCTGGAAATAAATCAAATGAAATAGAAATCAGAAACATGATATTGCATCATTTAATTCCGTTCTTTTATTGGGTAATACTGTTACGATACAAAAACAAAGTCAATATAGAGATTGACAATATATGGCAATTCCTCTCAGGTTCAGATTTGTTTTTCCCAGATAACTAAGTTTGGCACAAGAATCCAACTCATTTTATCTACAAATAAGTATGCAAAATTATTTAGCTGATTGTACACCACGATTCACAAGTCTTTTCCTCTTTCCCCCTTCCTGTGTTTTCCCTCTTTCCCGAATTTGTTATTATTGCAACCGTTCGAAATCAGAATGTTATCAACATATGGTTAGGCAGTAAGGGGCCTTAAGGTATTTTATTTGGTAATTTTTTTTTCAATAATTCGAATAACGTTATTTCAACTTCTTGAAAATTATCTACTCAACTAAATTGTTTTGTAGTGTGATTAGACATCAAGTCTTCACAGTCGGTACAACGTAGCCAATTACGTACTTGTTATTATGATAGGAACGTAGGTTGAACGATGAGATGTATATATATATATATATATATATATATATATATATATATATATATATATATATATATATATATATATATATATATATATATATATATATATGTATATACACATTGTATTTTCGGTTGAAGAGATTTGTCAATCTACTGATCCCATGTCAAAAGGATGCACAGCAAGAGTTTAAGGCAAAAATTAGTATCATTTCCTTCTCAGGGTCATAATTGCAGTTTTCCTGGGAATCTCATTGAATACATATATTTATATGTTTTTATATATACATATGTGTGTGTGTGTGTGTGTGTGTGTGTATGTGTTCGTGTGTTCCTGTGCATGTTTATGCACGAATGTATATGTATTAACTTGGCACAGTCTTTTTCTTTTTTTCAATCGTTTTTCTTCCTTGCCATGTATTCTAACTGCTGACCCTGTGTTAAAAAAGGGGCACATGACAAAAGATAAATGTGGAATCCAGTTGGATCATCGAACAAATAACTTGTAAAATTTGAATTAATCAAAAACCTGATATCGCAACCACAGAATTCAAAAAAGAATTTTTTTAACAAGTCATAAAGCAGGATACACATCGATATCTATGGTTTGCATCAACAAAAAAAAAACTATTTTTCAATTTGATTCCTGCTGTTCAAGTGAATCCATGTTAGCAAAGTGACTATTTTACTTGCATTGATTGGTAATAAGGAACAGCTACAAATGATATTAATTTGGATGAGACAAAATTATCGAAGGATTAGAAAATCAAGGATACTTACGTTTTAATTTAGACTCAAAACATAGAAAACTTTATGGTTCACTACCAAGTAAATGCGCTGAATCTTTGATATTTCAATTCATGGAAAATATATATATATATATATATATATAAAATTGTGTCATCCACGGACAGCTGTTTCAATGTATTACGTCTCTGCGATGTGGCTATACACTTTCCATTATCCCATCCAGTACCACGAGGCAGAATTGTAACCTTCAAGTCGGACCTGGAGGCTGATGTCCTACCTCTGTACTACGGAACTGGATGGTCAGTAAGGCCGAATTTAAGCGATATATCTATTCACACAGAAATTTTTCATCCACCAGAGTGCTCTATTCCTATGGAAGAGTATTATATATATATATATATATATATATATATATATATATATATACCTCTTGTTTTATTGCTTTTAGGCGTGTGAATGTTTTTGTTGGTGGTTGTAAGTTACATGTCAAGGGGTAGGAGTTATCAATGAATGAATGCTTTATTGTTTTCTGAGGGATGTTTTACATCTTGACCTTGATATTTGGCGTTAAATCTATTGCCCATGTAGGAATTTTTTATTCAATGTATTTTTCACGATTTACTTGGACATGTGAAGGAGTGAGTAATGTTTATCAGGAGTTTGGATTCGAAGTTTTCTGTTTATCAATCATATAGTACCATTGAAACATAACCTGTTTAACCTTTACATATACATAGCAAAATTGAAAAGAGGAAGAAATATTTTTTTTCTCAATAAATTTTCAAGAGCTCCATTCGACTAACACTCATCAGAACTCAATCCGTGAAAAAAATGTTTCAATTACTCTTGTAATTTTCTGCACGTGTATTCAACGTGTGTGGTTGCCGTTTCAAACAATATTTTCCAAAGTTGTCCATAATATTTCCATGCAATATATTCAAACATATTTTAAGCGAGAACTTACGACTAAAATTGACAAGAGAAATGAAATTTTCCCATTTCGCTAGTAGCTTGATCATTCGATCAATTAGCAAGAGTCCCCAATTTTATTGGTAATTCCTTGTAAGCCTGGCGTCCTGCGCATTTGAAAATATAGTTTCTTCCGCACCTAGAACTGGTATTACCGTCTTGGGAAATCAGGTGTCCATTTTGGGATACCACGTATATTATCGCCTTTACGCTGGGTAGAGCGAAGTTGACCCAGTTTTGAATTCTATCATCTTGTTTACAATTACTCTCCCTGCCTTCCTCTTACTGGTTAGTGTTTGAGGTTATCCCCTCATCTCCTTGCATCTTTAATTTTGAATCGGAATCAGCTGCTTCCTGTAGATCACTTCTCAGGTATGCTGGAAGAGATGTTTTCGGTTTTTTTCTGTATATCTTCAAAACTGTCAACTGAAACTTTCAGCATGGATTTTTTTGTTTTCAAAATCCATTTATGACGCAAGTTCATATTTAAACTATTCACTACTTTGTACCAGCTTGTTGTTGTTTTTTGAAAATTCAGACTTTTTTCTATGACAAAACAAAATTCAGTTTTCCAGTTATTTGTTGGTTGCCCTTATTTTCAATTCTTTCATCAATCACTTTGAACTTGACATGCTGTTCACATGACAGTTTGAATTGATTGACTAACCCTACCAGTCAGATGAATTTTTGAGAATATAGCGTTTTAGCTGGTTAATGATATTAAAGCATAAAGATTTCTTCTGTTCTCAAGTTGATCCAGCTGTTTGATCAGATATATATGAAACACGCACATGGGCAACGCCAATGGAAGAAAGTTTATCATCATTCTCTTTCTGATATGGTTTTGCTTCAAAATCAGCACATTTAATGTTGTCGTTAGTTAGAAATATCTTTAACTTTGGAATATGGTTTGTCATTTTGATTTAAAAGCAGCTTCGACATATTAACGCTTTGATGATTCGTATATGTTTTCGATGGGATTGGGTTTTTTGGAAGTTGAACTTGTGTGATTATACATATCCGTCCAACTTAGGCATTTAGATAATTATCAAGTTTTAGGGCCTGTTTTGATCTTTCATTCCTCTTTTTCAAATGTTCTACATGTCCTACCAATGTGAACAACGTTACTATCGCTATCGGTTATCAAAAAACACTAAGCTCGGATTGATGGTTGCTACATGATTTGGTAACTAAATCTCCAATGGTGGTAGTTTTTTTTAGATCGGTGCTTTGATCGGTGCTGTTTAAGCTCACTTTATAGTAATCTTGTTATTTCTCAATATTCTATTCAATGGATCTTTCGTCCATTCTCTCTGGCGCTATGTATGGGATATCGTGGAAGTCGAAAAGAGGTATAGTGTTGTTTTATTTCGTCTATCGATGGACTTTATTAGAAAGATTAATAAAAAATTTTCTGTTCATGCATGTTGAGCTTGCTCTACCAAAAACTTACTAACCGACTGTGATTCTTCTTTGGTGGATTCCAGGGAGATTTGCTGCCCCCCACGTATATATATATATATATATATATATATATATATATATATATATATATATATATATATATATATATATATACTTTTTCAGCTCTTTCCATTCTGCTTTTCTGAAGTCTTCTTCTTCAACGGTTACACGACATTTGTTTTACTGGATCTAATGTAAGAAAAGAAAAGACTGTTATTGCTTTTTTCATTCACTTGTTCAATTCTTTCAATTCCTTTGGGTGCAATTCCAGTGATACATTCTTTCAAATCGACTGTTTAAGTGAAGTCATCAGTTGCACGGTATTAATTTTCCCTTTACAGTAAACAGAAAATCAATTTGTTTTCATTCGTCATATTTTGACATTGTCAAACAACGCCATTTTAATACTGAATGAAACGGTACATATTTTTTTTTTGTTTTCATTTCCATGACGTAATGTTTTGGAAATCTTTTTCATTAACGGAAGCCATTATTGTGTAATAACACGTTTGAATTAGAATTTTCACTGCTAAACTGAATGTCTACACCCCAAAGCACTGAGCGTACAACCTGATTATATATATAAAAAAAAGTTGGAAAAACTTTCGAGATGCGACGATCCAAGTTTTACTCACTTGTGGATCACAACGACAGGAAATTTGCAATCATGGATTCATTTTGAAAACAGTGTTATTAAACGATGCCGAAAAATTAACAATAAAATCAAACTAATGGTAGGTTTGAAGGAGAGAAAAGAAGAAAAAGCTCCAAGAATGAAAGGATAACTGGAAAAAAATGATTCAGAATTAAGATAAACTGTGGTCACACACACACACACACACACACTCATATATATATATATATATATATATATATATATATATATATATATATATATATTTATACATATATTTCATTCAGGGTTAAGCAATCTTTGAGTGAGGTAACTTGTTCATTATAAGCTTATGCAATGCTCTTCCAACGTAGGAATAGAACACTCATGTGGATGAGGAATATGCATGAATCAATATATATCGCCTAGATTCACCCTTATTGACCTTCCTGTTCCATGAGGTAGAGGAAGATGCCAGCCTCTGGGTCTGAAACAAAGGTTTCGATCCTACGGCGTGGTACTGGATAAGAAAATGGAAAGTCTATATGCACGCTGAAGAGTTGTAAAAGAACGAAACGGCTCTCTGTGGATGACACAATACACATATATATATATATATATATATATATATATATATATATATATATATATGTATGTATGTATGTATATATATATATATATATATATATATATTCATATATATATGTATATATATATATGTATATATGTATAAATATATATATATGTATATATATATACATATATATATATATACGTATATATATATATATATATATATATATATATATATTTTTTTTTTTTACACATTCTGGGCCATATCAAGAGTAAACCTTTGTGTAACGATTCTTGACTTCATCATTGATTAGGTGGTATTCGTAGAGAACTGATCTGTTAAGACTCAGACACACATTTTCTTCTCTGTTAATGACCATTGCATGCTGGGAACAAAGTATCTGCCAGAGAAGTGAGTGCAGAGATTGGATTCATATCTTTCCCGAGGGTGTCACTGTCAAGTGAATACGGGCACTTCTGTTGAAATTTGAATTTGGTTCAACGATTGTTTTCATGTAGCAATAGTGTCGTTATTGAGGAGATCGAGGATAAAGAAATATTCTGTGCCTTGGGTTAGAGTGTAGTTTAAAAGTTAAATCTATTATGTATATTTATCCGTCAACTTTCACGGCAACACTAATTGGAAAACTTTGTGATTCGAACGATGATGTTGGTCACCATGAATATTTGTTGACCTCTTCACACAATTGCAATTACTCACTTCTCCCTGGTTCAGTCGATTGCGCTAATTGGATAGACAGGAAAATTTAAGGTTAAGTGAATGTCTGCACGATCAAAGTCTCCTGGTGAACATCATTAACACTCAATACGTCCGAAATAAAGATATATACCACGAAATGTGTTCAAATCAAGATCGGCATCACTTGAGTGAGAATTTAACGCAAGGACGGGCAAAACAAGGATTTGAAAAAATGTATGAATTAAATTAATCCCATGAACATCATGGGCCTATGATAATCTACGTTAGGGACTTGCAAGGGTTTGCTCATCGGGAGGAATAACTCTATATAACTTTCAATTAGCCCAACATAACCTAACCTGCTAACACACTGGAACGAGAGAAGATTCATCATCAGTCGTCTAGCGTCTGTTGTTGGATGTAGACCTTCCCCAGGATCCGCCATATTTCTCTATCATGGAACAGTGCTGCCCGGGGCAACAGATCCCCTGTTGTTTAATTGTATGAGAGCCAAAGGACGCACAAACTCAGTATGACCTCATTGTTAGCAAACAGAGGTACATGTATACAAAAAAAAATCAGTTTGCAATGCGAGTTCATGGGAAGCCAGGTCCCTCTTTTCTCTCCAGTAGTTTTTACACTTGTTTTGTTTTGTTTTTTGGTTATTCCAATTCAGACTTTTTAATGATACAAATAAAAACGAGAGGAACTTTCCCATCGATTATACTGTTTTCCAATTTGTTGATCACCCCAACACGGCATTGATCACGTGATGGTCTTAATTGAAGGATTGATCAGACTCGTCCATATCTAGTAGGTGAAGTAGGTTAATTGCAGTGCCCTCAAGGAGTCCAGTGGCAATTAATCTACTTCTGTTACAGCTGGGTTGAAGGATTCGAATCAAGAATATGTCAAACAATTTATGTACTTTCATTTTGCTCAGGGAGAAGTATGATCTCCGACGATTGTCAAGTAATGTTAAAAAGTGAAGTGGAAGGCCAGTAATTTTGGAGTTTTATTGTGCATTGTTAAATATGTATGTGTGCTAATGCATGTGCATCTGTGTCAAAATATACGCATGTGTAAAGAACGTTCTATCCCATGGAAGGAATCGGCGAGGTCGGTAGGTTGATCTATTCCAGGAGAAAGCTACGATTTCCCCGATTACAATGGGGTCATCAGCATAGATTGTAAATATTACTCACCTAATTAGAATATATGTGTTAATTACTGAATATTTTCAGTCCATTTCCCGTGAGATTTGGATCTTGGAGTGCCATGCAGGTAAATTACATGTGTGTGATTTATTTATTCATTTCTAGACTTATTTATAGGGTTTATTGAAGAAAACACCGACATAATGAAAAAAAAAAAAGTAAATTTTTAGCCCTTTGCTCCATAGGTACGGCTATAGACGTGACATACATCCAGCCAACAAGTCAGACAGTCTTAAAAACTGAGAGAAACCTACTCTGACAGTTGTGATGACAGTTTTAGCTGAGGATTTTTAAAACCATCTGTTCTAAGTACAAAAAGTTACCATTTAACTAATCAGAATGGTAGCGCTGTCACAACAACCACTGCGTCTCTGTAAATAAGATACTGCTTTTCAGTGACGTCAACATAGAACTTCTTGTTTACTCAACGATCCTGACTGGATTGACGTCAGCAATGGATGGTCACATGTGCCCGTAATACAATTCTCTGTAATTTCTATTAACCTCTGCTACTATTTACCCCTTAATTGTTGTTAACTTTTTTCAAGAGTAGTCCATGTTGTATGAGCAACCCTCAGCTACCGGGGTTTAGGTGGACTTTTCACCTGGAACTAATTCTTCATTTTGATCAGCGTTAATGATAACTTAGTATTTACTCGCAGTCGAGAGGGGGCCATGTAAAGTCTTGTTGCGAAGAAAAAAGCAGTAACAATGAAGATGAAAGTAAAGAGTAGAAAAAAGGATTATGATTTATAGTAATTGTTATACTGTAAAATTAAACTTTCCATTCTATCACTTTCATGGCGGAACTATTGAGGAAATGAGTGCCTAAACTTTTGAAAGGTTATGAGACAAGACTGGCTGCTACAGGGTCAGACACAACTCTGTCTCCTACTCTGATGATGGATGATTATTTAATCCATCCAAATAAAAGTCATATTTGTGACTTATTATGTCCAATAGTTAATCTTTTAGTACGGCTGTATCTCAGTGTAGGCCGATTCCCTTTATAACCTAAAACTTACAATGGATTTGTCGATGGGATATTAAATAAAAAACACCAATAAAACAATTATAAGATTGTGAAGATATTAGATCATCTGTTGTGTCTTGGCAATAAGAATCAAATCATGATAACTCTTGAGACTTTCTCTCTGAGAAAGCTTCAGCTGCGTTGAGACTGAAATACTTCGAAATAATATACATGAATCATTAAAAATAGATTATTGAAGATCATAAATTCAAGCTCCTTAATGCATACGTATACACAAATAACACCATCAACGGGTATATACTAGTTGTATAGATAATGAATTAATAAAATATGAATATTTTTTGTACTATTATATCTATTCATTGAGAAGGAAATAAACGTTTTTGTGTGAGGATGATACGTTTTTGAAAGAAAAAACCGAAAGATTTATCAATTTAGCTTAATTAGCAAGATAATCTCACGGCAATCAGTTGGTCCTGAGATCAAATCATGGCAAAGGTTGTAAATTTTACATATAAGTTTACATCCTTCATATTTTATGGAGATTATTCTTGTTGTTCTTCTTCTTGAGACAGCTAAAAAATAAAATTAGCCTTGGTTTCCAAATTTACTGAAAAGGCCAAAATTATGTTTAATCCCATTCAACAAGTGATAAAGACTTTTCTTTTATTTTATCAATTTTCCACGGTTTAAAGAACAAAAAAGATTAAGTCCCATTGAACATTCATTTCAGGACAGAAGAAAAAAAACGAAATTGTTTGATCATTTCCCCTGCAAATTGTCTCCAGTTGTGTAAGTATGAACTAAAACCAGCAGGGTTTTAAATTATTTACTCAAACTAGACGAACAAGAGTATATTTGTATTTAGAAACTGCCTCGCGATAAAAATCTGTAAGCCATTGTATTACAGATTTTTTTGTAAACGCCATTTTTTGGTTTAAACAGAATTTTAAAACTGTTATCTTTTCAGGTTATGTATAGTTTATTCATATAACATTTATTGCATGTTTTTCCCTACCTGTTTTCTCCACAGACATAAACAAAATCATGGACATATGGAAAGGTTTGTTTGCTTTTCATGGAAATGTCGACTTTTTCCTTAACACACAGCATAGGGAAATGTTGAGATTTTCTAAAGAAAAATCCTCTCGATGTCGTCATTTATCGACGTATATAAAATTTTAAAAACATATTTATCTTCAGCTTATATATAATTCATTTGCAAAAAGTCAATCACACATTTTTTGCTATTCTTCTTCCTCCAATGATATAAAAATGATATTTCATAAAAAAAGGTTTGCGAAATTGCTGTCATTTGATGAATATGTGATAGATGTATGATAAAACTCCTAATTTTTCAATTTTTCATTCATCTTTTCAAATTATTCTTAAGAGATGATGAAACACAATATAATCCAAGTTGTCCAGGTATCAAGTCAGGTACGTTGAATTGGGTAACATCATGTCGACAAAATCCAGTCGTCCATTCTCCTCGTGATTCTATCGGCTCGAAACCACAGATGTTGGAAATACAGGAAAGAACAGGAAAGTACTGGCAAGAAAAATTAGTTTGCTAAAAATTGCTCCTCATATTTCCTACTTACGAAAGTAAGTGTAGTATGCCAAAGTACTTCATATGCTAGGCACTTGGTGGGGAATACATTCATCAACATATTGATTTTATACAAAACTAGTTTGCTGCTTGCCTACTGATTGAGAAGGATCATGGACCAGAAGAAAGTCGAAGAATGTTTTTTTAACAACATGGATAGCAAGAGATAAACTGCCTGAAAATAGCCTTTGAATAGTTTACTAACTAATGCACCATAGCAAAATTCCTTATTTGATAGGCTCAACTTCGTGTGACAAAAGGCTACATGTTGGGGCACCCAGTAAGGATAAAATTCACTACAGCAGTACTGGTATTTTGCACTATTTTGTTGACAATCACTACATGGCATAATTTCCAACTTAAAGCTGCTATGCGGGATTAAAAACTCAACTCCAGACCATATATATGCTTGCTATTATCATTTTCTCACACTAAAAATGCAATTTTTTTTCTTCTGTTTGGTGACAGAAGATATATTCTGTTACCATTCTTTGTATCAGATGGATTTGACCCTGCTATTTTCGCAGTTGCTGGACTCGTCATCATTTTTATGTATGTTATCGTTTTGTGTATTATTACTTATTAGTTTTTGGTGTGGTAAAATTGTTAAGGATCTAAAAAGAAAGTCAACTTCAGTGTTTGACAATACTAACTCGCTATCCTAGTCAACATTTCATCATTAAGCAAAGGTCAAAATTTGAAGTCAAGAACGATAATCAAACGAAGAATAGGGATGATCAGAATAAATTCTATGTGTGACACCAGTGAAATATCAAACTGAAAAACACGTAGAGTGTAAGGATAAAGAATCATCATGTAATTGATAAACCAGGTAAAAAGCCCCGAAAGTCAAAGAAGAATTTTTCAGAGATATAAAATGGGATACTGTGCCAATTTCCAAGCCTGTTGACAAAACTGTATGGCCAGAAGCGCTGGAACAGACAAGCATAAACAAATGTACGATCACAAGTATATATAAAGAGAAAGAAAAGAGAGATGCCTTTGTCATGTTCGTTGGTTATGGTTGTTCAATTGATTACACTTCATCTACTAAAGGTGAAAAACACGCAAAAAAACTTCTTTTCTCCTTCAGCATATTTCATAATTGCAACCACGATACAAGAAACTGTATTATCCTTTTCACTGTGATCTTTTTCGGTTTGTTATTAATCCCTGCCTACCTTTTTCCTTCATCATGACTCCCAGTTGATTTTATGAACAATAGAATACAAAATTAGAATAGGTTTTGAATATGGAGTCTCCAATTTCCCTCATGCAAAGTTTCAAGCAGTTGCTACAGTAGCATATAAAAGATGAATTGAAATTCTTCTCCTTTAATTCGCAGAGTTTATATTTTCTCGATTTTCTATCGCTTCCGTTCGATCGACAGAAAGGTCATCAGCATCATAGTATTATATCTTCAAAATAACTGTAACAATAATGTCTCTATTCCTGATGCAAACAAACTTATAATAGTTTATATTGGGGAATATCACAAGAGACGGATCGTAATCCATTTACCCGAATGAATTAACGTCATTATGTTCTGAAAAATTACACACACACACACACATAAACACACAAACACACACACACACACACACACACACACACATATATATATATATATATATATATATATATATATATATATATATATATATCGTGTTCTATGCATATACTTTCAGATATTGTGTACAATATCAGCCTATACAATCAGTTAACTCAGACAATCAACTAAACTGGAATCCTTTCCCCTCCTTTTGACCCATTATGAAAGTGATTGTAGCATTGTTATTGCTTCACATGAATTACTTCATATATTCACTAATCCTAATTGATTCTGGCACAATTTCCAATGTTCCAGTGAGGATAAGTCAATGAATTGAACATTACAGGTATGGAAATAGGACCGATTGTATATGATATGTTTCAGGAAGAAAAAGCTTAATAATCTGATTGTTTTATTTGTATCTATAGTCCTCAGATAAAACATCATTATTTTCCTGTGAAAATCTCTTACTGGTATCCTCATCTACCCCTATTTTAATTCGCATGTACTCGTCTGTTGATTCATCTGTATGCTTGCCTGTTTGTTTGAACGTTTGTCTGTCCATACACTATCACTGTAAGTACTGAATGAATTTCCTTGAAATTTCATGGAAAGGTAGACAATTCTTTTGCTGATTGTTGCTTTCTGTTTATTCTTAAATTACGTTTTTGTATATTTTGATAACTATCCTTCAGATATTTCCAGAAGTTATCAATACATTCAAACGGTATTTTGGGAAATGGGTTGACAATAGACTACTCGAAAAAATGATCGAAGTTTTGGGCGGTTCAATGCTCAATTATCCATCGTAGGGGTTTGTTTTATGTCCAATCCTCATATAATTACCAAATTCCATGTTCTTCCACATGAAATCTCCAAATGTTCACCATGGAATCCTATGATATTACTTAGAATGAAGGATTGTAGGCTGCACACAAGTTGCTTCCATCCTGGGATAGACACAGGCACGAATTGTGTCCCTGACAGTAACATTGGAAGCATACTTTTTCTTGTTTCGACTGTTCCGATTATTATGTTTGATGACATCTGATATCATGAAACGAAGCAGAGTATGATTTGATGAAGAGTTCGGGACATTATCAAATCTTCAATGTTTGAAAAATGTTAAAATACTTCACATTTATAATTTTATGACATGATTTACTTCATTTCAATTTAGTTGATCTTGAGTTTAAGCATCTTCACTCTCGTGATTTGATAACTAATTTTACTTCTCATCAATTTTTATGTCTAGATACAGCACTTTAATTATTTATATTTCATCAATAGTTGAATCACCGGAGTTACAACCACTAGACCAATTTAAGAACAGTTGTAGTGGCTAGGTTTACCTTCCTTTTCACTCAGTTTTTTTCATTGTATCAGCTCTACCGGACACACCTTTTTGCTGGAAAATTTTTTTTTTGCATGAATACACTAATAAACATCTTCTAAAAACAGTATCTCAGGATTTTGGATATTGTAGTAAATTTTTTATTAGAAATTTTAGACATGTAAAGGAATTGCGTTAGCCCTATGACACACCACTTGGCCTAGAGTCTTGCAAATTCAACTGAGTACACCGCTGAAGATATGGGAAAAAACAGCAAAAAAACAGCTTTTTTCAGATATTCCAAAATATTGGTAATTTTGATTATTTTTTTATTTTTCAAATTTCGTAAAAATGTTGAGTAAGCGCTAAAACATACATAATTTCTTGAAACCATCTAAATTAGCATCAGTACTCCTGTAGTCGTATTTTAGAGATTTTTTTTTTTTCAAAACTTTCATAATATTTCTCCATGACCACTTTTTTTTACTTGAAAAAATTATGTCGGCACAACTGGATACACTATTTGGCCCTGCAAATTCCTATAAGAACACACTTCTTAATTATTGTTCTGAGGAATATTTCAAAATGCTTCTAAATCAGTTCTTTCTTTGGACTCTTTTAATTTTGTTTTTATCAAATTCTTATTCTTGAAAGTCCAATGGGCAGAAGGTGAAATGAACATGCAGACCAACAGAAAGAAGAGGCAGAGCAAATATCAGATGTTTTTGCTTTTGCCCTATTTATATTGGGGCATGCCTGCATCGTTGGATCTAATTGCATTGGAATTCAACGCATTTAACCTCGTTGTATTGAGTATTTTTGCTGGTTAGACATCCTGTCTTCCAACTATTTGTGATGGAGATTATGTACTTTGACCATTAGTTCGGGACATTTTTTTGTATTAGACGTTTTTGATTACATATCGACTTAACACCGTCCTTGATTGCAGTGGTATCTTTCAACAGGACAATGCATCCATGTCATATTACTCGACATAGGCGCCAGAAAAATGAAAAAAACCCAACTGTTGCTCACCGTACGGTCTCCAGATCCCAATGCGATTCAGTAGCCATTGGGAGTTTTAAAACGGTTTAATGGCTCTTTTATCAAATGGTGTAATTTTTGTTGTAGAATGAAATGGGACAATTCTTATTGAGTGGCTACCGAGGCATTTTTTTTTCAGTTAGCTTGTTTAAGGGTTCTTTCCAAGTCTCTCAGTAATGTTTGGGGTTTGTATCTCAAGAAAATGTCGGAGTCCCCTGCGTTTGACCAACAACTTTACTCAACAATTCAAATAACGTTGTTAACAATCTTGTATCGGTGAAAAAACATTCAATACCTTTGAGAGTCCCTGTCCGATGTCTTTCTCGGCAGATATTCAACTATTCAAGCTGAAACGAACTGTTGATAGCATCTTTGTATCAAATTTAGAATGAAATTTTCCGAAGTTTTTTTAGTGCCAACGTCCGATTTAATTCTCTCAGTACAATTGCCACCATTCAGGACAAACAACCTGCTATTAATATCATTGTCCTCGATCCTACAGCAAACATTTTGCGGTCTTGTTAAGTCTATGACTTATCAGTTGAGAACTGTCTTGTTGGCAAATGGACGACTGATGAATGTATTTATGATGTTTTGGCTCGAATCCCTCTCTTTCTATTTTACGTATCTGTTTATACTTCAATAGTCATTCTTGTACCATTGATGGCCACAAATATCATTTGTTATCGCCCAAAACATTTGAACCAAACACAAACTAACAACACAATCGCTGATCAACAGAATTTATGAATTATACAATGTTTCTCATGAAAAACCAATTAGTATACACATCCCTCAAAAGATATAAGTACTGGAAAAACATCCATGTATATGTGTCAAACATCTGATGCAACTGAAAACTTTCTGTATTAGTGTCTACAAAAACAGTTACAAAAGTTCACTTCATAATTTTCTCTAGTTATAGACATTGCTTTTATATATATATATATATATATATATATATATATGATGTGTATATATATATGATGTGTATAAGCCGCGCCAATGGAGGTAAATGGCAATTGATTTATATTTACAGCTCATTATGTCAATAAAAAGTGTTTTTTTTCAGACCTCACTCACCGAAAGAGTTTTCAGTTTGAGCAATTTTCAACGTAAAGTCATGCTGAATTTGTCCCCTAGTAAAATGGCTATTAGGATTTTTTTTGTTCTGTTTTCGTTTTTTACTAGAAACTTTTTTATTTACCTTTTGATCTAAAAAAAAAGAGTACAAGAGACGTAACTCATTCAATAATCAGACCTTTTCCCTTATTTTTAATTGATCATCCTCATCATGGTAAGCAGCCAAGAGACAATGTGGTTTCTATTGAGTGACCATTCAGATCTGTTCATTTTTGTTACTTTCATTCAGTTTCAATGTTTTGAACTGAGTTAATTTAAAGATTTTTAGGGATTGTGACAATTTAGAGATTAGACGTCATTCTCACAGCAATCAACGAAAGGAGATAGACTGTCTGGCATTGTTTGTAACTTTGTAAACGTTGAATAAGCTAGAAAGAGAACAATTTGTCGATAAACAGCGATATACACAAATAGTTTGAAACGGTAAAAATAACAAAGGTTATATTGATCAGATATAACACACATACACACACACACACACACACACAAAATAAGAGAATAACGCTTCGGACTAAAACATACAATGAGCCTCAAAAGCATTTTCTGAAAAACAGATTGAGAAACCATTGAAATGAAATATTAGGGGAATATTTTAACAGTTTAAGGTAATCATGAGAATGTATAAAAAAAAGTGTTAGAGCCTTTGAGGCATGTTTTAATTAATAACTTCAATGGACAAAGCCAGAAAGTATACTTGAAGATGTACAAAACAAAGACAAAAGCAATGGTCGAGGATAAACCCCGGAAAAAGTAAAAAAGCAAAGGAAAAAAATATTAGACGAAGAAATTTCATAAGTTGATAATTACATTACGTTACGTTGGGCGATAATGCAAGGAAGACAACTGAGATGAGGTAAAATGGTGCCGACCAATTGACCAAAAAAGGCTGATTGGAGAGCAAATTGCCAATAGTTTTGAAACCAAAGTATATGCTCAATGCATGTTACTAGTTAGTGACGTGCGGATTCAAAATCAGCAAGCTTGGAAAACTAGTTGTAAACAAACTTAGGACCACAGAGAGGTTAAATAGGATATCAATGTTAGGGATGACTCTCAGCAATAGAAACGGGTCAAAATTGATCTGGAAGAAGGCCAGGGACAGGAATATCCAACGATATATATATATATATATATATATATATATATATATATATATATATATATATATTGTAGTTGGTGAGAGATGCCTCAAACTCCTGAATTTCACTCCCTCCGTGCACACTTGAATATGAGAAACTAAATTAGAGATATTTGAACAGTGGGAAATTGATTGATGGTTATATAGATAAAAAATATGAACAGATTAAGACAGACAGATAGTTGACCAGCACGAGATAGATTTGGTTGTCTCTCACCAAAAGGAAGAATTGCAACCAAATGACAATAAGGTAGGCTGTCAAACACGATACTAATTGTAATTTTCCGCCATGAGACAAAGATGTGGAAAGAGGGTCGTCGCTATATTACCACTACGTGAACACACTATCTACGAGGCTACAACTTGCTGAATGTCATTAACACTGCTCCTTCCTGATACGTAGTATGAGAGTGATATGACCATATAGACGGATTAATTAGGCTGACCACCCTGGCAGGCATGCTATTGAACAGGTCGCATGGGGTTCCTAAGGTCGGATTATCAGAGATTAGAATTAATAAACAATGACAAGATATCAAAAACGAGCAAGGGCATATGCTCTCCAAATGGTTATGATATACCAAGTGGTACTTGTAATATGCAGTGGCTAAAAATGAAGACTTATTCATTAGCGTCTAATTCTTTCTCTCCCTCTCTATATACCTCTCTATATATTTATACTTTATATATATATATATATATATATATATATATATATATATATATATATATATATATATATATATATGCGTGTGTGTGTGTATATATATGTATATATATATATATATATATATATATATATAAGGTCAAAAAAATTTTTCAGCAACATTTAACATTTGAAATTTTAAAAATATTTTTGCGCCACTTGTTTCGTTTGCCATTATCTGTTGATGTAACTTGATCACTTTTTGGTATTTTCTCTTCCTGTTTTACGTATACTTTGTTATTAGGGTAACTTGTGTGAATTTTCTTTTATTGGGATTGTATGTTTTTTACATCGTTTAACTGAATTTGAATTCAAAATAGCTGTATTGACAGGGCACCAACTTAGTGTTGATCAAACAACCACCTCACAGCTATGAATTTAATAAATAACCTAAACATACACATACTTTATTTTTAAGAGTATTATTATGCATTGTATATAGATTATATTTTATACCACACGCTCATATATTCGTACGTGAGAGCATATATATATATATATATATATATATATATATATATATATATATATATATATATATATATATATATATATATATATATATATATATATATATATGCTTGTAATTGAAACAAACAATTAACTCACGCAGGTAATAAAATATTTCCTGCTATTTTATGTGATGAAAAGGGCCCCCCATATCTGATTTCTGAAACCAAGTAAAGTGCTACTCTTGATTTCTAAAGTGACAAAGTACTCCAGTGCAATCAATGAACAGTGCAATATGATTAAGCTAAAAATATTAGCTCTCTCCTGAATGAAAAACACAACCTTGTTTCACATATTGATCTTGAAAATCAATTTGAGAATTATGAATTATAAATATCTCTTTTTTTCACGTGATTAAAAGGGAGGTATCATTTTAGCATAAGGAATTATCATTTATATTGGCCCCGAACTGAGTGACCCCTTCCTGAAAACATATTTTTTGCGATGGTTTTCAAAGGCTCATTTACTGAGAAAATTATGCAGGGTCTCATCGTTTCTGTAGGAAGTTTCATGATTCATGTCCGTTTGGTCAGTACAGAGACAGTCAAATGGAGGGAAAGCCGATTTTTTGACGATATTATTCTATTGCAATCAGTTGGTTGATATAAACCAAAACACCTAGACTGAATGTAAATATGATAGGTGGATCACACTGTATACATGATACTATATATAAGGTACTGTAATGGTATCCCTCCTCCTATCCTGACAACAACGTGGTACACGAGGCACTGAGGCATTCGATTATATCCACTCTAATGACAAAATTATATGGGGATCATGATATGCAAGGTGTTATTTGATCCATATCTTTGGAGGCCATGGAAGAAGTTTCGAGTTTCCCAAAACCATACCATGAACTGAAGATCTTCTGAAGATGAATTCACTTATGAACCTTTATATATATATATATATATATATATATATATATATATATATATATATATATATATATATATATATATATATATATATATATATATCCAGGGTCCAACTACATGGCATTTTTGATCCGGCCGATTAGAATAAAAGGAACCAGTCTGCCTTAGGTGTTCCACAACTGGTCTCAGTACCAACCAAGGTTAAGAGCCCAGTCTAACATATTATTCACCTGAAGCTAAGGGCAACCAGAGCTACAAATACTTGTCTTTCCTGTTATTTTCTTATAACAGGAGTGGGAGTCGATTCATACAGTTTACAAAGGCATTAGTACGATATTAACTGCAACGACCTCTGCTGGAATACGAATTCAGAGTGCAAATTGCATTTTCAGTGATATTAACCATTATCCAATCTGAACTTCGATTTTCTCTTCTCTTTTATTACAGAGAGCGAGAAAGAGAAAGAGAGAGAGAAAGAGAGAGGAAGAGAGAGAGAGAGAGAGAGAGAGAGAGAGAGAGAGAGAGAGAGAGAGAGAGAGGCAAGATTATGAAGAAATGGATATGATCCGATAAAATGATTATAAATATTGGAAACCTATTTGGATTGATGCCTGTTATTACATGGTGCTCCCAAGAGTCACTTATTGAGCTGAAATATGGAACTTAACCGAAGGACAGACCTGTAAACTGAGAAATATGCAACGCACACATCGGGGAATCAGGCTCAACCTTACATGGGAGGACCACAAGACAATATATCGGGAAGAAAACAGGAGTACAAGGTATCATAAAAACTATTAAAAAAAACTTAAATGGCAGGCCATGTTGATGAACAACCAAGAGACATCATGACTCACAAGATAGATCCCCAGAGATCACATGCAGAACCATGGCTGACAGAAAACATGATGGAGAGATGAACAAGACAAATTCAGAAAATGCTGGCTCTGCCACGCCCATGATAGAGGATTGTGGCAAATGTTAGGGGAGGTCTAGGTCCAACAATAGACGTTATAAGACTGTTGATGATGATGAATATATCATAAATTGATAAACAATATATATATATATATATATATATATATATATATATATATATATATATACAGAGATGAAAAGAGGATTAGAGAGAAAGAAAACACTATATCTTGCATCTATTACAGTGCATTTATTCCTAATCTTGACCTTAGTATCATATTATGGTTCTGGACAGTCGCGATTCGGCTCTGCCATCTGAAATTTTCACTGTATTATCTTCACGATAATTGTTCACTGGATTTCATGCTTGAAAGGAAGGGAATTTTATAGGAGAGATAGTGCACACACATACACACATGAACACACACACACACACACACACGCACATATATATATATATATATATATATATATATATATGTAGAGATATATATCTATATTGGTATATTGTGAAGAGATATCGAAGAAAAATAGCAAGTATAAGCCTACTTTAAACATGTACAAGGTATATATACATTTTTGTATCAGTCAGAAGTGACCTGAAAGCTCTCCTTTCTCCTGCCAGCGTCTTTTTGAATTGGAATGGGCGTGGCTCCTATCCCAATTCTAATTGGCTGCCAAGTGCATCAGGAAAATTAACCTAATGAAGAGTAACCTTCAGCGTGTAAGGCAAAAGTCCTAATCATTACACCATCTTGCAAATATGTATTAAGGTGTTCATATTGAAGTTACTTATTGATATATTTGAAAACAAACTCTGAAATGTTTAGACTAAAGAATTTTTATGAGTTTTCAAAAACTATTTGAATGCTCTCATCATCGTCATCATCAGTCGACGAAAAAAAGTTCAAATTTTTGTTTGTTTATTCCGATCTTGTATCATTGAATGATCTTTCGTAAAGATGTATCACACCTCACGGAATCGCTCAGAAATAGATCTACTTATATATTAAACAATGTGACTTTCTTTGTTTCTCTGTCTGTAACAATTGACACTCCATTCTATTGTTAACTATTTTGCTGATGAAAATACTTCTTATCCACTAGCTTTATTGGTAAAAAAAATGTATTAGTGTTACTCTAAAGGTTTTTTTTTCTTATTTTTCACACAAAATTTTGATCTGATCGCACTACAAATAGAATCTCAATCTGGATTAGTATCGGAATATTCAGCAACAAAACAGCTTTTTTAATGGCTTCTAAGTAGCAGCGATCAATCACCATCTCTCATCATACTATGTTATTCATATGCAGTTGGCTATCTCGGTGGAGAATAGTTCAAATCATTTATGGTATTATATATATATATATATATATATATATATATATATATATATATATAAATATATATATATATATATATATCGTATCATCCTGCAAAATCTTTATTCAAAGTTAAATGTCCTCGAAAGCAAATATCAGCAGCTTTAGCACCAAAATTTGGATCCCTCCCCCACCTTCAAATTCACTTCAACTCTCCATCGTGGGACTCATGGGGTTTGTCACGGCATTGTATATTTTGCTGGCCGTAGTTTCAAATCTGATCCCAAGAGATCAACGCTGTGAGTCCTGATGTCCAGCAGTTGTCTGCCATTCTTGTGACCAGCCCATATAAGTTTTCTTATAGATTATATATGTGGCAAACAGGACTTTCATGTCCCACATCCCCTTCAGTTCTCCCGCTAGAACTTGGTATTTTCCCAGTTTTTCATTTTTTTTCCTCTTCACTCTATGGTCTGCAAGCACAGCCAGGTTATTGGTAGGTTTTCCTCTTCTTATCTACGATTACCAAGTCCGGTCTTCTTGCCTGGATGAGGTGGTCGGTTTGGATGTCAAAGTCCAAAAGTAATCCGTGTTTTCCATTCTTCAGGGCTGTCTCTGGTTTTTGCTGGTATCACTTTTCTGTATGGTTAAATCCCATCCTTTTACTCAGTTCCCAGTGTATCATTGTTGCTACTCTATCGTGTCTGTGCTTTTCTCCTTCTGTCCGAGTTGACTACATTCACTAGTTGTATGGTTTACGGTCTCATCTCTTTCACCGCACAGGCGGCACTTGCTGTTTGTCAGTGTTCTGTCGATTTTTGTTCCTATATAGTTTGTCCTGATGCTTTTGCTGTGAGCTGCCATCATGAGCGATTTCGTTTCTCTCTTCAGGTTTCCTTTTCGTAGCCATGTCTATGACCCCTCGTCTGCCACATTTTGTATGTCTTTTATTTATTTAGGTCATTGCTAACAGCTTGGGGTCATAGATATCATACTCCAGCACTCCCCTCAGTATTTGTGCAGTAGCCAGGAGTTTCTTGGTATGTATAGTTTCAATCTTTCCTCTTTTCCCCTTATTCCTCTAATCTTATTTTCCGTGCATTTGGTACAGTTCAATGTGCACCCACTATTACTGGTACTATCCTGACTTTATGTTCCTCACTTCCCACTTTTCCCTTGCAAGGTCCTGGTATCCCCTACCTTTCACCTTCTTTTGTATTTACTGTGTGATCCTCAGGCCTACCCGTGTCTATTATTTGCCAATGTCTCATCCACCTTGTCCACGATCACCAGGTCTGGTCTTTTCCAAAGGAATGAGGTGGTCAGTTCAGATGTCAAAGTCCAAGAGTAATTTTTGGCTTCTTTTTTCCAGTGCTATCACCAGTATGTACTGATACCATCTGTTAACAAGGTAGAATCTCATTTGCTTGCTCATTTCCCAATGGATCACTTGTGATATTTACTGTAGAGTATAAACTCACCAGTAATGTGGGTTATGGTCTCATTCCTATCTCATCTTAGTCGGCATTCGCCATAATTTGACATAGTTTGTCCCAATGCTTTTTTAGGGGGCTGCTATGCTTAGTTTCTCTCTTCAGATGGTCTTTGTGTAACCATATCTATGATTGCTCGTATTTGGTTTCTACTTTCTGGATTCCCCGTATCGCTTTTTCTGCGTTTATTCTTCTATCATTGTTTACGCCGCTACTCCTCCATATGTTACTCTTCTGTTGTTTGTTGCACTGCTTCAGTGGTTTCATAAAATCTGCACCATTTACCTTTCTAAATTTTGGACACAGTTTCCGATGCTGATGAGTCCTCTAAAACCGTTTGTTTATGAGTTGTAAAGCCTCGTGCGCTGTCATAAGCGTTATAAAACGTTCTCCTTCGTTGGACCATTTATTGGAGTTATTTGCTCATCCAAGAATGGACTTACTACTGATAATGCATATGTGGTCTCTCCTTCTATCATATCCCCGCTATTCAATTGGGTGTCTCACATTTTTATAATTCTCTTCTTATCATCTTGTATTTTTTCCTAGTTTATCACGGTGCAACCGAGAACACCTGGGGTACTCATGCCAGTCATGTGTGATCATTACTATGACATTTTGGTTTTCCGAAAATTCGATTGTCTCTTCTACAGTGAGACTACTTTTGTGCATTACCATTAGGGATCGTTTACTTTTTTCGTTCAGAAATCCATTGTCGTTGTAGTCTTCCACTTTGTTAAAACTTTACAAATAGTTTTGTCATCCTTGTAAATGAGTTAGTTGACTTTTCCCCTTGTTTTAAGAAAGTGGTATCCTATAATGTTTTTCAAGATTCCATAGGGCTCTATCATGGTTTGAACGAATAGTATTGGGGACATAGAGCCCTTTGCAAGATCTTCACTTTTATACTTACTTCTGCTAATTTGTCTCCTTTAACTATCAAGTCTCTTTTCCAGTCTTGGTAAGGTTGGCCATAAATAACACCACTGTTTTGTTGATTTTTGATATCCTGAGGCATTTGAGAATCAAATTATGCGGTATCATATATTCTCTTGCTACTGTATTGAGTCTAAAAGAAATACATATCAACTAAATTTATGTACGTGAATATTTCATGAAGATTACAATAAATGGACAAAATAATCCTGGAACAATTTGAAAGCAATGTTTAAATCATTGAATTCCGATTCCATATTGTAAAACAAATTAAATGTTATCAAAAAATCCTAGAATAAACAAATATGGTTGGTCACTCAATTGAAACCGTTACACAACTAATAACGTTTGGCAGCATGATGGGGTTAATGAAACGCAAGATACAGGGGTGATCAACAAATGTTTACATCTCTTGCCTTATGCTGGAAAGTGCTTATTGAAAAAGTCTGAATTTTGAAAATAAAGTCAAATGTATACCAACAAAAAGATGATGTTAGCATAAACTTACATAGCAAATTGAACACCCCTCTAAAACCTATCTAGGTATGGGAGGTGGAAAAACAATATTTTGTTGACGATAACGAGTGATCATTTGTATTTTCAGCCCTCTAGCTTCTCTAATACGTCTTGAACATATGATAGATTCAAAGCCAGCTTGCCTGCTGAACAAAATCAAAATTTGAAAGACCCTTTATTGACTGTTCTGGTGATAGTTTAGTTTGAGGGCCTCTAATAAAAAAATGCAATAGTATTGTGGATATAAAAGCTGAAGCTGTTGGCTCTGTAGCAATTAGCAGTTCTAGTTTTCACTATGTAACAAAATGATAAAAATACATATTTTCCATCACGAGATGAACAATGAAACTCATACAGTATTTTCATCGAACGCAGCAGCCATGTTATATCGATATAGCTCCTTTAATAAGATTATACGAATCAAAATAAAAGTAACCGAAAAAAATTGAACCTGTTTAAGAAATTCTATAAGACGAGACATATCAACTACTGAATCAACGGCCTCGTTATTCAAGCTCACCTTAGCTCAGTGATATTTTTTATAGAAAAGGTATTGCGGTAAATCTTTATCTTTACATTCCATTAATCATTTTCGATTCCCACATGACTTCAGAATGAAAAAAAATGCGATTTTTATATAACTTCCACAAGTTTATTATCGATTTATAGTTGTATAGTATCCCTTGTTTACAGCAATAATCATCAAGTCTATTCTTGGAGATGTTCACATTTTTGCAGCTACTGCTTCATTAGGTCGTCGATTCAATATGAGCACTATGTGGACATTGGAATATTTTTTGTTTATTTATCCTTCCTGGCACTTTGTTGATACATCGTCTGGTTGTGTCTCCTGTTTCCTGTTCTCTGTGTATTTCCTTCCTACTTCTTGACAAAGCTACCAACCCTCTCATCATACTTAGTGCTTATGATCTCATGTACGTTTTATTGTATCTTCTTTTATTTTTCTATATCTTGAAACAGACGATAACTTTGCTAATTTGTATAACAGATGTTAAAAATTTAGTTCCAATCGCCAGCACCTTTCTTCTACATCAGTGTGTGCACTCTAATCATTTTTCATTCTTCCAACATGATTTATTATCAAATTGCTTGGAATTAGCAGCATCTCATTCATTTTCTATTGAGCAAGTATTTATGTCCCGATATTGTCTACTAACTCATTCTGATATAAAATATTCATATTTGTATTTGAATACATTTGCCTTTCTTGTATTTCTAAATGGTATATATTCCATACATGATGTGGTTGATATCAAACAATCATAAATAATACGCAAAGTGTAAGACCATCCTGATGTTGTTCAATATCTAGACAAATTATGAAATCCAGTGGCTAAGTGGTATAAAATATTATACTAAAAAAATTTGCGCCTGGGATTTCCCTCCAAAATAAAGCCACTAGCACAGTCGCAATAATTCAAATATAGAAAAGAAAGTTGACAACAATTGCAATTTCTTATCCAATAACGATGCGTTTACCTCGCTTTTTGAAGCTCAATAACTTGGGAGCTAATGATTATAGAAATATGGGGCTGCCACTAAATGATATCCCATTATATCAATATTCATTTTGGATATAGCATTATGGTGTTTGTTTTTTCAGGAGCAGAGAATCCTTTCTTGTTCTGATGTAAAATAAGGTAGCCTAACTAATCATAGAAACGATTCGAATAAACTTACCCACGAAAATATCAGAGGTTTCTAACATATTTTTTCAATATTTGCATGTGTTTTTGAGTGTCTTCATGTGTTTCATTTACAGATTTGAAAATTTGTTTCAGCAATCTGCCAGACTTCATCAAACAAGGATTTTTCTTATTATAGAAAACAAAGTTATTTATTTATTTTTTTAACTGTTTGTGGGTCTCATTTGGACGAATTCGTTAATAACTACATTCTGGAAAATTTGAATATTTTTAGATATTTCTGAGTATCTAACAAGCACTAAAACTCAACTATGCACGAATAAAACATTTTTGTCTACATTGTATGAGTGAGGCACAATTATATACCAACATCCCATGAGGATTTGTTATAAGCTGTTTCACTTGATAATCAAACTTGACAATTTCAAACTTTGACATTAAAATCTACAATGTATTAAAATTGTAACGTGTATTGGTATTTAGAGAGAGCACATATTGTTTTAAAACTTATGATTAGAAATCAGTTTGATCGTTTACAACTTCATTGTTATCAACGCTCTTCGCAACTACACCCTCACACAGTTCTGAATTGAACTGTATATTTGCAATGCACAGACTTCAAGAATGAATCATCTTACTAACTAAATGGCTGATTCTAGTGCATATTTGGATGCGTTATTCCTGGTAAATACACCTTACAAACAAACCTCTCAATCAATTTTGCACCATATTTTGAAAATTCTTCCTGGCATTCAAATCTACCTAAACGATATATTATTCCTATTTCTGAGGCCTTGAGGTTTTCCAGAGGGTTGAGTTTATTTTTCAGCCAAACAACCTGTTATATAGCATTTTGAGAGAGCATGAAGTCCTAATAATCCCCTCTTCTTTTCTAAAAGTGACATGCAGGCCTGGCTTGTCGGAACATGAATGACGAAAACTGCATTCTTTTCTCTAATAATTTCCTAAAAATAGCGCAACTCTGTTACCAATAGTTTTCATAAGAACAACCTTTCCCACGGCTAAGTTGCTTTGAAAAAAAGCTAATAATTATTTTGTTTCATTTTTTTTTTGGTTGTAAAAATGCTAATATTTCATAAGAAAAAAGAGTTATTGATGGAAATCTGAGTATTTGTTGTGGCAGTCATCTTGGCTTATCTTATGTTCTTATACCATAAACTCAGCAAAAATACATTTGTCCATAATAAGAGTTCACATCAGCAAAGTATTCCCGATAGTCATTTCTTGATTCCTAATCCCTTGGACATAATTTGCGATATTTGTAACCTCATAATAACTAAATACTATTTTTTTTGTACTGGAATTACATCGAATATTCGATCTTTTATCATTTATTATTATTGGAAGAACTTATATCTTTACATTGAATGATTGAAAAACTCTTGCTCTAAGAAGATTATGTATATGTTTAATATAGATTAATATTCCTATTAATTTCTTTGAAGCTTGAACAACACCAAATCAAATTATGATCGTACACAAATATATAATGACAAATCAACTTGGTGCATGTCTATATTTTCTAATAAACGAAGAAAAAAGTGAAATGCACCACGAATAGTAATCCTGTATTTAGAGAACGTATATATTTTTGAATACTACGTTCAACAATTTAATAGCTTCACTTCCAGGAACACGTCAACTGAAAGATTTAAGCTCAATGATGGAATCTAATGAAGATACACAGTCGACCCAAATCATGATAACTCTTAAAATATCTACATTCAATCCGATCAATGTAAATACATGGTTCTGTCAACTACAGACCATATTCTCATCACGAAAGTATCTCAAAAAGCACGCTAAGCTTATTTACTGAAGAGAGAAAACTCCCGATATTGGTGTCACTAAGTCATTTGTCAAAAGAACAAACTTTTACTGTCGTTTTCACCTAGTACAAGAAATTTAAAATGAAGCAGATGTATAAATGTGGACATGAAAATCTCAGACGTCAAACCAAACACGCTAAAAACGCATTTTTCGACACGGAAACATGTAAATCAGGAGTATTCAAATTGCAGCGATTCTTCTCTCGGAAGTTTCATGCACTCATTGTCGACTGACACTTGCAATTGATTATCTTAGTCTGCCGTTTTAGTATGCCTATATTGTCCAGCGATGCACGACGTGAAAAGTATGGGTACATACGCATACATAAGTTGGATACGATTTGATACAGTCAATATATGTAACAAAGTTGATGCCAAAATACCCAAACGTCAAATCGACACGATGACAAGCCAAGAAGATGCGAAAGAAGTGAAAACTAAAAGTTATATTTTTGTTTTTCCTACCTGATCTTATGTTAAATCACATGTTGCATGAATTTATTTATAAATATAATCATATCAATCTTATAGTTTAATAAAATAAAAATGAATTTATGAGAAATCATACGTTTTTCTCGTAAATATTCCAAAGGGATACTTTTTCAATGTTTTGAGTTTCAAGCTATTACAAAAAAAAAAAAAAAAATGGCATATTTATAAAATAATTTCAATCTATTCCGTGTAGATAATCTAGATGTCATTTTGTAAATATTAAATTCTTTTTTTTTTTTTAAACAGACGGACAATTTGTTTAATTCTGAAACTATCAATATAATAATAAGAAGGTAACTCTCTCTTGAAAACAAGCCAACCTCATGTTAGCAGATAAAAATTAGGATACTCGTGAAATATTGATAGTATCACAAAAATCTTTGCTACGGAGAGAAGTAGCACAAGAACAAATTTTACACGCCGATATATTCGTGTTTCAAAACCTGCATCAAGTAAATGCTATAAGCCAATGTATTATGGATTTATGCATGAACGCTGTTTTCCAGCGTAAACAGAACTGTCAAACAGTTTTATTTCCAGTTCTATACAGTTTATTCCCATCAGGTTTATTGTATATTCTTAACCAATCATTCCTCTCTCCAAGGACATATGTATGTATATATGAAGTTTTGTGGGTTTATCTACTCTCATGCCGACTTGCACACATCATTTGAAAGCAGGCTAAGGGTTAAAAAAAGAAGCACTGTGGGACATTTGAATTTAATAGCTTATAGTTATGAATATTTTTCAATGTCAAAGCACCGCTTATACAGTTTTATCATAATGAATATCCGTCTTTTATTGTCATTCATTGAAAGTGTAATGATCATTGCCTGCATCAGTTCGGCGAGGCATCGAATTGGCTACATTGAGCTGGGTTGCATCGACTTAGACTCAACAAATCGATCTTTCCCTCGCCACACCTTTCAACCTAACATTGGTTTCACATTCGATAGTCATTCAAAAAATGGCACAAATAAAGTCATTTTTTAACAATTTTACCCGCTCTATTCTTCGAACTTGACTTTTGCGTAACAGAATACTCGCCGCTCCTTTACTTACAAAAGAAAATTGCGAAATCTAAATTTTCGATCCACGAACTTTCCTCCGAAAACTCTTGGCAGAACAATTACTTTTACTTCAACTAATTAAAACTATCATCAGACAACGTTGTTCTATGAATAAATTTGTTATCATATGCATACTAATTCTTTGTTTGTTCATTTCATTAAACCCTGAACAATGCCAACTCCAATGGTTTCCATAAACAGATGTGTATTCTCCTTACAACACAGATTTTCACAGAACATGGAGTTTAGGGTAACAATGGCGTTGAAATAATGGTGGTTCACTTCTCACCTAAACGGTTTCCTGTAAGGACCGGCCACGTTCGTCGATCCAATCTTTGGATGGACCATTGTGTCCAAATCCGATCGCTGCGAGAACAGGAAAACATCCTTACCCTCCAAAAAAAATCTATGGAGAAAAAAAAACTGGTTCTTCATTAAGAACGAGATGTCAGATATAGAAATAATCTGTTGTGTTTTGTAATGGTTCTCCTTTAATGTTATAAACAGTTGAAACGTCATGGAACGATTCCTGCATCTAAACTGCTACATTTTTCCTATTACAAATTCCTATGCAAAATTCTGTTGAAGGTTTCTGAGACACTAAAACACTCACGCTTGCCAAAAGGGCCAGCGGCAAACTGCTATCCATATCCGAGTACAACTCTGTTCCAATCTCTCTCTTTCTCCCTCTCTAAACGCAGAATATCCGTACCTATCTCTTTTCTAAATTTTTGAGTTGATGTCTACACATGTATGTCTCCAAATATATATATTTCAGTATCATCTATAACATAGATCCCCATACACATATTTTCGCTCGCTTCCTCTGGTTTCTCATCACATCTGTTATTCATCATCATCATCATAAATCTTTTAGTGTCTGTCGTCGGACGGAGACCTTCCCCAGCATTTGCCACACTCCTCTATCATGGGCTTCGCGGAGCCAGTACTTCCTGAACTTGTCTAGCTCGTCTCTCCATCTAACATTTTGCCGGCCTCGGTTGTGCATGTGGTCTCGGGGAATCCATGTTGTGAGTCGTGATGTCCATCGATTGTCTGCCATTCTTGCAACATGGCCAGCCCACCGCCATTTGAGATTTTTTATGGATTCAATGATGTCTCTAACTCTTGTCTTTTCTCGGATGTACTGTGCTGTTTTGTGGTCTCTCCATGTGAGGCCCAGCATTATTCTTTCATGTGCACGTTGTATGTTTCTCAGCTTACGGGTCTGTCTCTTGGTTAAGTTCCATGTTTCAGCTCCATAAGTGACTATTGGGAGGATGCATTGGTTATACACCGTTCTCTTTAGGATCAGTGGGATCTTCTTATTTTTGAAGGTTGAGCTAGCTCTGCCAAAGGCTTGCCACCCTAGTGTGATTCTTCGATTGATTTCTTCTTCTTTTGAGGGTCTCATGGAGATTCGTTGCCCTAGGTAAATGTAGTGGTCTACTTTCTCGAGTTCTGTGTCCTCGATTTCGATCTTAGTGTTTTTATCTCCAATGTGGTTGTTTCACATGATCTTCGTCTTGCTCTAGTTCATGTGTAGGCCGACTTTCTTGCTCTCTTCATTTAGTTCATCTATCATTAGTTGGAGGTCGTGCAGGTTCTCTGCAAAAAGGGCTATGTCGTCTGCGAATCTGAGGTTGCTCAGATACTCGCCGTCTATTTTAATCGCTTTACTCTCCCAGTCTAGTCTTCTGAAGATCATCTCGAGGCAGGCTGTGAAGAGTTTAGGTGAGCTGGTATCACCTTGTCTTACTCCTTTCTGGAGCTGGAAGGGGCCCGAGTCTTTATGAAGCCTGATAAATGAGCTGCCGTGATTGTATATATGTTTCAACACTTCAACATGTACTGGATCTACACCTTGCCGACTGAAAGCTTCCCTGACCTTAGGGATTTCTACTGAGTCGAACGCCTTTTTGAAGTCGATAAATGCTACGGCAAGTGGTAGTTTATACTTTGCTGCTTTTCCTTTCAGTTGATTTATCGAGTGCAGGTGGTCCATGGTCGAGTAGCTTCTTCTAAAGCCAGCCTGTTCACGTGGCTGGTTTTCATCGAGTGTTTTTGTGATTCGGTTGGTGATGATCTTTGTGAAAAGTTTGTATACACAGTTGAGTAGGCTTATAGGTCTATAGTTGTTGAGGTCTTTCGGGTTTCCTTTTTTTATATAAAAGCATTATGATAGCAGTGTTCCGATCGTCTGGGACTTTACTGTGTTTTAGACGCAAGTTGAAGAGGGCGGCCAGTTTCCTAGTGATGATTTTACCCGCTTTTCGGAGAAGGTCGATGGTGATGTTGTTTGGTCAAGGGGCAGTTCCTTTCTTCGTCTGTTTAATGGCTTCTTTCACCTCCCACGGGGTTACTTTTGGAAAGTCCTCGAGTTGATTGCTCATGTCTTGTGTATCTTGCTCATTGTTTTGTAGTCCTTGTTTGGACGAATAATGTTTCTGGTAGATTTCTTTGGCACGTTCGACAATCCTGTCTCTGTCTGTTGTTAGGTTTCCATTTTCCTCCAGTATGCTAGTTATTTGCCTTCGTCCCGAGTTGAGGAGTTTGATTATAGCTTTGAAGCCCCGACCTTTTTCAAGAGTTGATTCAATGACTGCCGTCATGTATCTCCTTCTGTCTTCCCTTCGCTTCTTTTTGATCAATTTGTTTGGTTCACCCCCTTCAATTTTCTTTCTCGTTGTTGTCAGTGGCTTGAGGTTTCTGCGTTTTTCCATGAGATTTTTGTAGTTTCATCCTAAATTTTGCTAATGGGTTGTTTGCTCATTGGCTTGAATGTAGAGGCTACTTCACTTATTGACGCTGTCATTTTGTTGCTTAGTTTGTTGATGTTGGTATTGTTTTGTTCAGTAAGAATTCTGAATCTGTTTTTCAATTCGAGCTTGAAATATTGAACGTGCTCTTTTGGTATGTTTAGAGGCTGCGGTTTTGTATGGAACATTTTCTTGCGTTCTTTATTGGTGTTTATTTGTACTTTACATCGTACCATTCTGTGGTCGCTGCCTACATTGACTTGATTTAGGACTTGGATGTCCTTGACGATATCGTTTTTGTCCGTTAGGATATAGTCTATTTCGTTCCTTGTTTCGTGATTGGGGCTTTTTCGATTAGTTCTTCTCCGGGTCTTCTTACCTCACTAATGTCTATGATGTCCCATTTGACATTTCTGATTTCACTTTCTAGATCAGTTAGGTGCATGTCAGTTGACAGTGTTCTGATATTGTATGTGCCTATGTATGAATTTGTCCTCTTGTTGACAGTCTTAGAGTTCTGTTTAAATGGTCGTTGTTGGAGTGGTGACTCAGTAGGAACAGGTGTTCCTTTGGTGAAGGATTTGGGTAGTCACTTTCGGAGCTTATCACCCCTACCCAAAGTAAGTGATGTGGCTGAGTCTTTTGGGGCCGATGACCCAGCGGAAACTGACGCACTCTTGGTGTAGTGTTTGGGTAGTCACCCTTGGAACACATCACCCTCACCGAAAGCAAATGATGTGGCTAGGCCTTTTTGTACCGAGGTCCCAGCAGGAACGGCCGATATAATATTTGGTGTGCAAATCATGGGGAGTGATGGGCCATGCCCTGCCACTCTGGCCCAGGACGTGTTGGGAGGGGACATCTGTTATTACTAGTTCTTAAATCTTCACGTCCACTGGCCAAGTATCCTAGGAGGGAGGTCAGTCGCTCTTGGCCCCTACCTCGATATATCTTCTCATACAGGAAAAGGATTAGAACATAAGAACAACAACACACACAGCCATTTTATCTCAAATGCAAACGCACGTATATTTTTTGAAAATTGAAGTCTCTCCAATTGCAAACGTTATGCTGGACTTGTACCTATTACGTAACAAGGAATCCATAAATCAACTTTTGTAAATGAATATAAGAGACGTAATTAGTGATCCCATTTAAATTATATATATATATATATATATATATATATATATATATATATATATATATATATATATATATATATATATATATATATATATATATATATATATGTTTACAATGGATGGTTTTAATGTCTGGAGGAGACCAGAAGAATTCAATTAACAAATGACTGAAAAATTCCCGATATCAACAGACTATATAGCTTTCAAAATCCAGCATATAGTAGCATTCTTATAAAAACCACTGATATAGAAGAATAATTGATAAATTTGCTGATGTGTTTATTTATTTATCCAGTAATTTCTTTTTCATAAAGTTACTATTTTCGATATGAGGGAATCTTTTGGATACACATAAGGGTACGTATCATAAAATTCTTTCAATCACTTCATTGTGTTTATTTTTCACTAATACCGATCGTACAATTCTATCTAATTCTGATATAGAGTTACATTTACTTATTTATTTATTTATTTTGTGTGATAAGGACGTATAAAGTTTAATCTGATTTCAAATTTTAAATCAGCACATCATATAATCCTATAAGTGTTGAAGCCTAACATAATGATTTGTAAGTCATGTCATTAGAATGACAAAAATAAAATGATAATTTTGTCATTTCGCATGACCATATCGTTTTGTCATTTTCTTCATGGGCAAGATCAAAGTAATAGAATCTATTCCTAATGATATGCAGTACTGTGTCCCAATAGTAACTTTGAAAATAATTAAATTAAAACTAAAGATAATCCACCACGCATGATTAATGGCTGAACAATGAAAAATTGACCGAGTAATTTCCCCCATTGTATATATATATATATATATATATATATATATATATATATATATAATTATTGTGTCATCCACAGACAGCTGTTTCGTTGTATTACAACTCTACAGTATGGCTATAGAAAATCTATTTTCCAATCCAGTACCACGATGCAGGATTGAAACCTTCATTATAAACCTGGAGACCGCTGAGCTACGGAAATGGACATTCAGTAAAGCTGAGTGTTAAGTGATACATTTACATAGTTTAAATTCCTCACCCACCAGAGGGCTTTATTCTTATGGAAAAGGATCGTGTAAACTAACAATGAACAAGTTACCTTACTCAACCCTGAATAGAGGAGCGTTATTTATGGGTGGTTGGGGTTTTTGGATGGATGTCTATCCAAATGAATGCTTGTATATGCTTTTTAAAACTGGAAGTTTGATTACCCTGCCCTAATCCTGTTATTGTTTGGAACTTAAAATGGTTGATCCATGTGAAATACATTAACATGTCTAATGGAACAATCAAAAGGTTTTAAAAATATGATATCGCCTGTTGAAACAATATTTGAAATTAGCCCGAAGATACTCCCGTGATTTTTTTTTCGAAAAACATGTTAATGAACGAGAGTTGAGTTGAGATTAAGGGATAAAAGATCAGGATATTGGTATATAGTTACATCCATCATGCTAGTTCCACATTAGAAATACCGAGCTACATATATCATGACATGTCTGTAGAAACTATACCACGAGAGTCCATGAATGTAAAAAACACTTCACGAAACAGGTCAAGTTATCGGCTCCATCAAAGCTGCATCGTGATCAAACTACTTTGGCAGCATATTGTGATGGGAATGATGGATTAACAATTGTGTAATGTGAATATATCATTTCTCTTGCCTCCCGTTGGACGTATATTACTAAAAACCCGAAATAAAAGAATGTAAATCAAGCGTGAAAGCAGCCACTAACAAACTAAGGTAGTAAGTCAGAAGAAACTTACGTTGTTCGTTGTACACCCCTCAAAAACACATATTTTGAATGTGAATTTCAGAACCCCCCCCCAAAAAAAGAGATGTTTTCTCCGTAACATAATAGGGAGTGAATGTACCGTTAATGCAGCTTCTACTCACCACAAATACCTAGCAGGCCAACAAACTAGACTAAGTATTTTGAAGTATTTTGTTTTTTAAAGGCTCTAATAGTGGGTTTCTAATGAAAAATGAAAAATAGAAGAAAAAAAAGAAAAACTAGGATATATCAAATATCAAATGTTCACTTTGATATTTTGTGTTTTGACTTACACTAAGAGGTTTAGTCAAATGTAAATTTTGATATCCTTTGCTGAATCCTCATTCACTTTAAAGAAAAACGCCAAGCATTCCGATTCAAAATTAAAACCTGGGAAAGTATTTTTGTGTTTAGGAAGTAATTACGCATTTTCGGGTTCGAAGAGAAATAATCTATCTCACAGCTATAGATTATTAGCGAACTAAGTGAGGCAGACCAAAATGTAAATCGTACAAAACTACGCATGGATAAAGTTAAACATCTTTTGTATGAAGAATTGTGTCGACTACATCTCCTATGGGATAGTGATTTCAAAGAGCCACATATTCTGCTATTGCTTACAGTATTAAATTCAGAAGGATGATAGTGCTACACAGGCAATGAAAAACAATTTTAACGCAGTCTCAGTTTGCAAATGCCAGCTGTATTTAAAAGGTTTAACAACGGCGAATTGTGATTGGAACATATGTAATTACTCTCTGGAGTCCGTGATAATTTTATATAAAAACAAAACTGGCACTTAAGGGTCAAACCCGATCTTTACTTAATTTAATGAATAAAGAAAATCATGATATGGATAGTTTTTGTATCAATGTATTTATTCATTAGAATGGAGTAAGCCTTTGCATACCAGTATAATTCTAGTCAGCTCAATCAATGAAACATCCTTTTGAGGTATCGGGTGGTGAAAAGTTTTGGAAAATGGTGGGGGTAATTTTCATATAACGATTTACAATCCTAATTTTGAAACTGATTGTTCGTGTTGTTTGTTTTCATGTTGTGTTGAATAAAGGGAGACAACTCCAACTTTTGAGATTGGCAGTAGAGCGAGGCGTAACAGTTGATCAACTGTTGCCATAAGAATGGCAAAAGAGGGTATCCTTTACTCTATATGCAAACCTTTGTGTTCATGGGTTTGTGCATTCCTGTGCTGTTGGAATGGCGTTTTGTCTACAGACTTCAATCCTTGCGTCAGTACTCCAACGAACCCTTTCTAAGAACATGAATTTTATTTCAAAGATAGAAAGCTTTTCTGACCATTTTTGGCACTTGTTTTGATACATTTATCAGTTTACATCAAAATTGTCCATGATTTAGATATTTTTATGTGTTATCTTATTCTCTACTTTTCTCAAAAATCTTGATGTTATCACGATTTCTCTAGATGCTTTTTCATTTTTTGAAAATGTTTTCTCGCGGGAAACGTCAGTAATGTCTTAGTTCATTCTGGCCATGTTTTTTCCTGAGAGAAATTTCTTTCACCTGACTGAATATTTTAACGCTACGGCAGATAAATCAATGATTGTGATTGATATATATATATATATATATATATATATATATATATACTTTTTTCGATAAAAGTTGAGGGTAAGTTCTGTATATATATATGTATATATATATATATATATATATATAGAGAGAGAGAGAGAGAGAGAGAGAGATAGATATATGTGTGTGTGTGTGTGTGTGTGTGTGTATGTACTTTGAAAATTACTTTGAAATATTTGTGGAATCAGGCATTTCGTGTATGTCTTTTTATTTCCAGTTTTATGAATAAATTCAATTATGGATCAGAAATTGACAGTCTGCAACGTTTGTTATATATGACAGTTCTCGATTTTTTTTCCCTGAAAAAAAAAAAGACTTCCGTCCAGGTGCAGAGGCAGAACAATGGAAGGGTTGACAGGGTAATGACAACACCAGAACAATATAGATGATGGAGATTGCCTAAGATTCTTTCATACGGATTTTTTCTGATGAAACACCCGTTTGTTAAGAAACTCATCTTGAACGCTTTCAATTTATTTCAATCGAGTTTTATGCAATGGTAAGCGATGAGATGATGGATAATTGGCCCATCCTTGGGGAAGATCAGAGTATTTAAAAAAATATCATGATATCCATGAAAGGAAATAAGTTGTTGGGCTGCAGAGTGACACCATAGATTACCACCCCTGGGTAACACCAACCACAGTCAAGTCACTGTCCAAACTTTGTCCAAAAGTTCGTAGCATTGGGACAGCATTTGCAAATCAAAGGTTGTCAGCACTTTCAGTGACAAGTATCTTCGTTGGCCAGAATCCATGCCTTCCCAAGGGAACTTCTTCGATGCCTATGATGTAAAATTAAGTGTTAAAGTGATTGTACTTTATTAGCCGTACTTCGTGGGAAAGTGGCTGGAATGGCAGAAATTGTTAACAATCATTTCCGGTTTGTCACGTGAGCAACGACATTTTGGTTGCATGCCATGTTAGAGGGATGATCAATTAGAACAGAAACAATGGGGGATGATTAGTGGGTGAGTTACTTTTTATTGCTCACTTTTAGATCACTTACAAATTTGCATTTCCATAAAACAACCAGGCAAGAAATGGAGACTGAGAGCTTTCATTATAAACTCGCTGAAAACTTCTTTAAGGGGATTCAAGAACCAAAAAAAAAAGTCCTTTTGTAGACATCATCATCAGCAGCAACAGCAGCAGCAACAGCAGCAACAACAGCAGCAGTAGCAGTCTTCTTAAATTCTTCAATTTGTTTTCATTTGAATAATCGTAAGACGAATATTAGTAATACAATTCATAACCGGTTACTTCAGTTAGCAAAGCAGGATTAGAAAATTGATTTTTTATTCACTAAATCATTTTTCCTTTTAAGCATCGTACCAATATAAAAACAGTTCATAGGTTATCATTGAATTTCAACAACAGTTTGCAGAAAGTTTGGCCTTGGGCTGCAGAGGACATGATTACATTTTGGGGTTCACACTTGCATCTATTTCTGAACTGAGTCTCATTTAGTTTTTAGTGACCATGAAAACAAAAGAGCTATCTATTGTAGGAGTAAATGATTTTCTCAGAAAGATGAGCATTAAAGGCTATAGAGGGAATGTTTTAATTTTTGGTTGGACCAAGGAATTCTTTTAAAGTTCTGCCCTCTGAATTTTAAGTATTTTTGAATTGATTTTCCGTTTGAGTTTCACTGACAACAGTATTGGTAGGGATATGTACCCTCTAATTGCTGTCTAATACGTTCCATCGATTCTATGTAGACCTTGGTATAAGTCGTAGATTTTCATTTAAATAATAACAGTTTCATGACAAAGCTATCATTATGACGATTTGGACAAACTTTGCTTATATTTCTTTTCGTGTCTCTCTTGTTATAAGATATTGTCTTGACAAACAGATATATTTGCAAAGAATGAAGATATCTCATCTGATTATTTGAAGAAAAACATTCTAAGAGCATCAAAAGAATACAAAAAAAAAATACATTTCACCGGTTGAATTTTTAATCGAATTTTCGTGGCAACATTTCAAAATTACTTTTTTTCAGGATGAACGATCTTTATCTGAAAAATCTAACAAGCGCTTTGTTTCTTTTATTTTTCCTTATTTTTTCTGTTTCTTGTTCTACATTGTTTTATGTTTTTTTTGTTTTTGTCAAATTCTATTCAAAGTCTGGAGTCTACTGACAACACGAACACACCTCACAAAATTAAGGGGAGTAAAAATTAACACTTCTTCACGGCGATGTGAAATCATTACCAACTGATCATTAGACTTGTCTCTTGCTGACTAAGTTAAATAAACAAATCTTATAAATACAAAAAAGAATCATGTTACAAATACACTGGGACTTGGTTTCGATGTAATAACTAAATATAAAGTTTTCGAAGATGTATATGTTTGTAAATGTATTTCTTATTTTATTTTAGAGGTTTCCCAGTGAAAAACGCAAGTGATGGCTTAAATTGATTCTTCGCCGAGCCAATGGAATTCGATGGATTAATTTTTATTTAACACTACAGTTATTCAATGATTGGCAGGGTTTTCTTTATACTTCATACCATTTATCTATTTTTCTCTATACTTCTCTTCTATCTTATTCAATCAGATTTCCCTTGGTTTCATTTTTTTTCAATTTCTTCTTCAAACTCTCCATAATTCTTCCGTAATCAAATTTTCCAACTTTTTATTTTGCTCCTATTGGGGACCATCAACCAAAACAGTCAAAATAAGTTTGTCTAATTCTCAAGTGATTCCGGCTGGCCAATCATCTGTTCAGCAGTTTAAGAAATCACTTGAGTCACACAAATAGCCCGACCAACCAGCCATTGGCGCTACAGATTCTTTTCTCTTTGTGTGTTTATGTCTACGGTTCTATGATTGGTATATATGTTTGCAGCACTCTTTGTACACCATTCATTCCTTCGTTCAACACAGACCTTCCAAGGATTCTGAGATTTCTTCATCATGGATGCTGCAGTGCCAATACTTTCTGAACATTTCAATTTCGTCTCACAATCGTGTATTCTGTCAGCTTCAGTTTTGCAAGTGACATCTCAGGATACATGTTGTGATTTGAAATGTCGACCAGTTGTCTACCATCCTTGCGACATGATCAGCCCATCGCTATCTGAGTTTTCTAAGGGAATCTATGCAATCCGTGAATCTTGCCTTTTATGATGTGAGTTGGTGCATGATTCTCACCCGTTCACGTGGCATAGTCTTCAGCTTTAGAGTCAATCTTTTAGTTAGGTTCCATGCTTCAGCTCCATAGATGACTTCCTTGAAGATTGGAAAAACTGATTCTACGCTTGATTTTTTCTTCGTTTGTGGATGTCACAGATATTCGTTGTTCTAGGTTAATATTGTGGTCTTTCTGCTTCAGCTCTGCGTTTTCGATTTCCATTGTTGTTTTGTTTTCCTCAATCTGCTTGCTGTACAAAGCATTTAATTGGCTGGACTTAATATGAACAATAACTTTCATGCTTTGTTCATTCGTATAATTAGCATTGTTTGGAGATTATGATATTTCTCAGCAAGAGGACGATGTTGACGGCAAATCTAAGGATATCTGAGTAATTGCTATCTATTCTGATTCTTTTGTTTTCCCAGTCTAGATTTGAAAAAAAACAAAAAAACATCCCGAGGCAAGATGAGATGAGTTTGAATGTGCAAGTATCACCGAGTCTCATTTTTTTTCCAGTGAAAAAGGCTTCCAGTCATTATGTACCCTGAAAGAAAAATTGATGCTTACATATACAGGTTCTATCCCTTGGTGTATGATATGGGGCCTAGGTCCTGCGATACGATAGCATCATTGACTTCGGAGATTTTCAATGAGTCGAAGGCCTTTTCAACGATAGAGTGCTATGCAAATAATGCAAACAGTCAACCTCTGTGGGGTTTATTTGAGGAGATAAGAGTAAAATAAAATCACCTGATTGTGTGGAGGGCAGTGAAAATCAATGAAAGAGATGTTCTGTTGTTTTTTTTTTGTTTTTTCAGGAATATGCCTGCAAAAAAATGTTTCCCTTGCAGATTGACTGAAAGAACGTTGATAATGGTCATATGCAATTTTATTCTAATTAACAATGGCAGATTTTTCAAATTTTAAAATATTTTACAAGTATGAGAATCAATAGACCCAAAGAAAGTTTACATCCTTTTCCCTTTCTTGCTCTTCCTCCGGTTCTTTCAATTCATATTACCACATATTCAGACATATCGTAAAACATGTCTTTTTTGTTTTTATATATATGTATAGTAATTAATATCATAAAACTGTCTGTTTCTACGTGATATATTTTTTGAGTTGTGCAGAAGGATATTTCCAAGGTAAGACCACGCTCCCCTTACGATGCATTTGTTCTCAATGTTTTGTATTCTTTTCCTCGAATGAAAATGTTTTCTTGTCTCTTCTGACTCTGCATCATTATTCACCTTGCATTTATCTAAACCCAGTGATTCCTAACATCTATTCTTTTCCGTGGAACTACTTGTCATTTTCTTGTCTATATTGTCATTGGAGGGCATGTATTCTTACTAACATTCGTGCTTCTATCATGGGAGAGAAAAATAATTTTTTTCTTTTTCGTTTTTGTTAATAAGGTATTGCTCAGAAAATACATTTCTATAAAAAGAAACTTAAGCACCACATGGAGATCCCAACAGGAGTTGATTAATTAAAAAGATTTGATCCATGAAAACCATTTACTGATAAGTATAGCTCAATAACAAATCAACTCTTTTTTTTTTTTAAAATCTAAACAGCTGTCATTGCATTTTAAAAGTTCATCTTAGCTTTCCATGCATTGTGTTACTTTTTAGAAACCATCAACCGAAATTGTCCGGAAAATTTTCTACAGTTTTAAGCTAGTCTAGATGAATCTGCTGTCTCAAAAGAAAAAAGAAGGAAAAATTGATTTAATGCCATATGATCACACTTGAAAAACCACAAAGTTTACAGCAAACTTCTGACATTACTGAGATGAACAATCAAAAAATTGAATAAGGGGTGATCAATGAATAATATATTTCTCTCACATTTTGTTGGGTCATTACAGCATTGGAATTTGAAATGAAAAGCTGGCATGAAATCGTGTCCAATTAGGTATGAACTTACATTGTAAATAGATACCCCCCTGAAAACGTATCTTTCAGGAATTCTGGGAAAAAAAAGAAAAGTTTTTTCCGGATTAAATAAAGACTTATTTTTCTAATAATTTAACCTCTAAATGAGTATATAAAACATAAGCAATGAAATCGGCTAGATACGGAAACATTGGCCAATTTTAGTAATTTTTTGTCATTTCAGTACTAATATATATGTCTCCCGTCCTTGCACCAGATTTTTTTTTCTGGTACCATCACTACGACGAACAAATCAATCATTGCAAAGGAAAGTATGGCTCAAAACATTGACATAGATTAAGAGTCAGTTTACAGACATCGTATGATAGAAAATAATATCTTGCTATGCAGACGAGCAAATTGACGACTCACTTCAAGATTTCCACATCAGCAATAGCTGATGACAGATCTTCACCCAAAAGTCTAGACAGGCAGGCATTGGAGGTTGTCATTTTTAAGGTCTGGTACCGCTCGAGAGATTCCGTGTAAATTAATGGTAATTACTTCAGAGTAATAATAATTGAAATGATCGGCTAATTATCAATAATCAGTCTAATGAGATATCGGAAGTTTGGAAAACTGGTCAGACAAATACTCGGAAATAAGATCAACATAACTAGAGACATGTGACTCCAACAAGCGACGTTTAATATATGAGATATTCAACAGTAAAACACAGCCCCAGCACCAAAAAAAAAAAAAGAAAAACAGGGTCTACCAAAAAAAAGTCACTAACAAAACGTGATATGTCTTCAAGAAATAAAAATCCTAAAGGAAATTTGTGTCAAAAAACATGAATCGGGTATCGCTAAAGCTTGAAAGGGCATCGGCTTTCGTTTTATAATGGTTCGATTCTGAATCCCAACAGGAGTCCAGCATCTCTAAATTCTCAAAAAAAAAAAAAAAAAGTCGAGAAAATGAGAAACGTTATCCGTCGTAGTTTATATGGAAAACATGGTGTTAAGTGCATGTAAAGATCAAGCTGTTCTGCAACTCGGAGCATTTGAATGGCCAGCCCATAGCCTGGATGCGTGACAATCAGCATAATTATCGCTCGACTCTACTTCTATGTGTCTCCTAACTTATGGGCGAAGTTTTTTTTTCCTTTTGCTATCTATTTCACCAAATTAACTCATCCTCTCCTTTTACGTAGTACCAGAAGTAAATCACAATTTATGTATTTTTCTTTCTTTCTTTCTGCTTCCTTTCGTTTTACACGGCATTGAAATTATTGTTTGTCTTGTTTACTTCCGCTTTAACAATCCTCATACACCATCTTTTTTATCAACCCCTTTCCACTTTCTTCTCGTTAATGTTTTTTTCTTTAGTTTTTCTGATAAGGAGACTATGACCGGTTATCTGTCCATAAAAGTTCCAAGAAACAACGCTCTATCTTTTTAGAATAATCTACTTGAGATGCTCCTATTATCTTTCATGTTGTTTTTATAAGGTTACTCTGATACAACAGCATATAAACATAGTTACGAGAAATATATCTGGAAATCGAACCAAATTCCCCGTTAATCGAATACTGTAACTCCTCTTTCAGGTCACAAGAATATCGGACTTTATATTCCAGTTAAATGACCACACACACACACACATACATATGTGTGTGTGTATATATATATATATATATATATATATATATATATATATATATATACATATGATTACAAATTTTGTTATATTATATTCAACCTGTATTTGTAATTGTTCCCTGTTATTCCACAGTGAACGTATCATTCTTGTTTGACGAATTAAAAAACAAAAAAAACAATAGAACAAATGATTGGGCAGCTGCAAAAGGAAAAAAATCTGCCACCGATAGGGTAGCTGCTCAAACGTAGTGTTGTTCTTACCATTGAGCTAAACAGTCACCAGAAGAGTCACCAGTAATGCCAGGGCCAAAATAACTGCTTCAACCCAACATGAAATTGCTGGATTGGTAAATTTCGCTCATTTTTTCCTTTCAAGTTTCCTTTCACACTGATAACACAAAAATTTGAGCAAGAAAATGGCTGTTTTATATCTTCGTTTTGACGAAAGTAAAAATTATGTATTCATTCCTGATGAAGATGTATGAAATACGTAATTAGTTTTCCTGTTGAGTTTGATCTTACTTTCATCGAATTAACCTTTGATTGTGAAGAAAAGTTGTACATCTTTGTCTGAATCCAATTAAATTAGAACTACGTATTTAGTTAGATACCACAACTCTTGGTATGATTCCTTTGTTGTAAAAAAAATAACTTTTGAAACTTCGACAACTAGGCAAATTCACCGATTTGGCGTATCATGCATATTTATATTGTTTTTATGTACTCAAAAAAATACGAAACCTGGTATTTTTGCCTAGGAAAAAAAATTCTGATTATTCCTTATGTTTTGTATTTACCATGTATAAGTATCTATGTAAGATTTTGAATACGAGTATCTTTTTGAATGCATGCGTATGCGTTTGTGTGTGTGCGTGTTTTTGCATTTCTGTATATATTCAGAAGAAATAGATTAAGCCTCTGGAATCTCCAAAGGTCATGTACAGCATATATCCTGTTTTTTTTTACGTCCACTGATCCTAGCCACATCAACAAACAAGAAAACTCTGAAGAGGAACTTACCTTTGCATAATTGTGCCTGCTAGTTATCTGACAGTTAGACGTATTACACAACACAACAAATTCACGGAGTCGGGAGGAATGTGCCGTTGCATAAGAAACATAAAATTAGTATTTGAAAAAAAAACACAGAAGAGCTTTTCTTAGCAGCTGTAGAGGAACTTGTTAGAAAAAAATGTCAATATGGTGAAAACTGCTACGAGTTGAAATCTGCAAATATATTGGTTTTCACACGGTAATAAAAAAAAAGCTTTCAAATCAAATGCACCCTTTCCAGGTGATATTCTCTAACCAAAGTTTAGTTCGGCACAAGGTCTACTTATGATGTAAATAGTAGTTAGGAAGAGTCTTGTCGTAGCCGGATTGTGAAACATATTATTTTGAGAAATCACCGGGGATTTTGCATAACCTTTGGGCATACAACTTCCCACTTCCTCAATCAGTGTAGTAATGATTAACAAGCATGTACAGATAAGGATTACTGCTGCAAGAAGATTGATATTCACTTGGTGCCTCATTATCCCGAGAAATATATATATATATATATATATATATATATATATATATATATATATATATATATATATACAGTAAAATATAGGTGATATTCGCTAAGTTTTGCTTAGCTCAAATTGGATCATCAAGTGAGGATGGAGACCATTAAAGTTGCAATGACCAGCATCGCAAGCTTGTTAATCATAACTACACTGAATATAAAATTAGATATTTACTGATTTCATAATCATTTTTCAACACCATCTCTTTAAAAAAAAGATGCTGTCCAATATCAGTGTCAGTGTTACCGTCTCGTTACAAAACTACTATTCATTGATGTTAGTGAACCATTAAAGCTGCATGTATTTGCATTTTACACGAGCCGCATAAAGCTCTGTGTAACTGCGTGGTTGTTAGCAGGCCCTCCCCGAATCAAAATGTTGATGTTCGAACGCAGATGATAAAAACTGATGCAGGAAAACCACATCCGGGAAGAGGGAGGTAAATCACTAACTTATGTTCCTGCTGTCCAGATTGTTTGGCTGAAAAAAAAGTGCGTTCATGCAAATAGCTCAATAGTCCTTATGCCATTAATATTTATTTGCTTTTATTCGCCACAGCTGTTTTGAAAACCTGGGGTAGATTATTACTTTGATATTAAAAGCAGTAGACGGTATTTATACTTGAAATACTTTGCCGGCATTAACTGTCTATGTAACACGCACATCAACATCGCATATCTTCACACCGTACTCGGTGTCTAGTACTAATCCAGACAAAAACAGACCTCAAACAAATCACTACTGCTACTATCATATTCTAACAACCACATAGCATCTTCAAACATTGTCTTTCCTTCTTCTTCTCATCCTTTCTTATTTTACCTTTCTTTATCAGATAACTTTTGATAACTGAAATAGGCGACTAAATTTTCGTTATGATCGAATATACTCCCTCCAGAGTGTAAATATATTTGCCAATCAATAATATGCGGTCTATATTCAAATTAGCCAAGTTAATTGTAAATTACCGGCTGCTGTCGTTCACGGCGTATCTTTGAATCTTCTTTTACTGACAGCATTCACTTACTTTTATCAGTGATATGACAACTCTGTCTTCGCTAACGTTTGGAGAATAATGAAACGAGTTCCTGATTCTCTCCCTATGACCTTTTTTCAGACGATTGGAAGATTTCACGTTTCGACTGACTTGACTCACACAACCAGAATACTCACCAAACAACGATACCTTACAACAATAAAACGCTAGATGATGCAGAAATACGCGTATGATGTATGGATTACATTTCTCCGGCGAACGTAACTTTTTGATTATTTTGATTTTGGGAGTTTTTTAGATGAGATTACAAGTTTTGTTTGACAAAACTTCCAAATCGAAAAAAACAAAACAAAACAAAACAAAACAAAAACACGACTATTAACTACTAAAGTCTGAACTTCAGTCAGAGATCGCGATTGGAATATCTTTGGTTACACGACTTTCAACATTGTGACGATCACCACTGAGGGATGCTGGCTTCTAAACTGTTAATTTCAGGTAACACTCAACACGGCGATTGAAAGCACTAAAGCATAGTAGCACTAACATTTTTAGTTTATGACAACAAAAAAGAGAGGGAAGGTGGACTGAAGGACATATTCCATGATACTTAGTCATATTCACTGGAAAGCCACGAGCCAAGGTCTTACTCACTTAGATACTAAACCACAACTGTTATTTTGAGAATTTGTAATTTCAACAAAAAGCTACATCTCTGCGAGGTCAAGTAATATTTTTCTCTGACTCCAAACTTCCTTTTCTCAGCAAGAAAGTAATACATCATGCATTCGAACGAGAGCTCAACGATGATAACATGCCGTAGTATTTTTCAAGGTCAGATGGAGGCAAATGTCTTTTCTAGTCACGACTGAGACCTTTGCGTGGGAATCTGCATTTGGCTCGGTGATAATTAGATGTCACAAAAACTGAATTTTATTTAATGATACTGTGTCCTTACCCAGACATCATTCCATCGTGTGACACAGAAGCCACAAGAAGTGTCCAAATGCTTTATGTGCAGTCACGTCAAGGTATCAGGGGAGCAGATGAACGCTTGGTATAAAACTGGTAGGCTAGGGGGTAGGTTTCTAGGATTGCTAACAACATTTTTCATGAAAATTGATCGCAACTATTTCTTTGCCTTCAGCAATTTCAGCTTGCTTAAGATTCCATACGATAACTTTTCTTCCGAATAGTAGAAAAAAAAACTTAACATTGCTTTAGTGGTGTCTTTAGTTGTGATATTTGGCTGTAAGTATCTTTCAAGCAGTCAGGGTTACATAAAACTATTTCTTGGCATCATTATCCCTTTTTTTTTTCACCCTCAAACCCCTTGATCTAAGTTGGAAGGCCTGATCGAAAGGTAGGAGGGTCAATTCCTATTTTGACCCTCTCCTCGGGGAATGTCCATGCCTGCAGCCTCCTACTTGTATAAAGCGGCTATGAAATTTGAGAAAAAACCATGTGCTACATTAATCCAAGCCCTGGTTAAGAGTAAGACCTCATAAAACCTCCATGTAATAGACTTGAAGAAGTTATTGACCCCCTGCCACTAGATAGAAGAGTCAGCAGATTATCTAATGTGCGAGAATTATCCAATAGAATATAATTGATGGATGCTATAATTATGAAATAAAAGGAGTAGTAAGCGGATAGACAAGAAAGTAACCGCCAAGAAAGTTAAGTAAATGGGTCCCTACGTTACCCAAGGCTTTATTAATCATGTTCCCCCTTGTCTTATTTTACATAGACTTACATGCGTCAAATAATGTCCTGGAATTACGTCAGTTACTTCACCAACGCTATTCCACCAATGGTACCTTTAAGAGTTATTGTATGGACGGACAAGAGCGGATACAATAAAGAACAACAACAACAACAAAAAAAAAATATGAAAAATCTTTCTCTCTCTCAACAACGAATTCCAGCAGCTGGTTTGAAATTTAATCACATCTCACGTAATATTTATTTATGCTTTTGCAAACATAAACATTTATGGAGGAAAAAGAAGAGAAATATCTTTGCGTCTCTCTTTCATATTTGCTCTTGTCAAATTACATGATATCCTTATTCTCCCAATTAATTTAGATGGAATATTTCTGGAAGGTAAACCCCAAAGGCGGAGAAGATATGAGCAAATTCTCTGATGGGTCAAGGAATTCAATTTTGATTGGGAGGTACTTTTCAGGTTTAATATTTCATACATTTCAGTATCTGTTCACGTATGCTGATGCAGCAACCCCCAATGTTTTGGATGAATTCAAGTGAAATTTGGCTGAGGAAAACTATGAGTTTTGGGATGGATCCAGGGCTTTGATCTTGATTAGAAGATATATTTGTTTTTCTTCAAAATTACATTTATTAATTCATATTGTATGTTCATACCATGTCTCACGAAGTTCTCAATAAATTTCAATGTATTTTATGGAAAACGAGAGTTAATTGGGGATTAACCACATTTTTCAGGCTACATAAAGACTCGGACCCCTTCCAGCTCCAAAAAGGCGTAAGACAAGGTGATACCAGCTCACCTAAACTCTTCACAGCCTGCCTCGAGATGATCTTCAGAAGGCTAGATTGGGAGAGTAAAGGAATTAAAATAGACGGCAAGTATCTGAGCAACCTCAGATTCGCAGACGACATAGCCCTTTTCGCAGAGAACCTACACGACCTCCAACTAATGATAGATGAACTAAATGAAGAGAGCAAGAAAGTCGGCCTACACATGAACTTCAGCAAGACAAAGATCATGTGCAACAACCACATTGGAGATAAAAACACTAAGATCGAAATCGAGGACACAGAACTCGACAAAGTAGACCACTACATCTACCTAGGGCAACGAATCTCCATGAGACCCTCAAAAGAAGAAGAAATCAAGCGAAGAATCACACTAGGGTGGCAAGCCTTTGGCAGAGCTAGCTCAACCTTCAAAAATAATAAGATCCCATTAATCCTAAAGAGAACGGTGTATAACCAATGCATCCTCCCAATAGTCACTTATGGAGCTGAAACATGGAACTTAACCAAGAGACAGACCCGTAAGCTGAGAACCATGCAACGTGCACATGAAAGAATAATGCTGGGCCTCACATAGAGAGACCACAAAACAGCACAGTACATCCGGGAAAAGACAAAGTTAGAGACATCATGGAATCCATAAAAAATCTCAAATGGCGGTTGGCTGGCCATGTTGCGAGAATGGCAGACAATCGATGGACATCACGACTCACAACATGGATACCCCGAGACAACATGCACAACCGAGGCCGGCAAAATGTTAGATGGAGAGACGAGCTAGACAAGTTCAGGAAGTACTGGCTCCGTGACGCCCATGATAGTGAAGTGTGGCAAATCCTGGAGAAGGTCTATGTCCAACGACGGACGCTAAAAGACTGATGATGATGATGATGATGATGATGAACCGGATTTTTTAGAGCAAATCTGTTCTCTATTTCGATATATCTCTCCGTTTCAATATTTTTCTACATTTTTTTATCCACTCTTGTCCGTCCACGCAATATTTTCAGTGAATCTCAATGGGATCTGAGGTAATTGGGGATGGATCCAGTTATTTGTTTGTGATTGGAAGATGTTATCGTTTCTGATTGTTTTTTTTAAAAAATTCTTCATTTACTACTAGGAAACAATAATGCATGAGAAACAAAGGTACAATTTAACACTTTTAGTGCCAAAAACGATGCAATCAATCAGAAAAATGTTTAAAATATTTAGTTACGAAATTTCTGCAGATCATTTTGGGAGTCATCATATCTTGCACTAAAATGAGTCACAAACAAGATGTTAAAAAAACACTGATTTTTCCAATTTTCTCAAGATGGCAGCAAATTTTTGGGTGGCTGTGGGGTGCAAAATATTCATCTTTCTTAAATGCCATTTTAAGAGGCCACAAGATATTTCAACGACTTCCTCTGATTAGTCTCTTTATTCAGTAACTTTTTGTTTGACATAATTGCTAAAACTTTGATTTTGTTTATATTCAAGAGCCCTCAAGTTGGCCAAAACTTTGCATCGTAAGCAAGAGCTTTGTATAAAGGTGCATACCTCATGCACTAACTAACACAATCGTGATTTGCAACATTTGAAAAGATTATTGGGAGTTCTTTTTACTAGATACCTATATTGATGAGCTACTCCCCCTTTTTGTATCACACGAGGTAAAATACAAAAAAATGCTACAATTATGTCATAATATAACATTTTTCCTGACCACACATCCATTGGTAGATTGTTTATATGATTTCCAATCCCTACGACACTTATTTCTTGAAAGTCAATTCTTGTAAATAATCTCGTACTCTGAAGACAGTTTTTAAAGGGCTTTTTCTCAACATTACTCAATATTCTGAAAAGAGTATTTTTAAACATTTTTAGATCTAATTATAATTGATCGAGGAATGATTTCTCCTAAACTTAGAATAAAATGGACAATTAAAGTGAAAATTCACTCACACTAGCCATTGCTGATACAGGGCTACAAAAGCTAGGCACCCAGGCCGAACAAAACGCTCATGCAATAGTTTGCGAGATTTGTTCGATTAACACTATTCCCTGACACGGACAATAGTTATTAATGGTTATTTTTCCAAAACTTCTCTCAAAAGATATACATATTTCTTTAATGATCTCGTCATTTTTTTTCTGTATGATTTTTAATATCATTCTACAATATTGGTTCCGTAGATCCCCACTAATTCCATACCACGAAGGAAAAGTGAAAAATGTTGAATAATGGAGATATTAACCTTGTACACGCTCAAGATATCAGGTAGTTCCGTGCAACAAAGGGGTTGGGATATCAGATTCAGTTCATGTCATACTTTCGTCACACAGTTCAACATCTTCACTTAAATGAGCTGGTACAACTTCATCAGTACTTTTTCCAATTCCTTCCTTCATATCTCTATCATTGTTTTTCCAACAAACATCAGCTTCTTCCACTCATTAGCAGCCGAGAAATGTTGACATTTTTTTCAAAATATCGTCCAGTTAATCTATCAGGAAGCAGGGGCTATCATTTTTTGGTGGTAGAATTTTGGCAACAAGGTTAAATCATATTTAAAAATACATCAAGATTGGGAAAAACATTGCCAGTATTTATGAATATCAAAGACGCGTATTTCAGATTCCAAAATGGCAGATTAATAAAACGATGGTATTCTAAACAATATGAATTGAAACACAGAATTCGCCAAATCTAATATCCAATATCAGATTTGGCAAAAACGAATGTCTTAATTTATATGTAGCTCTTCTCATCAAACAAACTGGGCAGCTTTGTATTTTCATATGATCTAAATAATGACATGTGTAATTGGTAAAACACACTAAAGTAAAAAGTAATGCTGATACTGTTTCATCCGACAAACAACATAATATGAACAAAATAATGTTTATGACAATCCTTTTTCCATGTATATACAATTTTTAATAGAATTTGACAACACTTGTTGAAAAAATGAAATATATATATATATATATATATATATATATATATATATATATATATATATATATATATATATATATATATATATATTTGTTTCAAAATAACTCTTAAATTTCATCCCCGTTGGAACGTTCGAGATAGAAAAATAATCATTTCATCTAAAATAAAAACAGAGTTGTCAATTGGAATGCAATATAATTCATTGACGAAAGAAAAAGTTATAAACAACAATTTATCAACTTTTTTCCTTCTCTCCCTTGACGTATTGTGACATACAAATTGAAGACTTTCGTATCCTTCCCGTCTCTCATTTTCCTGAGACTTCTATCAAAAATGTTCTCCCTTTTTTTCTAACGTTGTATTTCTATAAACAGTCCTCACCATTTTATCCCTTGTAAACAACAGTAACTGATAAAAACCCGATATCAATATGAAAATTTCCCCCATTTTCGAACTGTCAATTTCCGTTGTACAAAAAACATTATTGATCCTGTGTCATGAAAATGAAATGACATATATCAATTCGTCCTTTCCCTGATTTGATCTATATTTCCTTCAGAATTGCCGTAATTATGACCACTGACCCGATCAGAAGACGAACCTGTTGGCAAGGCATGACTACTCTACTGGCACCTTGTGAAACTTTTTTTTTTCGTTTTTGAGATTTTTGAATTTTTTTTTCTTCCTATGGAATTTTAAAGGCTTATATATCATAGAAACGGTTACAGTACTTAAATGACAACGGGTTTGGCATGTTGCATGACTGTCAGACATCCGGTGAACATAATAATTCACAAAATTGATTCGTAGAGGTCATGAAATTGTTGCCGACAGAAACAAAAGATAGCGTGACAAACTGGATGAATTCAGAAAGTACTGGCTCTGCAATACTCATGATACAGAAGTCTAGCCAATTTTTTCGAAGGTGTGTGTCTAATGACAGGTGCTAAGACGCTGCTGCTGATTAATATATATATATATATATGTATATATATATATATATATATATATATTTTTTTTTTTTTTCAAAAGTCTCTCATAATGTTAGGAAATCTTGGAAAACTTTTTTTTTTCTGACTCTTAAAGAGTATTCTGTCTGCGGACCAGATATACCATTTGGTCTCCAATCAAATTTAAATCATTGATTGAAAAACCTGGATGATTATTGGATTCATATGTGTGTATGATTAATGGAAAAACTTGTTTTAATTGTTGTCTAATCTGAATGCAGAATGGCCACCTTTAATACGCTGAGAAAAACCGGCGATATTTTTTTCTAATCTGTACGTCTTATTACGTATGATTAAACCTATTTGCCAACATCCTACTAAAATCTATGGATCGATAAAATAAACCAGGGACCCATATATCCTCTGCTGGAAAGCCAATTTAGTGACATTTGCACCATGTTTTCAATGATACACTGCCACCAAGCTATCGTCAGTGTAACACCTACAGTTGAATTGACTTTCTTTTCTTTTTGGTACGGAATACTCTTCCTTTATTCATTGGATTCCATGTGAATTGCTCAATGGAAACATCTTTTGAGATTCGAGTCAATGATAGGTGTCCAAGAGCATTTAGATCAAAATCTCTCGAATATTTTTGACGATGCACTTTTTTTGTCGAATTTCCGAAAAGCATTCTATTCTCAAAGACTTATTTCAAACGAAATGCATATGATTCAGAAAAAATATTTAGTTTGAATTATTCCAATTAGTTGTCTAGATTCAACTTGAGCATTGATATTCCTCTGATTTGTTTTGACCTTATATTCCTTCCGGTAAGTAGAGTCGAAATTTTTTGTGAGAGAATAAACATTTTGAAACTAGTCCAGCAACTAAAAAAGTCCCGTTGGAATTTTGAGAGAAAGCATTTTCATTTGTTTAGAATTGAAGCAATCGAGAATTAACTTTATGATCATTTGATAAATTTATTATTATTATTAATATTATCAATAATACATATTTTATATATATATATATTACATATATTTATACTATATTATATATATTGTATATATATTAATAATATTATTACTATTACCATTTGATTTGAGTGGTACCAATGTTCGAGAAATGCCTGCCATCCCAAATTTTGATTGAAGTATTTTTCAAAACAATATAGATGTAATATTATGTTGTGGTATGTTATATCCATCTAATGATTTATTTTTCGTCTTTCAAGAGGAATAGGCACTGTTTTTTTCCCCGTCATTGTAAATGTCTAATTGGGTATAAGTATTTTAATTATAAAACATTATTGAACTAAAGAGCACTCAGAGAGCGCTCACCCCTGACAACAAATTAAGCTGAGGTGAAAATTGTGAATGGATCCGTCCCAAAATTCAATCATTACCTCCGTAGCTTATTGTCAATGTTGCCACAAAATTTAATCGTACATAATTGAGAGCTGCTAGAGACATTGTGCTGAGGTTCATGAACGTATAAAAAAATGTGTGAAAGAAACAATATTGGAAAAATATCTCTCAATCAAAAATATCCTGGGTCTGCCCTAAAATCCACCAGCTCTTTTTCACCCGGATACCCTCCTATCAATGAATGTTGTCAAATTTATTGATCAATTTTCGAGAAATGGTACTGATAGATTGACTGACAGACGGGAAGATGTGCACTTTATATTCACTCTCTGGATTTCGTTTTAAATATCTGTGTACATGTACACATGTGTACGCATCATACGTATGTATATGCATCAATTGGCCCTTTTTGTTTTTTTGAGCATTTGTCTTTTCTCAGGCAACTTCGTTGCATTGGACATGCCTGAATCATTAGCTCGTATTGCATTGACCTTTTCGTATTGGCCTTTATTGCACTGACCTTTTTGCATTGGACGTATTGGCATTGGACATTATTGCAGTTCAAGGCATGTTGCATTAGATTTTTTGCATTTTCGATGTTTTTCTTATTTACATAATGAACGTTGTGTCTTTGGAGCATTTGTAATAGGCTTCATATACTTTGACTCTGAGTTTTGGACATTCTTTATATAGGACAATTTTGGTTGGACTATGCATCATTACATTTTATTTCTATCATGTTCTCTCCTGATGATTGAGGCATGTTGTCAGCTGAATTCGTGGCCAAGTTACAAGGGTATGAAGAACTTTTTTTAATTGTTCTAACCCCACCTCCTAGCAAGCTGATGCAAGATGAAATTGAACTAGATAAGTAGAACTAAAGTTGCCACTTTATTCTCACTATTTGAAAAAAATCTGTATCTATATGTATTTTTCACCCGGTTCATTCGTTCAGATTTGATGTTTTGTTTTGTTTTGACCATTACAAAGTATATCATCTAACATCTTCGAAATTGTAAGCAAGAATAAGGCTTTAAAATTTCTAAATGAACATAGATTAGATTGGAGTATTCCACTAAACCCCAAAATAGATAAATCTGGAAACAAAGAAAAAAAAACATAAATGAATAAATGAATGGATAAATAAATGAATAAATAAAAAAGACAGGAAGGAAAAACACATTCTCCCCCACCCCCACCAATCTCGGGGTAGACCAGCCATAAACTTAGATAAAAGACAGAACATCTTCAACAATCTCATAGAGGAATTCTTGCTGCTTGTAGTTTGAGTGACCAGTGAATTCTTTAACAATGTAAGATGAAAAATGAAAAACCTTTTTCAACTGTTATAAGACCCCCCCCCTCCTAGCAAGCTGATGCAAGATGAAATTGGACCAGATGAGTAAAAATAAAGTTACCACATAACTCTTTCTATTTCACTCATTCAAATTTTTTAATTTTATCCAATATCTTCTGTTGAATCCCCTTTCCGTGGATTTTAGCTAAGTTAAAAACTTAATAATCAAGCGAGAAGTATGCCCGAGTGCCTATTACTGTGATGGATGAACAAAAAAATGTAAAATCTCTTTAGCAAGTTAGTACCCCCCATCACAGAGCTTTAAACCCATTATAGCCCACTATAGGTGCGCGTAGTCCAAAATAGGATAATAATTCGGTATAATCACCCAGGCAGACTGCATGAATATGAAATAACAGAGGATTAAAATAGAATTAAATAAAAGAAGATAAAATAAAATAAATAAATGAATATATAAAACAAAGATAAAAGGAATAAGTAAAGGAAAAAAATGATTATTACAAATACCTTCCATATATCCCAATTGTTAACTTTTAAGATTCTTCACTCAATATCTTTTTCCCTCTAAGTTTCACCCTGTACACTGCTACGTACACCTGGACCTCTTTGCTTACCCACCAGGAGCAGATGGTTGGTCTTGAGAGCCAGTGGAGCTCTAAGGCCAATCTGATCGACATCAGCAGTGACCAATCCACCAGACCCCCTGCCACACGTCACAGGTCAGCGTGGCAGGGCATGGCCCAGTACTCCCCATGGTTCGTACAATAAAAATCATATCGGCCGTTCCTGCTTAGTCCTCGGTATTAAAAAGCCAAGCTACATCCCTCATTTTGGGTTGGGGTGATGTGCTCCGAATGCGACTACCCAAACACTACTCAAGGAGAACGCCCGTTCGTACTGGGCCAACAGTCCCGAAATGCCCAGCTGCATCTCTTGTCTTGGTTGGGAGTGATGTGTCCCAACATCGACCACCCGAACAATACCAAAAACAAAACCCAAAGAGAAATCTTAAATCCAAACAAAACCCATAAACTTTTAACAAGAGGACAATGCTACACATCAGCACCTACAACGTCAGGGCACTCTCAACAGACTCTCACCTGACCCATCTAGGGAACAAAATCAAATACATCACTTGGGACATCATAAGTTTTGGCGAAATAAGAAAACCAGGAGAAGAAACCAATAGAACTGAAAAGCAAACATCTTCTCTACAATTACAGAAGGGGGAAGGTGAAACAGAGTGGAGTAGGCTTTCTCATCAATAAAGACCTCAAAGAAAATGTTGTAAGCTTCAAAGCTGTCACCATACAACTGTCGAAGTGGTACAAGCTAAATGTCATCCAAGTCTATGCTCCCACCTCGCAATCAACTGAAGAAGAAATAAACAACTTCTATGATGACTTAAACTCCCTACTACAAGATACTAAAATATACTTCACCGTCATCATGGGAGATTTCAACGCAAAAGTAGGACAAGGAAACGAAAGCTGCGTTGGAAAATTCAGATACAAAAGACGAAACCAGAGAGGTGAAGATCTGGTAAATTTTGCAACGGCAAACAACTTCAAAATTATGAACACATTCTTCAAAAGAAACCCAAAAGAGAATGGACTTGTAAGAGCCCCAACCATGAAACCAAAAACGAAATACATTACATTTTAACAGACAAAAGCCACACCATCAAAGATATCCAAATCCTTAACCAAGTGAATGTAGGGAGCGACCATAGAATGGAAGGATGTAAGGTACAAATAAAGACAAAGAACGTAGAAAAATTTTCCACACTAAACTGCAGCCACTGAATGTACCAAATGAACCAACCCTAGTCTCCAAGGCGGAACTGAAAAACAGATTTGATATCCTTATCGACGAAAACGACACCAACATCAACGAACTCAACGACAAAATAACGACCTATCTATTAGAAGCAGCCAATATGTTCAAACTAAGAAACACAACGACCATAAGTAAAATCTCAGATGAATCCAGGAAACTGATTGAAAAGCGCAGAAACCTCAAACTACCAACGACCACAAGGGAGTGAACAGAACAATTAAGAAGAAACTAAGAGAAGACAAAAGAAAGTATATGTCAGCCATCATCGAGACCAATCTTGGAAAACGCCGTGGATTTAAAGCAATAAACAAAGCTCTCAGTACAGGAAAGAAACAGATAAGTTGCATTCTCGCAGCAAAAGGAGACGTAACAACAGATAGAGACAGAATAGTTGAACGCGCCCAAGAATTTTATTGGGAACTCTACTCTTCAAAACACGGACAATACAACAATGATCAGAATACACGAGATGCCGACAATCAGTTTGAAGATTTCCCCGAAGACACACCATGAGAAGTAAAGCAAGCCACCAAACAAATTAAAAAAGGAAAAGCCCCCGGACCAGATAACATCACCATCGATCCAGTCAAAAAGGCCGGCAAAAGAGTCAATAGAAAACTAGCTATTCTATCCAACTTGTGTCTGGAACAGAGTAAAGTCCCCAAAGACTTTGACGCTGCTATTATAATGCTTCTACATCAAAAAGGTAACCCCAAAGACATCAACAACTACAGGCCTATAAGCCTGCTCAACTGTATTAAACTTTTTTCACAAAAATCATCACCAACCGGATTACTAAAAGACTGGACGAGAATCCACCACGAGAACATGCTGGATTTAGAAGAAATTACTTGAGCATGGACCATCTTCATTCAATAAATCAACTGAAACAGAAGGCAGCAGAATACAAAATGCCACTTGCAGTAGCATTTATAGACTTCAAGAAGGCATTCGACCGTAGAAATTCTCATGGTCATCAAGGCCATCACCCTACCAGGTGTAGACCCTGTATACGTTAAAGTTCTGCAACACATATACAACTTCAGCAACTCATTCATTAGGCTAAATAAGGACTCTGAACTACTTCAGCTCCAAAAAGGAGTAAGACAAGGCGAAACTAGCTCACCCAAACTATTTACAACTTGCCTCGATACGATCTTTCGGAACATGGACTAGAAAAATAGAGGAATCAATCATCATCATCATCATCAGTCTTTTAGCGTCCGTCGTTGGACATAGACCTTCCCCAGGATTTGCCACACTTCTCTATCATGGGCGTCACGGAGCCAGTACTTCCTGAACTTGTCTAGCTCGTCTCTCCATCTAACGTTTTGCCAGCCTCGGTTGTACATGTGTTCTCGGGGTATCCATGTTGTGAGTCGTGATGTCCATCGATTGTCAGCCATTCTTTCAACATGGCCAGCCCACCGCCATTTGAGATTTTTTATGGATTCTATGATGTCTCTAACTTTGTCTTCTCCCGGATGTGCTGTGCTGTTTTGTGGTCTCTCCATGTGAGGCCCAGCATTATTCTTTCATGTGCACATTGCATGGTTCTCAGCTTACGGGTCTGTCTCTTGGTTAAGTTCCATGTTTCAGCTCCATAAGTGACTATTGGGAGGATGCATTGGTTATACACCCTTCTCTTTAAGATTAATGGGATCTTATTATTCTTGAAGGTTGAGCTAGCTCTGCCAAAGGCTTGCCACCCTAGTGTGATTCTTTGCTTGATTTCTTCTTCTTTTGAGGATCTCATGGAGATTCGTTGCCCTAGGTAGATGTAGTGGTCTACTTTCTCGAGTTCTGTGTCCTCGATTTCGATCTTGGTGTTTTTATCTCCAATGTGGTTGTTGCACATGATCTTCGTCTTGCTGAAGTTCATGTGTAGGCCGACTTTCTTGCTCTCTTCATTTAGTTCATCTATCATTAGTTGGAGGTCGTGTAGGTTCTCTGCGAAAAGGGGTATGTCGTCTGCGAATTTGAGGTTGCTCAGATACTCGCTGTCTATTTCAATTCCTTTACTCTCCCAGTCTAGCCTTCTGAAGATCATCTCGAGGCCGGCTGTAAAGTGTTTAGGCGAGCTGGTATCACCTTGTCTTACTCCTTTCTGGAGCTGGAAGGGGTCCGAGTCTTTATGTAGCCTGATAAATGAGCTGCCGAGATTGTATATATGTTTCAACACTTCAACATATACTGGATCTACACCTTGCCGACTGATGGACTCCATGACCTTAGGGATTTCTATTGAGTCGAACGCCTTTTTGAAGTCGATAAATGTTACGGCAAGTGGTAGTTTATACTCTGCTGCTTTTTCTTTCAGTTGATTTATCGAGTGCAGGCGGTCCATGGTCGAGTAGCTTTTTCTAAAGCCAGCCTGTTCACGTGGCTGGTTTTCATCGAGTGTTTTTGTGATTCGGTTGGTGATGATCTTTGTGAAAAGTTTGTATACACAGTTGAGTAGGCTTATAGGCCTATAGTTGTTGAGGTCTTTCGGGTTTCCTTTTTTATATAAAAGCATTATGATAGCAGTGTTCCAATCGTCTGGGACTTTACTGTGTTTTAGACACAAGTTGAAGAGGACAGCCAGTTTCCTAGTGATGATTTTACCTGCTTTTCAGAGTAGGTCGATAGTGATGTATTCTGGTACAGGGGCAGTTCCTTTCTTCGTCTGTTTAATGGCTTCTTTCACCTCCCACGGGGTTACTTTTGGGAAGTCCTCGAGTTGTTTGCCCGTGTCTTGGGTAAGTTGCTCATTGTTTTGCAGTCCTTGTTTGAATAAAGTTTTTCGGTAGAATTCTTTTTGGTAGAATTCTTAGAGGAATCAAAATAGACGGCAAAAACTTGAACAACCTTGGATTTGCAGACTACATCGTCTTTTTCGCAAAGAACCTACACGACCTCAAATTAATGCTAGACGATCTAAACAAAAAAAGCAAAAAAGTCACACATGAACTTCAGTAAAACGGAAATCTGCAATAACCATGCCGAGAATAAGAACATAACTGTCTAGATAGGAAATATAAAACTCAGCAAGCAGCAAGACAGCTACATCTACTTAGGACAACGAATCTCTATGACACCTTCAAAAGAGGAGGAAATCAAGCAAAGAAACACTTTGGGATGGCAAACCTTCGGCAGAGCAAGCTCAACTTTCAAGAACCAGATGATACCAATAATCCTAAAAAGAAGAGTATACAACCAATGCATTCTCCCGAGAGTCTCTTATGGAGCTGAAACATGGAACCAAACCAAGAGAGTGGCCTGAAAACTGAGAAGTATGCAATGTGCGCATGAGAGAATCATGCTCCACCTTAGATGGAGAGATCACAAGACAGCACAGTATATCAGGAAAAAAAACAGCTGTGCGTGACATCATAGAAACTATTAAACTCAAATGGCAAAGGGCAAGGCCATGTTGCAAGAATGAAAGGAGATCATGTCACACAACATGGATCCCCAGAGATCACAAAAGAAACCGATACCAATTGAACACAAGATAGAGTGGTGAACTTGACAGATACAGGAAATACTGGCTCTGCGATGCCCATGAAAGGAATTGTGGCGAATCTTGGGGAAGGTCTATGTCCAACAACAGACGTTAAAAGACTGAAGATGATGATGATTACAAAAGTAAAAGAAAATGCTTGGAATAAAAAATCATCTTTGAATGTAAAACTGTCGACCAAAAACTGTTATTTTCATATTTCCCCACAATTAACTCAAATCAAAATTTTATAGCAGTTTTATTATTAACAAGATCAACTGAAACCCAAATCAGATTCTTTAACGACCACAAAACTGCTTGAATAGTTAAAGTCCTGTTAATTAGTTAACACACTGAATTAGAATACATATCACCTTCTAACACAACTTTTTCATACATATCCTCTTCGGGTTTTAAATCATTCTTGCAATCTATTACATTGAGTGAACCCTCATCAGCCAATTCACAAAGAGACCATTCAGCAAAATAATATATCCACTCATCTCACCTATGAAATCTAGTCAATAAACCACAACCGTTAGATGGACTTAACTATCCATATAAAGTCTACATACCAATCAACTTCAACTTCCAAAATAATTTCTGTAAAAAAAAATACGTGAATTAAACCCTTGATAGGCAGTTAAGATACACTGCACAACCGATCCTTATACAAAAATGAAACTTTACACCGAACCAGGAAAAATATCTCAACTCATATTCACTTGACCAATCTAAATCCTCAAGTGGCCAATATGGCAGCATGTTAATTTAATTGGGATTAATCAAAGGATTTGAATAAGCAATAACTCAGGTGATACTTGGTCTTTGGCCTATCAAACGTACAAATACGGTTACACTTCTATTTCATAGAAGACAAAATGAACCGAGTGAAAATTCAATTATTTTCTTATTCTGTCAAATTCCTCCGACATGAAGATGCTATTTACAGTTTATTGGAAGAAACATTTACTGTTTCAGATTCCAGAGAAATACTTTCTGAATAAAAAAAAATAGTAATATAAAGTCATACTCGTATTTTTCTACCATCTTTCTCCCGCTTAACACAAATTTTGAAAGTATAAATCGTGGTGATTTGGACATCCACTTGACATTATAGTTCAGTGGGTGTTCTTTTTTTATGGTATTAATGCTCTCAACTTATAGGCTTGAAGAAAATATCTAACAAATATCAATCAGATTACTGGAAGCTTAGCTCCAACATAAAATAAAAGAAAGTGAGATAATATTGTCAACTTTGTTAAATTTAAAACCCTGAATATGACAAAACATCATTGAATAGGACGTCATCAATGTCATTAAAATAAAAAATGCCAGCTTTCTTCATATTTCTAAAAATAAAACAAATAACACGCATGAAAGTTGAAACTAGAAATATGATTAAATGTCATGAAATAAATCATTCGAATATCTTGATATATTAATTGATATGGTGTTTAGCATGATTTTTATTGCATGAGAGCTGAGAGCTCTCTTCAATAGAATATTTGATTTTATTTTAGATTTTTTTTAGAATAGCATTTTATTGAAGGTACTTTTGGAGCATGTAGTTGAAATTATGCTTGAATACTTGATAAAAGATAATTTACATGGTAACCTTTTTCAGACGCCAGAAAAGCAACAGAAACATAGTAAGTAGATTTATTTACAAGATAAAGCGCAATTGCTTGAAACCCCTGAGGATAGAAAAGCCAAATACAGTTGCTTGAATAAAAGACATTGGGAGATGAAAAACAGAAAAAGGTTGATGAAAAAGGAACCTCTTTGATGATTCTAATGGCAGAAGTATGGAAGATCGATTGTTAGTTGGATCAAGTGAGGAACGAAAGAAAGCTGGAGGAAAATAGAAGAGAAAAGGGTAAATGATCATTCAGTTCAAGTATCAGGTAGAACAAAAAAATGCAAGTTCATTATTAGGCATTCCATTCCCTCCTATGCAGCAGCTTCGTTGTCCAATCGTGCAGAGAAAGCCCTTTCTCTTTCATGGTTGAAATGATTCTGCGTCCTCCATTATCTCCGCATGGATACACACGAGCTTTGCTGTGGACTCAACGCCATGGTCTCATAATGTTATATCACTGAGCAACACGATCGGAGGTCAGATTTAACACGATCAAACACCTAGGACAGATGCAGAGTTGACCAACTTGACGGACGCATCGTCGCTTGCAGCTGCAGTCAAGGGAGTAATAGAGGGAAGAAAACGAAATACGGATGACGCCTTAGCTAAATCAACATCAGAGAAGTATTCCTGTTCACACACACACACACTCGGATACACTAATTTTCGTTCAAAATTCACGATTAAAAAAAATGAACTCTTGGATTTTTTCACAATTATATCAGAAGTGCAGATAATTTTCCGATGTTGGAAGAATTGGTTGAAAATTTCGGAAATCGTAAATAACAAAAAAATATTTGTTTTCCTTTTTTTTTTTCTTTTGTAGAAAGAAGTTTTTCTGCTCTGACCGACGGGCGGTGAGTTGCTGCTGTTTGTATTTTTTTTCATTTTGTTTGTTCAACTTCATTTTTGCAATTTGCAATGAATGTTTATCGTTTTTTCTTCAGTATTTAGTGTATCTGTATCTTTATGTCTGTTTTACACAGTGACTTTTTAGTGTATGCTTTCGTATATTTGCATGTGTTACGCGTGATTTTGACCTTGAGATGTTTGCTTAAAATGGTACGACCCCTCATACTGGTTTAAAATGATTGATACTTTTGCATCTCTGTTGAGCAAAATGAATTTTCATTTGTGAACAGGTTTTGGCCCGCAAGATCCTGATTTGGCTTTTGTCGGGTATCATATAAATATCCTTTCTGAACATTGATATTTTCTTCTGTTATATATTATCTCTATTTGTGAACAGGTTTTGGCTCGCTAGATCCTGATTTGGCTTTTGTTGGGTATCATATAGATATGCTTTCTGAACGTTGATATTTTCTTCTGTTATATGTCATCTCAAGCGATCTGATAAAAAGGAATATGGTAAAAACAGATGTGTGAACATCGATATTTTGACAAAGACATATAAAAAGACCTTGCATCTGAGATTTGCTTTGTTTGTGAAACTGATTGATCAAGAATTGACTGACTACTTGTTCTGAAAGATATGGCATTAGTCATTCGGATTACTTATAGAATTGTAGGTTTTCCCAGAAGATAGAGCATAGATTAGATAACTGTATCGAATCATATTGTGAAAGCATCCTACTTATATCTGAGGAGCTAGTCATTTAGAGTCTTCAAGTCATGTTCAAGCAAACAATTTTGTGTTTCCTACTGAAAAGGAATTTTTGTTAACCTTGAAGGACTACAATATCAACTTTGATTTTTTACAGTTCAAATTAATTCTTGCCTTATATTTTATGTATTTTGTTAATTGTGCCATTTTCACATTCGCATAGCGTGTTGCACAGGCTTTTTGCGCTTGGAAAGTAAGGGAAAATCAAACGTTCTTTTTCTCTTTCCTGTTTTTCGGGTTATGTCATCTTCTGTGATGAATTGATTTCTCAAAGAGCAACATTTGCCAGTGACTGGTGGATTACAACTGTTGTTTTACTTTATCAGCGAAAGATTCACAAAAAAAATATCAAGTCTGTTAATATTGCCAACATTTCATATCGTGTGGTGTGCGTGTCATTTTTCCCTTATAAAAATAAAACGGAAAAAAATTGGAATACCTCACAAACACATGCATGGAAAAATATACGAATGAACGTGATTGACTCGTGGGGATGAAAGAATTCTATCTGTTTTGGTGTATTTTTGTGCATTTTTCATTGGTGACACCTTGTATGTTTTCGGTTGAATTCCATTTCCTGTGTGCTCTGTTAATATGATTGCTTTTGTTGATTTTGAGATGATATCTTTCGTGACATCACGGTAGAACGACACGGTGGCCGTTTGTGATGGTATCGCATAATCACATGTCGAAATTCAAGCAACAGTTTTTGCCCAGTGTATTCCAGGTATGTTGGACGTAGCACGTATAAAATCAGATACTTTTGCAGTTCATTTGGCCTTGCATTTCCTGGGGACAATAAAATCATTTTCGGGAAAAAAAAAAACATAAACTCGTGAACCTTAGTTTACTATAAATATTCAAACGGAGAAAATGATTTTGAGTTTTGTATCTCAAGTCAAAAACGATTATTTCTGTTTTTTTGTTGTTTTTTTTTTTTTTCGTCAGATGGACATAGATGTATGCATTTGTGTACACTGATATCCCTGGTTATTTAATTGCTTATCTTGCTTCAAATGATTTTGCTGTCATTTCATGGGATCGAGAAGATGTGAAAGAGAGATTGTGGTGGTAGATGAATATAAACTTTTTCAAACAAGAGGTAGATGAAGTTGGAGGGAGAAACGAGAAAAAAAAAATTTTTGACATCACACTTTGAAAGATCTCAGAGAAGCACAGGCCTTTGATGAGATATACTGAAAAAAAAACTCTATACAGGACAGTCGAGATGATTTTGGAAGAAAAAAAATCAATAGGATAATGCATTCAAAAATAATCCAGCGGAAGAGAAGTTGTGATTTAAAAAAAATATAAATATAGTCTTTCAAGATGGGGTAATAAGGTATATCACTATATGATGCTGAGGTGAACACTCTAATTGGAAAATTGATCTTATTCCTAAGTATTTGATTTGATTTTTGAATAAAATTTTTCACGAAAATGTTTTTTGCAGGGGTACAAGTAAAATTAACTTGAATATTTGTTAAAAAACCAAAAGTTACAGGGTGACCCCTTTTGGACGCCAAAAAGAAATCGTAATGAGTTTAACAAGGTGAAGCGTGGTCGCTTGGAAACCCTGCAGATAGATAGCCAGTGAAAGCCACCTAATTAATAAGACATTCGGAGGAAAAAGCTAAAGGGGATTGATAAAAAAAGGGACGGTTTATAAGTATTCTTACGATGGATGGATAGATTGTAAGTTAAGTTGTGAGGAAAACGAAAAAAAGTAAGGGGGAAGATTGAAAAGAAAACGGTAGCAGGTAAAGAAGAGGGCAAGAAAGAAAGAAAAAAGAGGGCAAGAAAAAAAAAAGAAAACGAAAGAAAAAATGACTCTTGCCTTGAAAAGGAGATCTGAGAGAGTACCAGGTTCTATGGGCCATTGACCCTGGCTGCCGGCGGTAGGAAGACCTAAAACTCTCACTCTTTCTCCTTCACTCTCAATAAACTCTTTTTTGTCTGTCCGTCTGTCTGTCTGTCTCTCTCTCTCTCTCTCTTTGGGTGCTGATTTCGTTTAGTCTTCTGTTGAAAACTATGCATTTCCGTTCAGCCGAAGAAGAAAAATTACTGTTCAATGTATGATTTTCGTTCCATCCCAAGCTGCAGCTGCAGCAACACCAGAATGGAACATCGTCAAAAAGTTCCTCATACCATTACGTTGCATAAGCTTTCATTTCAAATTGAAACCCTTAAATCAAGTGATCAGAAAAAAACAAAACAAAAACAACTACAAAAAAAAAAACGAACAAATGTTTTTTTTACGACATAGAAAGGAACTGTGGAAATTTTCAGCCTTGTCGCTCCATTGGTGCAGCCTGTATGCATACATCAAGTAGGCGTAAAACAACTGCAGTTTTTCTTGACAATCTGATGTTAATTTTAGGATAAAGTAATATTCACCTATTTTCATCGAACATAACCTTTTGAAGTTTTGATTCTGCTCTATTTATTCAAGCTAAACCTTTTCCGTGCAATTCGATGATATGATATAAAACATATTCACTTGAGGTCCCCTCGTCGAAAAGTTGCAGAGGAACTAAACATTGATCATTGAACAGTCATTTGATGTTTCCAAAAACAACAAAAAAGACCCAAATGTCGCAAAAAATACCACTAAAATATAATGAAAGAGTTTTGCATGTTTCACGAATGACCAGAGATTTATCAAGATCTTTCCTCACTCAACTTTATCACCAGATCTCTCTCCAGCCGATTACGACCTCTTGAAGCATGTTTACCACTTCTTGATAGGTGTGTGTAGGGGACATTTGACATGTAGCAGCGATCAAAACAGATTTAAAGGATTAATTGGTTCCTGGAAACAAGAATATCAGGATTCTGGAATAATTGACTTAAGTTGGCAAGATGTGCAGATTCTGGAGGTTTTTATTTCGATTGATAAATCTAATCAAAGTTGAGATAAACTGCTTCAATGCTGATGGTGAAAACCTTCAATTATTCTTGCACTCATCTAATACATTGACAGATAGACGGACCAACTGCAGTTTTTTGTGAATAAATATATGTATAACTGTTGCTACTATCAAGTATCAAACGAAACCACCACGGATACCTTCAGGGACATTAAACAGACTTGAGTCACCCGTATAGACGCCTGCTAACCCTCATTTTTTTTTCTATATTTGCTTTCAAAGCAGAACATCTGATGCCTAATTTGACTTCAACTGAGGACAAACCTTCTAACGACCAAAACGTACCCACATGCTATTGTAGATGAAAAATCCGCCCCCAAAACATGTACAGCATACTAATTAATACAAGCATGAATTGATTAATTACTGGAGAAAGTCCCCATATTCTTTCTCTCCTAAGTTTGTTTCACTTTATATCTATCTATCTATCTATCTATCTATCTATCTATCTATCTATCTATCTATCTATCACTCTCTCTCTCTCTCTATATATATATATATATATATTTATATATATATATATATATATATATATATATATCAATATATGTATATATATATATATATATATATATATATATATATATATATATATATATATATATATATATATATATTATTGTGTTACCCACAGACAGCTGTTTCAATGTATCACATCCCTTCGGTGTGGCTATAGACTTTCCATTATCTCATCCAGTTCCGTGAAAAGATTTAAAACCTTCACATCAGACTCGGAGGCCGATATCTGGACTACGGAACTGAACAGTCAGTAAGGCTGAATTTAAGTGATATATCCATTTACATGGAAATTCCTCATCCACCAGAGTGCCCAATTATATATATATATATATATATATATATATATATATATATATATATATATATTGTGAACATAAAGAAGGGAGAAAGACTCCAGAGTAAAAGCATATGGAAACTTAGTTTTTTAATCCATAAATATATTCGTTATCAGCTAAGCAAGTTTCAGGAGGTATGCAGATGTTCAGTAGCGTGTGCTGTGTGAGCGTGTGTAACATTTAATGGATTAAAATTTGCTGTTGAACATAAATTCACCATCACACGCTTCGCTTCTTTAGTAAAAATTGGGACTAAAACCGTGGTGTTAGCTGCAGTAGAAGATCTTGAAGAAAAAATTGGAAAAAAATCCCTCCATAAAGAATAAGAGATATTTTGCCACGAAGAAAATAACCAAGTCTCGAAACGAGGGAAAGAACGATTAAAATGAGCATTTTTTGGTAAATGTCCGGAGTATTTATGATTAAACATTAGACAGATTCATAAGGAACCTAACTTTGAATTTGTCCATTTTTGGGTAATAGTGGGTAGATCAGTCAGAGAATCTTACTTACACACACTTACACACACACACACACACACACACACACACACACACACACACACAAATGAGGGCAGAAAACTATGAATGTTTTTTTTATTAAATCTATCTAGAGAGTAAACAATTCAAAGTTAATTTTCAGGTTGAATGCAACAGTTGCAGTTATCAGTGTTGGGTTGATTTTTAATTTACTCCTAACTTTATTCCCTGACTAACCCACTAACCCTATTGCTATCGTAAACCTAATATCTTTTTTCTCTCACCATTCTTCGCCAGCTCTGAGAAAGTTCAAATTTTGACGAAATGCTACGTAACTAATCAACAAAGAATTTGAGATGGTTAAATCAGCCGTATATCATTTACTTCCAAAATTTTGAACTTCTCCACGACGTCTCGCTGGATCTGATGTTTTTCAGATCAATTCTTGGGAGTCATTGTGATAAAATTGTTTAAAAACAATGAAGTTCGCAATAGTATGACAAAATTGGTTGAGTTTTGAAAAAGTTATTACAAAGTCGTCAATTCGTGCAAAAAAAATCAATTTACTCTCATTCAGAGCGGAGCACTGGACATTGTCGTCCAACTAAAAATGCTGTACCTCACTGAACATCACACCTATAAATGTTTTTTTTTTCAATCCAAGATGAGTTACGCCAGCAAAGTTGCATCTTTTTGGGAAGCCTGAATATTTAAACTATCATCCTAATAAATCATTAATTAGTGATGTTTATGTACATTTTGATATAACAATTTCTCAAGTTTGAATAAAATATTTTCGTTTCATTTGGAATGATCAAGTTTTCTCTTACTTGATTTATTCGTCGTATGCTTTGACCGTCGTCTAACTCTCAGAGCTGAGTTTCAATGCTCTTCGGCGATGATTGTTAGAGGTTCAAAGTTTTATATGAGCTCAAGTGTGTATTGTATGGTAAAAGTAGGTACTCAAACAGTTTTTAACAAAGGAGTGACATAAAGTAAAAGTGACAAGAAAAAGAAACAGTGATAAGTTGGATATAGTTTCCAAGTGAGAGACGGAGGAAGGCTAATATAGATTGCTTCAAATTTAACTTTACTTCGACGGAAATATTTTTGGAACATTGATAATGAAACTACCTCCGACTCATCGTCAAGAATAAGTCTCAGTTGTAGTATTTGCTTTTGGAGCTTTCGAACCTTTCCTCCACTTAAAGACAATATTCAGTAATACCTAATAAACGGGTGACAATTTATAAAATTTTGAACTCACCGTAACATAACCTTGAACCAGAGCCTGACCTTACCCTGAACTTGAGGCTTCATTATACGGTATTTCTGATACGTATTTCTGTCACTCTTTTTGTCAATCCTGGAACAATAATCATATGTATGTTTAAGAATTCAACAAATAAGCAGACGAGACTGCACCAAGCATGTAATTGGATTTTTATGTAATGAATAAAAACAATGGGGTTCATTTTTAATAAACCTCAAAATCAAGACAATATTTTTCATTCACACTTCATTTAACTTTTATTTACTGAAAGATCTCTGCTGACTTTTTTTCATATTTCAAAAGAGACAGACTTGTTCTGGAAATAATTGCTGACTCGTTTAAAACAAAGACAAGGAGGATACAAAATTAGATAGTCAGTCCTCTGCTTATCGCTGGCTATGCAATCAATGACACATTCACCATTTTCTAGTTGGAATTTTTTTTTCCGTTACCTGTTTTTTCTTTACCCGTTCCCTGTTCTTGTCAATAATGCTAAGCTTATTTTCTGCTTATCTGCAAAGCCAACCTCTATCGAGCAAGAATTTGTAACGCTTTAAGTGATCTAACCATGAATTATAAATTATGGTTGGGGGGCCAGCTTCTAGAAAAAACAGATAAGAGAAATTATCGACGAAGTGCAATCTGCTATCGTTCGTTTTTGTTTTTTTTTATCATTTCATTTTGAGGGGAGGGACATAATTATATTTTGCCTGACAATATATATATATATATATATATATATATATATATATATATATGTGTGTGTGTGTGTGTGTGTGTGTGTGTGTGTGTGTGTGTGCACGCACGTGTGTTTGTGTGTATGTGAATTCTCTTGAAGCCTTTTTTCACTTGTTATCTTCAGTTTTCGATTAGTCGATTGATATAGAAATAGAATTCCCCTATTTCACCGATTCGGTTCTCCATACGCATCCACACTTTTAGCATCTCTTGTTATCTCTGACTGACAAATCCTCGTATTAGTCACGTTCCCCATTCAGTATAGCCGATGTAAACACTATTTGATAAAATGTTAACTTTAAGAAAAGATGAGTGGGATACTTCAAGTAATTGTTTTAATGAATTCAGTTGTATGCTTCCAAAACAAATGTTGAAGACGAGAGTTACATATTATCAAAACAAATAATTAGCATGCATGCAATTTTCTTTCTTATTTGCTTGTGCTTAGCACCTGGTATAATCTAATACCATTAGTGGACTTGCCATGATCAGATACATTCATTTCTTAGAGGGAATATAAAAAGAGGGAGATGCTACTGTCATAACGACGACCAAGTCATAATTTTTCTGTGTCAAAAGGAAGTGGTACAATCAAGGAGAAGGAAAAAACAAAATTATTGAGCCTGTTTACTAGACTTTTCCTCTCCTGACTGTATCTAATTCTACAGGGAGCATAAAATGGACAAGATGGAGATACTGTGGACATTTAACTTTTTTCCAATTTTCTCTCTGATAATAGATTTTACTTCAATATTCCTAAAAGACAACATACAATCTAATTTTTCATTTCATTTCTTGACAAATGTCCAAAACAAATATGATTCGAAAAAGTTTTTTGTGAAAAAATCTTAACTGATATACGATGCAAACATTGTCTGGGTGAGAAATGTGTTGTATGATTATTTTTCTACATAAACTATTATTCAACTTTCTTTTATAACTAAATTATCGACAACATTGGGTTTTGGTTCTTCGCTTCTAAACTAT
>OY735231.1:11214089-11239089 GCA_963457665.1 Thysanoteuthis rhombus | reverse complement strand
AGCACAATTCGCATTCCTCGATGTGGAGTAGTCATACAAAAGAAATGACTTGACATAGAGCGCAATGTCCGGCAACAATATGAGAGTAATTTCAAAGAATGAATTATAGATATGCCTTTTAGTTTCGGTCACAATTCTCACAATGATAGAATAATACAGGTCTGATTGAGTCAATAAGCACCGTCATATGATCATATCTTCGACAGCACGTCGTGTCCATTGGGGATGATCAATTACATCAGTTGAAAAGGGGACTATCAATAAATAAGTTACTTCTCTTGCCTTTTGTGGGGTCAGTACAAGGTCTGAATTTTCAAAAGCAGCAAGTATGGACGTAATTGGGCCGAAACAAGTCGATCAATTCAACATAAACTTTCACCACAAAAAACGGCCTTCTAAAAAACTATTTCGAGGCAAAATTAAGAAAAAAAGTTTTTATAGACATAAGCAAAGTAAATATTTAAATTTTCAACCTTTTAGCCCTACTGGTGTGGCCCTGGCGCGTGATTCATACCAAATTTTTATTCAAGCATCAGTCAATCTTTAAGGTAACTTAGATTAAGTACGACTCACATCGGGAATTCATCCAATCCTTTTGCTAGGTTCTTTTCTTTATGCACCGCAAAGGAACGTATATCAGGATCCAATTCATGCAGATATTGTGCAAGCAATATGTTAGACCGGATGATTGGTTACCTTTGAGGTTCTAGAAAAAACTGTTGTGTTATTTATTTCCGCTAGAATTTAAGTAATGTCCAATTCGATGCAAACCATTGTTCTGTTGAGAAGGCACTGCAAGGCAATCGTTGGGGGTAAGATATATTTGTTGTGGGGAATTTTTAAGGGACTTTCAGTTGTTAAATAGGGACATACCAATATCCAGGCTACTCGCTGGATCAACATGAAAAAAAAAAGAAGAGAAACTTAAGATGACAATCTGATTGACTGCTTTAATATTCATGCAGAAGCAGTAAAAAGCCAGGTGGCCTTCAAAATCACTTCTAAAATTTTCACCCTTCAACAAACATTGGAGTAAAAACATTTCCATCGATGTTACGAAGTCTGCGATGATTTGAAATCTTGGCAGTGCTGTTTGCTATTGATGCAAAAGAAAAAAAAAGACTCTGCTGACAATAGTGTCTTATCCAAATTCTGTTTTCATTTATTTCTTTTTTTTTCAACAATCAGGACCACCTTCCCTACATTGTGCCAAGAAGTTTTCAAATATCAATTGGTATTTCCAGTCATGATAATTTTTTTTCGCTTTTTTGGCATCCGTTGAAAGCAGCACACACAAGATACAAATCACTATACACTACTCCCGCGAAGCAGCTCACCATTTCATAATAATCGAATGATGCCCTTGTCCTCTTTTAAAATAATCTTTCTTGGACGTCACGTCCTTAGCCTAGTATTATTTTCACTTTTCAAAACAAAGTTATCTTTCGGTATTGCAATCAGTTGCTTTGTAACGTTTTCCTTAATCTCATCCATGATCTGATGTATCCTCCCTCACCCGACAGAGCGATACATCTGGACTGTATGAGAAAAGTCTGAATTACCAAGATAGTACCATGTTTTATGAGAAACCCTGCGCAGTTATTGTTATTATCATCCAAAACATGAGCTTACTCTGTTACGCTTCACTAACAATCCCAAGGAAGAATGTTTGTGCAGGCATGCAGCCATTGGTTCACGAACTTTCTGAAATAGTGGGATAGTTTCTTGACAGCAATTGCTCACTTATATAGAACAATACCACGGGAGAGTTTCTCCAGGCATGCAGCTACAGGTTCACGGACTTTTTAAATTGTGGGATCGTTCCTGGAAAGTACTCGTAAACGTTTATGGATCGAAGAGACCATATAAGAAGGATCCCAACTTTTTTTTAATGAGAGAAATGACATTTTGACGCTTTGAAACGAAGCCAGGTTCTCTTATTTGGACTTGAACATGATATTTTGTCTCTGTGTATAAAGAAATACATTTTTATTGTTGTAAATATAGCTACTGTAGGAGACAGAATGATGGACATGTGAGAAAGAAAAAGAAGAAAACTAATGACAATAGAAGTATTTTGATATTCAAATGTTCCATAATTCTATATATTTGTCTTGACTATTGCTTTTACATTTTTCGATTTTTTATTCCCACAATGCTGCTTCCGATTTACATAGTTCAGGCTTCTTGCATAATCTGAAAGGGAATATTGAATAAAAAAGCAAGTTTGTAGTCTCTTATGTTTAAGGAGTAGGACGAACGCACCAAGTTAGATTCAGTTGATAAATGGTGTAAGCAAAAACACAATTGCTGTCCTGGGATATAAAAATGTAAAATGTATGAAATTAAGATGTACCATCGTCTGAACCATGAATTGGGGTTGAGTTTTCATTGCAGCAAAGATCGTAGGTTATTGAGACAGGAAAAATTTAAGTACAGACCAATTTTTAAATCGGCTGATTGCTTTTGTAAGGGATGAAGTGGCTCGACAAGAGATATAGATAGATAGATAGATAGATAAAGAAAGAAAGAGAGAGAGAAAAAAAAGAGGGATAAAAAACAACAGACATATTTGATCCGACAGAATTACTTATAAATTGCATAATATTATATTGAAACTCATATAAAATAACTTTCAGTCGTTACACAGTTGATATATCACTTGATTTCGACAATGTAAATAGAAAAAAAAACAATTAAAGGATATGAGTCAAGAATTGAACCTGCATCTGACTAAGTTGGTGCTTCAACGTAATTTTGATCTTACCATTGTGCTGAAATGCTGCCAGTAATGCCAAGGCCGAGCAACTACTTTCAACTCAAATTCTCATCTCTTTTATTTTCTATATATTTGTCATTTTTAACAGGACGGGATATCATTTCAAATGAGTCGCTATATAATATTATGCAAAGTATAGTGCACACACACTAACAAACGCCCACACAACACACACATGAATATGAATTGTGTGTGTGAGATAAAAAATATTTTTTTCAAGAAAATGTATGTTTGAGATAAATTTAGTTATAGATTTTAGATAAGTTTGATATTTTTTGTAAAATATCCATTTAAAAAAAAATTGCCTAATCTTCTACATTACCAGCTATGTACTCATAAAGGTTCTGGTGATTCATTTATGCATGGTACAATTTTTTTTTTTGCACAAGTTTTGACTTTTTACGTTCATCTTAGGAATTCTACTAATGGGTTGCAATTCTTTATTCATTGATAAGGATAGACTGATTGTTGCAGTCAATAACGGGAAAAAGCGTTGTTTTAAAACATGAGGTCATGTGAAAAATTCCATTAGATAATATGTACGGCCAAAATAGATTTTTCCTCGTGAGATCACTGGCATTTTCCATTGGGAACGGATCTGGTGGAATCCTGAGACTAACGTTGTCTGTAGACAAAACGGTGTGACCAGGAGCGATGAAATACAATAATGAATAATAAAAATAAAAAAAATTTTGAAAATGACAGAAGAGATTTAAAAAAAAATCACAACAGTATAACCTTGAGCGTCAGAAAGCACTAAAAAATTATTACACCCTTTAGAATAGGACTCAAAACGTCAAAGGAGATTATTATTTAGAAAAAAAAATCAAAACAGTATTGATAGGAACATTGAAACCCCCAAGAAAATAGATAGACAGAAAGGAACATACCAATAAAAATGAGGGAAAGAAGGAGAGAACATTTCACCGTCTTTGGTGGTTACGGCTGTTCAATAAAAACATATTTCCATTTTTCCTATTCAATCAAACACCTGGTATCCCTAGAAGACATGCAGGTGTTATCAAAGCTCGGATCTTGAAATTGTTGATAACCAAAAAATATCAGCAATGAAAAATGAGGTGATGATTCGGAGATGATATCGACTCCAATCCATTGTTTTTATGACATTCACTTTTACAACGCTTAATCGAACTGGGGAAATATCATAAATTGTTTCCACTCCCCCAGAGACAAATGTAACCTACTTCGATAACGAATTCCGCTTCATTTGTTGATATTCTGGGAAATTTGTTTTGATGGAAAAATGCATTTATGAATCTATTTTTTAAAATTTTTTATTGGCTTTCCTTCCACGTTGATATTCTTTCATAAAGGCGTTGTGCACTTTTAGGGATTTAAAAATAATGGAGTTTTCAAGAGTCCTCAAGGACGGATACATTAACAGATATGAACAATCTACTTTACAATGAAATAAATACTAAGTACTGAATAATAGCTGAGAATTGATTGAAAACAAAGTCCCCTTCAATCTTGTGTAAATAAAATAATATTCCATTGCACATTTTGATCAATATTTGGTAGTAACAAACTGTATATTTTAGGTACCCTTTATTTATTCCTTCTACTTTATGCATATATATATTAATTTTCTACAAATTTTTGTTTCATCTTAGCCGCTGATTTTTTTTTTTTTGCAACAATGATGTAATGGTAATAATTATTTCACGACTGATAAGTAAAGATGTTCTCTTCCTGCTAGATTTGAACACCCATTCTGGAGCATTGCAAGCTGCTTTAATTGAGACAATTTTCCTCTCTTCACGCTAAATGTGGCGCGTTTTTTTTATGTTTGAGGCACAAGTATTCATATTTCATCGCTATTCGAGCCAATTGTAGGATTTTTTTCGGCAATATGGGCTAATTTTTAGCAATTATCAAGCCATTTCGAGTAAATACAGTCATCATAGCTTTTTTCTCTTTTTATTTCATATTTTGGCGTTTTAAACCCTTTTTAAGTCGATTTAACGCAAAAAAAAAATGAGTTAGTAACTCTTTGAATCAATTACCAAGGTCAGTGGAAGCTAGTTGGAATATTACTGGGGGAATATCATTAATCTCCGATTAGGTCAGATTAGTTATTCAATAGAAACTGTTGCATGACCAACGTTAATTGAAACATCGGTAGAAAGGGTGATCAATGAGTAACCCACTTCTGTTGTCTTTTAATAGGTAACTGTTCATTAGATAAAAAAACGTCTGAATTTTCAACAAACCAGTGGGCACAAACTGAAGGGTCAATTTTGCCTAAGTCTGAATAGAAAATTGGATTCTCTTTACCACAAAGAATCAACTTAGGGGGTATATTTCAAAAATTGAAATGATAATTGGAAAATGGATAGATTATACGCCTTTGTGTCCTTGTATGTGTGATATATACAATTCCAACTAATCAGCCAGCCAGCCACACAGTCTTAAATTAAAAGAGAAAATGATGTTGACAATTTTGGATGATTTTTTTCTCTAAAAATAAAATGTCTGAGACGTGCAATGTAAAGCTCAACAGAAGATGAAATTCTTGCCTCGCATTGATTAGTCTAGGGTGAAGTTGAATTTTGTGTTAATCTCACACGTACGAACACCCTCATGATTTTATTTCAACATTCAACGAGCTATCAAATCCCGTTGTATTTATTTACCTCGATTGCAATTTATTTCGAATTATTCCTTTTTTTCGTCTTCAAAATCACACTGTAATCTCTGTAATTTGTCAGAATTCCAGCCAGTTCATCTGACCCTCATCAAAGGTCTGAATATTTACTGCAATAAAATCAAGGCTGTGTTTTTTATTTGAACAGGAAACCGCTTCTAGAGACAAGAATAAAATGAGAAATTGTATGTTTATAGGTATTTTTTCCCAAAATCTTTGTTTCTTTCGGTTTCATTCCAATCATCATATATAAATGTTCTAATTTTATCCACAATGTTAAGAATGAGTTATGCATTTTTACTGATTTCAAACAACCCAAATTGTGCCTTTGATATAGCTATTTGTTTTCTTATTTCTCAGTTTATTAATTGACTGATTTAACTTGGATCAATACTTACGAGACTTGTCTTTTGGGAGAAGTATGTCGCTTATGATACACACCACGGAGGAGCCCTCGAATATTCTAATGCATGACTCTCCCCAACTATCAACCACGCTCTAGCACAATTGAAAACTGTCAACTAAAACTGTTAACGAAACAGACACTAAAGACCAGAGTTTGAGCAGAACACACGTGTACATGATTGTATGTTTCCTAACAAAACAGTAAAATGAATGCAGTCACTTTTCCTTCGAGTGCTTCTTAGGGAACACTGTTGGAATAATTTCTGGTTGATGATGTATGGCATTTTAGCATCAATTGTTTGAGTCATTCGATGACATACAGGTATTTCAATCATGCTTTTTACGACATGACCCACTCCAAGAGGGATCCACTCTGAAAATCTCCAAACGAGTTCAACGTAAGTTCCTACAGTTTTCAAGTGAATCTGGCTAGCTGGCTGGCTTGCAAGCTATCTATGTATCAATCTATGTACATTGAGAAATGTATATATGAACCAACGGAAAGATTATAATTGTGTTACAAGGTAAATGTATTGTTTTGCTTAAACAATGTGAATAGAATAGACGATTGGAGAAAACAGGGCTACAGCGGGAAATCAAACCTGCTACTGATAAGGTTGCTAGATTGTTTATTCCATTTATGTGTCGGAGCCAAATGATACATTCATGTGTAATAACGAGATCATCCAAATAAGAGCTTTAATATAATATGACGCCCCCCCCCTCTCTCTCTCTCTCTAACAATTGATGTTCATGCTGAAATGGTCCCTCATTTTGTCTCAGGCAGCGTTCACGAACACTTTCTTCTTATTCGGACTTTTTAGTGATCACTGTTCAAAAAATGTCGAAACGTGTAACTCATACAATGATCTCTTTTTCATCAACTCTCAACAAGTCACACTACCTGAACACTAAATGAAGATTCCGATAAAGCGACTATACAGACTCGTGTATAAATCGTTTCTGAAAGTATCAGTCTCTCTTTCTCTCTTTCTTTCTTACTTTCTTTCTTTCCTCCTTTCTTTCTTTCTTTCTTTTTTTCTTTCTTTCTTTCTTTCTTTCTTTCTCTGTCTCTCTGTCTCTGTCTCTGTCTCTGTCTCTCTCTGTCTCTGTCTCTGTCTCTGTCTCTCTCTCTCTCTCTTGTCACTAACATCAGACAACAGCCAGTCGGGGCAAGGTAAAAAAAACAAAAACTCATAACAAAACAACGAATAAACAAAAGCAAAAACGATTACACAAGACTGAAAGAGGCTGCATACATCCCTTCAGTCGGATCAATTAGCCGATCAAGTATTATTCTGTTTATTCTTGGAATTTAGTCTCTTTGTTTTGCGTATGCAATTTTTCTAAAAATTCTGGTCATTCTAAAACAAAAAGGCAAAACACGTAACTTATCCATTGATCATCAATTTCTTAATTGATCATCCCCAACACAGCATCTTACCAAAATACGTTAGTATAATAACGGCTTCTATCGAATCACTACCTAACTAGGTCCTTTTCTTCCGTTCTTTTCCGTCGAGTTATCAACAAGGATTTTAACTGGCAGATTTTCCTTCCAGTTTGAGCTGGAAACTAAGAAGAAAAAAAATGTCTGGTCAGTCACTCCGTACAGATCGTTATTTGGCAGCATGCTGCGATTAGATTTATCATACAAAATTGGAAAAGGCGGTGATCAATCATTGAATCAGTTCTGTCGGCTTCTGTTTGATAACGCAAAAGGATTTAAAAAAATGATCGGGTACAAACTAGCAACCAATTTACAACCGACTTATATTTGTAAATTGAGCCCACAACTAAAATATTTTGGGGTGAAAAGAGGGGACCCCCCCCCCCGTTTTTCGTAGACAAAGAAGGAATTTATGTTTCAATTTCTAACTTACTTTCTTTAACGGTGCTAACATACTGCATGATTCTTAGTTAGCCAGTAAGCCAGACTGGCTTGAAAACTGAAGAAAGATATGTTGACGGTTTTATTGGAAGAGTTGGTCGGCGGTTTCAAATTTAAATACCATGTGGTATTGTCGATATTTGCATCCATTTCAGATCGATATTTTTTACAAATCAAAATGCCTGGAGTTTTATGTCTGTAAGGAAAAATCACAGATCAATGTATTTTTAGAGAAAATAGTATCTGTCCTTATGAACTTACTAAGATTATTGTCCAGGTTTGGATGGGGTTAACTCCTACTAATTCCACTAAATCTACTTTTTTATAAGTTTTTATGAGTAGATAACGATGTTTTTACTGGCAGATGTTTTTTTCTTAATGTTTGAATGTCAAACTTTGTATCAAAGTCTTTGCTTAAAGGACACATTTAAAAAAAAATTCATTTACAACAGAAAGACCTTTACAGTAAACAAAGATAATGTAGCCGATATCATTTTAGTAGTGTCTATAATATAATTCGATTCCCGTCAAAGATGAAGATCTAATTTATGTATATATCAGCACTAATGAGACAAAACTTATCTTATTTGATATATTTTTTTTTTGATTAGCCATCCATCCAATTTTTACCCTTCTACTAAATCTCAGTAAAATTGATTGAAAACATTTTTGAAATGTTGTGTTCCATGCGTCAAGTGTATCGGGGCTATATGTTACTGTGAAAAGTTCTTGGATCTGCTCTTATTTCTAATGACCACAGTTCAAATGAAATTTAACAGGAATTACTTGAGAACTTTTAGAGATATCGTGCTGTGTTTATAGATAATTGATATGCTGCAGAGATGACTGTGACCATGGAGCCACACCTAAAAAATTGAACACTTCTTTCAAAGCCTCTTGTTGACCCTCCCACTACAATCCCCTGAAATATACTAAGGAATTTTAGAGATATTGCGCTGTGTACATAAAACTACGATGCAGGGAAGGTGACGTTGAGATATGTCTTTATCCGATACTGAATGTCAGTAACTTTCCCTGCACCCACTGACAATGTTTCTACAATATTTCATAGTAATACATACAGACATTTTAGAGATATCATGTAGACTTAAAATAAGGGTCAATTTCTGCTTTATAATTGTGTAGTAAATAACACCCACAAACTAAAAGGTGGCGTAAAAATTTAAAACTACCCCGACTTGTTTGTTTTCCTCAACTTGGAGCTCTCTGGAGAGGCAAGCCTATAAAAAGAGATTATCGGTATTGCTTGGATTTCTCATGACTTCGTAATGAAAAACCCGAACTTCAAAGTTGAAATTAGGGGCAACATAAAAATTCCAGATTACCAGCAGTTGCTTCCTATCTAAATGATAACAACCACAAACCACGTAGGAAAGAAATTACATACATCGGAACAAAATCTAACCACCTGATCAAAATCATAAAAAAACAAATCCTTAAATCAATACAGACCAAGTCATTATACAATTACCTAGACGAAATGTTATTTACCGATGTTGGAAAGGAATTCACTAAAGCCCTAAAGGATGACGGCTTTACCAAAACTAGTTTTAATAGTGACAAAAAAAAAAGTCCTGTGGAGTGAAACACAGCAACGTCAATAAATGTAGACAGAAAAAATAGACATGGAAAAAGCACCATTCAATCTACAAGTAAATACCAACACGGGGAAAATATTTCTTGAACTAATGGAAAAACATTTCCCCGGGCAATGTGCAAAACAAAGGTCTCAAATCGAATATTGTATATTAAGCTGAAATGCCAATTCTAGAGAAACCCTCAAAAGTGAAATATTATACAGGAATACCAAAAACATCCTTTAAATTACCATATATTATCCTGTACGGACAATTGATACTAAAACAATGTATCATATTGTACGCATTGCAGGGATCTAACAGACACCAATCTCAAACCCACAGTAAAATGGAAAATAATTTACCTTACATTGGAACCTCCAGCTACCTTTGTGTAGCCCCATAATCCTTTCACTCATAACTACTTATGCTTACCAACTATCATCTCCATAACTGACTAGATAAATTAATTCCACTGCGGTCCATAAATATGCACCATGACACCCTTACACCATAACACATCTCGATATACATATGCAGTTATTCTCAACAATAGCTTTACCCATATAATCTGGGCTCCTGCTGGTATATAACTTATATTACAAACTTCTTAACTTATCTGTACCTAACTTTTTGCATAGTCGACTAGACTCCTACCAAGGGACATCAAAGTTTTACCGATTCTACTAGTAATACTGAAAGATATATGATTTTCCAAGGACATCTCCAATGATCATTATGGTTACAGAGCATGCATATCCCAACTGATATTTAAACATGCATGACAATTAGCCTTTCGACATGTCCCTACTCCTTGATTGCTATCATATATGATTTGGTTCTGTAGCCCACTTCTGGAATACTATTAAATGATTCTTCATACTTCAACCCATTATAACCGAACTCTCATCGTATACAAGGACATTCTATTGATAGATCTACAGAATTAACCCAATATTGATATCTATCTGCTAAGGGCATGCATGTATGTACCTATTGATAATTCAATATATAGGTGTAAGAACTCCTTATCCCCTCAATAGTGTCCAAATATCTCAACACTGTACCATTACCTAAATTCTCAATAACCATGATAACACTTTCCCGAGTATATCAATCTCTTTTGACCATTACAGTCAATAAAATGCCACTGATTGCTGCTACTCTTTCCAATAGACGATCAAACAAAGTCACAATCGATTCAGTCATAGATAGAAAACAAGTCAGACTCACCATAATGACATCCCATGGATTTTTACGTTTGATTTCCGTCTTTGCCTTCGTAGGAAGACATTTGATACCAAATTTATCCTTTGTTGAAACCTAAACTTTTAACATCTAAAAGATACGTGCATGATTTTGAAGGTGAGAACCTTACCAGTGTTATAATCATCATCATCTGTCATTTATTTTCCATTGTTTGACATAACCCTTTTCAATGATCCACTAGACCTCTCTATCATTGTGAAGTTTTTCTCTCCATTTTGCAATCCGCCGGCCTCTGTCACGCATATGATCACTGAAGAACAATTTTGTGAGTCATGATGTCCATTGGTCGTCTACCAATCTTGCAACATGACCAGACAATTGCCATTTCCGTTTTTTTAAAGATTCAATGAAGTCTCAGACTCCCGTTTCTTTCATGATATATTGTGATGATTTTTTTATCTCTCCATGAGAGGTTGAGCATGATTCTTTCAAAAGCATGTTACATGCTTGAAGATCAATCACTTGGGTAGGTCCCATTATTTGGCTCCGTGGGTAGGTAACGGGAGGATGCATTGGTTGTACATCATTCTAGGACTATCAGGATTTCCTCGTTTTTAAAAGTTTTGAAGATTTTATGGAGATTGGTTGTCCTGAGTAAATCTAGTGGGCTACTTTTTTCAGTTCTGCATTCTCAAATCTGATCGTTTTGTGTTTATTTCCAACGTGATTGTTGTGCATGAGCTTTGTTTTGCTGAAGATCATATGAAAGTCGACTTTCTTGCCTTATTAATCCAGTTCATGTAGCGTATGTTTGTTGTAGAGGCTCTCTGCAAAAAGAGTATGGATCTGAAGTTGCTCAGCTATTCGCCGTCTATTCTGATTCCTTTATTCTCCCAGTCCGAGTTTCAGAAAATAATCTCAAGTCAGTCTGTGAATACTTCAGGTGAGTTGGTATCACCAAGTTGAACCCCTTTTAGAGCCAGGGGACTAATTAATTCATCAATTATTTTAATGAAAAATTCTATTCTATATATTTATATATACCTTCAACCCTTAGTATGTTTCATTTGTGATAGTTTAATCACACACACACACACACACACATATGCACACACACACACACACACACATATATATACACACACACATATATATATATATATGTATATAAATTTTGATATATATATATATATATATATATATATATATATATATATATATATATATATATATATATATATATATATTGATTTTCCATGATTTTCAAGATTTAAATTTCTTTTATGACTTAGTTGTGTATTTTTTGTGTAGATATTTCGAATTTTATGTTCTTTGGGGGAATAAAATTGAATCATTCAACTTTTTTTTTATTCGAGTTTCCAGTAAAATAATGGGGTTTGAAATAAATTCATTTTTTTCCTTATTTTTACCGGGGGATAAAAAAAAGCTATTACTGGCTTCTTATATGTTATTCAAAGGATAAAAGGTCAAACATTGTTCCATAGTTCAAGCAGAAAACAAAGAGATAAAAATGTTGCTGACAGCATAATGGCGTGTACACTAAACAACCAAAAGAGACATCATTTATTTTAGCTGTTTTTTTTCTTCATTCCTCTTGGGTAACATGACATTAGAATTCAGAATACATACTGAGATACGCAAGAGTTGATAAGCACCCTTAGTTTTATGTTCAAAACAATACTTAATCAAAACCTTAAGAAGTGGCATAAACAATTACAAAATAGCCGGAGAACGACAGAAAGTATCATTATGTACTTTGTTATTATGGACGAACAGCCAGAAGGAAGCTTCTTCAAAGTATAACGAACATAAAGAAAAAGGAAAATGTGGACAATGGAGAGAAGCAATAAACCTCTATCGGCTAAGCATGTCTTCCATGGACGAATCACGATTTGCTAAATTTTCTGATAATCTGTTGAACAACATCTTTGGCCAGGTTTATACCCTAGCATGGATTTCAGGCAATTTGGGTGGGAAGTATTAGGTAATAATTTGAGTAAGGAATTGGAGAGGCCATAGGAATGTTTAGATTTGGTGAATCTCTCACATGAACCATGGTCTGATACACCTCAAAATGTGATTCCAGTATTTATTTATCTCTATCAACGCAGTTGAAAAGTGTATAGAATATATATATGTATATAAAAGAATTTTTTTCTGATTAATGACTATCCACGCATCATAGCTGAAAGTTCCGACTAAATTTCCATGAAAACCTTTGTGGGTATGAACAAAAGAGTACGCATGAATAGACAATTTATTAGAGAGGATCCATGCATATCCCCATCCTCATAAGTATATATCTAAAACACGTATAACCACCTCAAATTTTGTCACTGTCCTCACGATATCACAAAAGTTCTTGGGAATTCCTATGACATTTTGTAAAATAGTGAACAATAGATTCCAGTGAAACTGATCAGTCTTTGGGCAGATCAATACAGAATCAAACGACTTGACGATTCACACCACTTGACATTAGCAGAGTTTTTCCCTTTAACGATGATTATTGGCTAATTCTACGTCAACAGGTTTTTTTTTCTTTCCAAATGTCAAAAAGGGAAAGTGAAATTTCTACCCAAAAATGTCAAAGCAAAACTTGTTATCACAATCAATAATTGGACAGTGGATGCATCAAAGTTTAAAGTCATAGAAAAAATTCATGGAAGAATAAATACTCTACGTGACATCACTGGCATTTTCCACTAAAAAACGTCCCGAATCTAGAGAAACAGAAATATCTAGAATCGAGATGTTAATGATGCACCCGTCAAAATAAGGTTCAAGAAGGATTGAGAAAGCTGTTCCCCCCTACACACACAAATGAACAAAAGCAGTTGCTTTGATGCCAATTTTAAAGTCTTAAAGAACCCTAGAAAAAAAAAAATTCTCCCTCAAGAAGGGGTCTAATGAAGTACTGATGCTAATATCTAAGTCTGTTGAAAGATAGAATAACTAAGAGCACTGGAATACACAAGCCCTTCCAAACACACACACAGAATCACGTATAAAGCAAACAAAGCATCCCCAGCCATCTTTGATGGCTAAGTTTGTTTGGCCGTTGTATAATTTTACGTCAACTTATTTTAACAGTCCCTGTTTCAACACTTTGAATGAAATTGTAAGCACTATCATGATGATGAAAACTAATCAAAATAATGGATATCCCAATTTAAGTAGGTGGCCACTAGTATAGCTGTTTTAGTGCTACTACTATGACTGTCACTAGGTTTTCTCTTGGGTAGTGACGAAACAATATCGGGTGATTTGTCGGAAAAAATAAATGAACCAATTACTACAGATTAAAGCCTTGTCAAAGCATTACGCTTAATTAGAGGAATGATTAATGTGTCGTCAATGCAAAATGAGATCCCAGAATATTGGATGCAGATCCAAGTCCAGACAATTTCATGTTGCTCACTGTTGCTAGAACCTGATCCCGTAAATATTGAACAATAAACTACACACCATTTAACAAGCCTGAAAAGTTCTTTAAGGGGATGAAATTTGATGCTAAAATACAATATTGAGGAGTACAAAACCGTTCAAAAATGGAATTCAAAATTTGAATTGTTGTTCTTGGGTAAATTTAAGAAAATGTCAAAAGAAACAAAATCTGTGTAAATAAGCTAATGTCTTATCGCTTACATCAATTGCCTGTAATTTCCCTTTGTACATTAGCCATAGTTGAAGAAAACCTAATTCTGGCTGGTCGTCCATAATAACAAAGTCGATTGGGATAACGTTCCATTGTCGTCCAGCTAATTCAAAATCGTTTTTATCAATTCTAAAGCACTCCAGCCAGTGTTCTTTTAAACACAAATTTTGAGATATTTAACTAACTCGTACGTGTCTCATCAAACCCCTCAGAGACCATGTACACACTTCTATATCCAAAACGGAAAAAAAAATACCGTGACGGAAGTGTTGCAAAACACAATATCCTGAAAAATATCAAGATTTAAAAAAATCTGATTTTAAGACACACCTTTTATGCATATTAGATAGGAAATCATTATGGGTAGATAAGAGGCTCATAAAAATGGTAAAATTATACATGGTACAAGTGATTCAAGTTAGACGGAAAGATTGGAAATTAAAGGGCTCACATAAATTATTGGAATTTAGAATAGGCTGAGATTTAATTCAAATTTTCATAATATATAATAACTTTGATGATAATGGTATATCTTAATCATCCTTTCTGATGGAACAAATAATCTAAAAGTACACCCAAATAAATATATGGATTTCTTTTGCAAAAAAGTTGAGCACCTTTGTAGAGTAGCATCGACAACCTTCAAGAAAATGGCATGAAAAATTGGTCATAAAGTCAATAATGGGATTCCGTGGAAAATCTTTGAAATAATTTATATATATCAAATTTGCGATGTTTGATGGAAAGATGTTGAACTAGAATAAAGCTTCTAAATGTTAATAAGACAATCTATTTTAATGAGTTCCCATATGAATATCAAGCATAAATAATTAAATACTAAATTGAATAAACTTGATAGGATATACTATAAAAGTAACGCAGATTGCGTAGTGTCATTCAAGAACACAATAGAACTAGAACAATCTTCTATCAGGAACAATCAAGGAAAAACTGTCGTTGAAACCGTCGAAATAGATTCATTCAGTTTTCCTGTTGGCCTGGCTAACTGATTTATGGGCTGCTTATGAATGGTTTATACGTTCCAGTCATACAAACTGAGCTAGAGAAATAAGATTTTGAACAATTACTAGTTACCGTGTCCATGAAAATTTTTTTTTTCATCCACTGCTTCAAAAATATGGTTTTAGTGAAGTGATCCATTTATTATTTACATTATCAGTGAATTGTTCCTTCATCCTGTTCTAGTTTGTTTTCGAAAATTCAGACTTCTTACGTAGTTTAAAAAAAGGGTAGAATGTGAAAAAATATAAAACAAGAACCTTAAGTTCAATGATAGGTCCATCATCCGAGGTAGTAGTTTCCTTACTTATAAAAAAAGAGGGAGAGGCAGAAGAAAAGAGTAAAAGGTTTATTTTCTTTATGGGCCATGCATTCTCATATTTACAAAATATTGCGATATTGAAGTATTATTTTCAAAAACAATTCTTTTTCTATAACACTTACACGAAGATATGGACAGAAGATAGAAATTTGGAAGGATAAGAGAGAGAAAAAACAGAAGCGAAAAGATGAGAGAAAAAACAGAAGCAAAAAGATGAGAGAAAGATTGACACATTAGATAATGGATGATCTTATTTTTCAATAGCAAGGGTATTTCTACACGGTGCCCAAGTAATAACGAATCATTGAGAACACTTGATTTATTGATCTGTAAAGCATTCTGGTTTTAACACAGCACTGTTGTCTCGATTTCATCATCAGAAAACGGCGATTCTATTCCTCTTCACAATGCATGGACTTTCTCAAGACGACATCTCTTAAGCAGATGACAAAGTCAGCTTTAGAATCCGTGTTGATTAACGATTGGTCGAATATTTTTTTTGCGAAAGAAGAGCTTACTTCCAACGTTGTTTCAAAAATATATATTCAACTCTTTTGCTCATAGTCTGTGATGAACTCAAAAATTTAGTTTTTTAAGGTTTCCCGGTTTCTATTTTCTCGAGTTTAAAATTAACAATTATGATAGCATAGGATGTATTAAACTTGCAAAGCAGTTTACATCATGTATATCTTTTCAGTTTTGATGATTTTTTTAAAAATTGGTTCTAACCAATACAATGTAAAATTAGTTTTCACCAATGTAATGTAAAATTTGATTTCAACCGATGTAATGCAAAATTGGTTCCGGCCAATGTAATATAAAAATTGTTTTTAACGACTGTAATGTAAAAATTAGTTTTAACCAACGTAATGTAAAACACGGTTTTAACCAAAGTAATGTAAAATTGATCTTAACCAGTGTAGAGTAAAAATGGTTTTAACCATGTAATGTAAAAAATAGTTTTAACCCAAGTAATGTTAAAATTGGTTTCAACCAATGTGATGTAAAAAAACAATCGCTTCAAGCATGGTAATATAAAAATGGTTAAATCAATGTGACGTGATATAATGTATTGGAAGGGATATCTATTACTGTATGCACAAAATAGATTCTTTAAAATGCTTACCGTACTGTAACAAATTCCTTTTATTTCAGTAACATTCTGCATAATATTTCCAAAGATATCTGCTCATTGTGTTACGATTTTCAACATTCTGGACTGAACGAGTGATAGGAATGGAAAATGCTGGTAGAAATCTGACCAAAACCAAAGCCTCCATAAAAGTTAGTTGTCAGAAGATCAGGAATGCACAGATTTTATCACTGCTAAAAGAACTTTGAAACTTATACTTGGTGATGCCAACGTGATGTGATCAATGTTAGCCACATGTTTAGATAGGTCAAAGTTTGTTCAAAGTGAAATTATTTTAGTGTGTTAATCAGTTGTGTACTTTTTTCTTGATTAACTTCCAAAGGTTCTCATATATATACAAACAAAAGAAGAACAAACACTTAAGTATCAATATAGAAACAGTTATAAGCCCTTTTCTAACTTTTGAGTTAGAAGTAGTAGAGGTTCTTTCTTCGCTTTGAAAGAATAAATAGACTCAATACACCCAACCTCGTTTCAATAGTATGAATAAAAAAAAAATTGTTGAATTCTACTTCACTCTAAGAGACGATTATCTATAATGATAATAACATAAACCATAATGAAAATAGCATAGTCTTCCTGTATGCAGCTCTGTTTTTTTTCCATACAATACAAAAGATTCAATGAATTAAGCCTTACTCGGAATAAGCGAATTCATGACAATTTGTGATTGTTTGCGTATATTTTCTCAAACTGAAAGCAATATAATTAGCTGTGCAAGAATATTCCAAGCGAAAAATTGGTTTTTCGACTGTCTTGAAACGCACTTAATAATTTACTTCGTCAATAAACACACACAAACACACACACACACACACACACACACACACACACATATATATATATATATATATATATATATATATATGGAATACGGTGCTTTGTATCTTGAGTGTGATGTATGCAACGGATGCACGAAAACGGAAAAATAATCTAAAGTCAATAAAAAACAATAATCAGAATGGGCATTTTTGACACGATAATGGATGTGGGCCTGGTTGTAGAAATTATAAAATTCATGGAAAACAAGATATTTGATTAGACACTATAATCAACGGATAACAAATTTTGTTTTCCTTTCATTAATTTTCTGAATTCCGTCTATTCGTTTGAATGATGCAAGGTGTGAAACTTTACAGGTTACAACAGACCCAAAAGACAAAGCACTATATGTTTGAGAGAGAGAGAGAGAGAGAGAGAGAGAGAGAGAGAGAAAGAAAGAAAGAAAGAAAGAAAGAAAGAAAATAATGGACTATTTTCCATGACAGATTAAACTGATAATGCCAGAAAAAAGGTATATTTTTCCTCATTTCCCACGAGAAAATCTTTTTTGAAACTATGAGGGAAATGTGAAAATTTGGACTATGCAATCCAGGAACGCCACTAACATCATGACAGTTTGCACGAATTCAAAGAAAAAATCTTAAGACAGAAGAAGCCAATTGAAAAACGAATTGATTGATGAACTGCAAATTCATTTGTTTTATAATCTGAAACAAAACGATATTTCTCGGCTGTCACGAATTGAAATCTATTTCCTCCTGCTTTTTTGACGTTATATTTAGTTTTTAAGTGCCGTAATGATCTGGAACACCTGTCTATTTAAATTCGTCTTTGAACATAATATCTTCAAAAGTTCCGGATTGAAATTCAAACTAATATTTCATTTCATACACTCGACCAGTTGAGACCCTACCTTTCCCTCGAAAAACAAATCTGACATCAATGTGAAGCAAATGATATTGGTTGGTGTTTTCTTATAAATTTTGGAATGATTGATATGTCTGAAAATGGGGAATTCATTTAAATTAATAGTCTGCATGTCAAAGCAGTCTATTATTTTTGAATTGTAACCATGATTTGTTTTGCATCAAAGATCAAGTTAGGGTTCGTATATTTCCTTGGAGGAAAAATATGTTTTATTATCAGTTTAGCTACACATGCATTATGATTAAGAAATATCCACAGCCAGGGTCACTTATGATGAATAAATGGTTTACTAACGTGCATTAAAAAGCGATTAAATATTCCTATCTAAAAACTGGGGGATTTCCGAAAGATTTCAAGTTCAAATGAGTTGAAAGCACTTGGAATTTAAAGGAAACAAAGTAAAAACGTTTCTCTGTTGGCTTCTGAATTGTATCTACCACATTCCTACACACTAGTGTATTGCTGCTCTCACTGATTTCTGTACCTACAAAATCAGTTTTTTTTATATATGCAAGCATGAAAAAATTATTATCATTTTTACATTTGTTTGGACTATTGAAAAGGATAATTTGTCCACAGCAAGATAAAAAAACCGTGAGTAATAATCTGCCATGGGCGTGTTCCATTCCTTCTGCTGTGTCCTTTTTTGTCAATTGAACGATGCCTCTATTTCTTTATACATTTCAATATAACTGAGCGTCAAAACTTTGAGAGAGATTCTACCAGGACATAGTGAATGAAGGCTGATCCAATTTTTTGTGTACATTTTCTGAGTTCAAATGTTGCCTTTTATTAAAATTTGAGATTAAAAATCACGATTGCATTTGCTGACACTTGCCAATAATGTTGACAATACGCAAAGAATTAAAATATGAGTTACGGTTCACATGCTTGTTTCGTTTAAAATTTTGAACTCTTGAATTCATGTATATAACTATTTGTCAATTTGCAGGGAATATTGAACTACAGAAACTGTTGAACTGATCAGAATGGTTTACCAGTTCTTGAGCACGTAATAATTGGAAATACATAATGTTTTCAAGAATGTTATTGTTTCAAAAAAAGAGAAAAAAAAATGAAAAAAAGATTCAGCTATCACGTAGGTGGCAGTCCTAATAAACAACTGATCTGAGCTCTCTTTCTCTTTTCCTACCTACCCTCTATTTCAACCGATCCTTCTAGGGAGCTTAAAACTTGTGAGATATTTTGTGTTGATATTGCACGCCCATCCTTTTAAAGAATTTCTTCAGTTGCACGCTCCGTATGGAAGATATCTTCTGTGATTATTGAAGAAGCCATTATCATTTTTGGAGTTGATCGGATTATTGAACATTTGTGAATCTTGTTTTTGAAACTGGGTTTCAGTTGATGCACTCTTTGAGTATAATCAGTGAAGAGAAAAACACAGTTTGATGATGGCTAATTGAGAAGAAATGGTGGCAAATATAATTACCACCTCGTCTGAATTCCAGCAATGCAAAGCTAAGAGACACATTGATACTTATGAAAAAGGTTGTAGAATGCATTGGCTGGAACGTTGTGACGATTACGAAGCAGATAAATGAATGAGACAGCATTATCTTGATTGTCAAGATCGGCTTACCAACATTGCAAAACTGCATTTGAAAGCATGACTTTTACTTTGGTATGAACACTGATCACTTGAAAGAAATGTATGTACACAACAATTCAAGCCAGGACACAGACATTTTCTGAGAATAATCTAATAAAAATACTGAAGCTATCACAAAGTCTCGTCCAACTCCCAATCTACAGACGTCCTTACTTTTCTACTGACACAGGAGCAAAAACAACAAATCCAATCCTCATAAAAATTCTGGTTGTAACCCAATACGTAAAATCAACGTTCACCCATCGTTATTTGAAAAGTCGTCCAAGTGTTTGCTGGGAGGCTGTCTCACCGGCCGAGCTAAAATTGACAATTCATAGTTCCTAATGAAATCTATCAGAAAGCATGGGCTTTTTTCAATCTTATCGATTGATATATATCACAAAATATTCTTTTTAGACATATTTATTATACTTTTGGACAAAATTGGCAGTAATCATCTCCAACTAGATGGAAAAAAAATGGAGTCTTAACCTACAGCAGTTTTGTTATATATATAATTAATGTCTCAAATAGAAATTTTAGCTGATTGTAACTTGTTCGTATCAAAATTACATATTCAAAACAAGCTTTTCGGAACAAAGAAATGTGAATACATACAACATTGATATTTCCTGAATAGAGAACACTAATTGCACAAATTCCTAATTCCAAGTCCGAGAGATAGTCTCATTAAAAATTCCTTGTCAAAGTAAGAAATATTACACCACTTTGTTTGATTACATGAAGCTAAATGAATAATTTAGAAATCTTAAATTTCAAAAACTTTCTCGTCTGATTACAAATATCAAGATAAAAAAAAACAAACAAAACAAAGAATATGATTTTTGTTGATTACATTTTATTAATCAAGTGTTTTTCAGATCTCAAGTCTTCAATTTGTTCTAATATAAGGCAAATGCTAGACAGGAAATATTTTTGCTGACTATTGATTTTTATCGATACGTTCAAAAGTTCCAAGTATTGGGACCGTTTCCAACTGAGTATATATATATATATATATATATATATATATAGATATATATATATATATATATATATATATATATCTTATTCAAGGTTGAGCACTCTTTAAGGGAGGTAACTCGTTCATTATAAGCTTATGCAATTCTTTTCCAATATAGGAATAGAGAACTCTGGTGGATAGGGTATATATGCGTAAATAAATATATCGCTTAAATTCATCCTCACTCCGTGGAATACAGGTAGGATACAAGCGTCTGGGTCTGAAGCAAGGGTTTCTATGCCACTTTGTGGTACCAGATGGTGTGTTTATTCGCTGCCTCACTACGGCAAAATATGACACAAGGTCGAGCTTAACGTGGGAAGAATAGGATCCATCCGTCCAAAAATGGCTCCAGCCGACCCGCCATGGTTTGCTTTGCAACCAAAGCAACCTCCAGCACAAAAGTGTCCACCAGGGAACCTGCTCCTTTGAGTGCAATGGAACAGTGATGCTCAGGGGAAACTGACCCTGCAGCTGGGACAAGTAATGTTAGGAGAGCCAAAGCACTTTGCGTAGCCTCAGTAAAACCTCATTGGCTGACACACTGCACCGGCGCACTCTGTGTTTGACATCACCCACAACCCAATCTCCAGCCCATTCGCCGGGCAAGTGCCAGTACCTAGACCTCGGGCTCTGCCGTGGAACTGATACTACACTTTCATCCAGAAAAAAAAGCCAGGAATAAAAAAAAGGGATGGGGTGCAGGATGTGGGTGCACGATCGTCTATAGCCACACTGAAGAGTTGTAATACAACAAAACAGCTGTTTGTGGATGACACAATAATATATATATATATATATATATATATATATATATATATATATATATATATATCGCTCCCGTCTTCAGGGTTGGGCACTCTAAGGTAGGGCAGTCGTCTAAGGTACTATAGCGATCCTTTTCCAACTCTGTAATGGAGCACCCAAGTAGGTGGGGGATCATGCAAAAGTAAACATATCGCTTAATTCGATCCTACTGACCATCCAGTCCTGTGAAGCAGGTGTAGAGCATCTGCCACTAGTTTAGGAGTAGAAGTTTTGACACTACCTAGCAGTACTGGAAGGGATACTGGATTGTCTATACCCACACCAAGAGTTGTAATACAATGGAACAGCTGTCTCTTGATTACACGATTGTTTATTACTAATAATCTACACACACACACACACACACACACATATAGACAGATAAATAGATAGATAGATAGATAGATAGATGGATGGATTTCCAATCATCTAAAAGTTTCAGACAGCCGTACTATTCAATGTATCTGCTTCTAGAAATTATAAACAGCCATACTAGAAATTCTGTACCCGGCATCTACAAACTACAAATTTTCACCACCCATGGTACAACCAATCGGGATACCCTTGCAAAAGGATGGCAGACCCCTACATCAACGTACATCTGCCAGGAGTTGGGCACTTGTGTCGAGCCTACAGCCTTAAGATCCTGCTCCTGTCATTGTTGGACTATAGGATGTTAAACCTTGGTTTAAAGGATGGAATTCGATCTCAGAAAACTGGCATCCCTTTTACAATCCATTGATTAGACAGGATTAAAATCTGCACTTCGGCCCCGCTGACCGTGGTCCCACTTCTGTGGCAATCCTCCTTGAACGTTTTTATCTGCGAAGTCAAGCTTGTCGAACTGTGTGACTCAGCCGTAAAAATAATGAAATAAATTATCAAAATCTTAACTCAAGAGATGGTTGTGCTGGATCAGGGTGGCCATGTTATATGACTGTTGTGTTTTCAAATCCGATATATGAGTACATGGTAAAACAACTGATGACCCATTCAGCAAAAACCCACACATGGTCCCATATTTTATTCTGAGTAAAATAAAAGAACTACTGAAAACATTTGCAACCATGGGAAATATTTGCATGAATTGCAAAAAGAGATGTTTTGAAATAATTTACTGAAATGACGTAGATCTTATATATATATATATATATATATATATATATATATATATATATATATATATATATATGTGTGTGTGTATATTGAAAAATATGGCTGTGGATTACTCAATCCTTATTTGAATTTTCTTGACTGAAAGTGTCTATTATTAGATAACACATTACCAGCCTTTGTATCATCAGCATAAAATCCTAAAATGCCTCTTGGAAATAAATGATGATGTTCCAAAACGCTTAGAGTAAAGGGTTGAAAACATTGAACAGTTCGTTCATGTTTCTGCTAAAACTTTTCCCTGTTGATAATTTAGTCCCCAGTCAAGAAAAGGCCATAATCTGATGCAACCACTTTCAAATGATGTATCAGTGGCTGGAGCATGGTGTAATGTTGACGTTCACTGGCCAACTAACTAGGATCGATTTTTTTGCATGAAGCTTTGAAAAACAAAAAAACAAAAAAATTAAAATTAAAAAATCTTCAGCATTATTAACAACCTGAGGCTGGACTTATTTAATCAATGAAATGAACACAACGTGTTATCTGATTGGCAATTGGAAAAATCGTTCAAGAAGGTATAGATTTCTGACTGACAACAATCAATGAAGAAAGTAAATTCTTCTCAATCATGTTATTGACTTCTCTCGTCGGAAGGTTTCATCTTTCGTAACTGTCAACCAAAATTCACTAAAACCATGGCAATAGGTTTTTATAATTTCAAGTTGGTTTGTCTGACTGGTACAGGTTTCTTGTGTTTTTAAGTTAGTCGGGCTGGCTCACTGGTAGGCTGCGTATTTATGTTTGTATGCATCATGCGCGAAAACCGTATCGATGGAGCTAGAGAATTTTGAAAGAGAATATTTTCCCAAAAATAAATGAACTTCTCAGTTAAAGATTCGATTTTCAGAGTGAGTTCATGCCTAATTAGTCCCTCTGTGTCCATGAGCATTGACGTTTGTCATTTGAAAAATCACATTTTTTTTCGTTGATCAATTGAAAGGAAGAAAAAGAAATTCATCAAAAACCTTTTTTTTATCGAATTTTTGAATTCCTCACTCTAAACACGTCATTCTACCTAAAGAAATCGTCTGGGGTTAGTTCTTTTTGAGTGACTGTTCAAACTTGTTTTTGATTTCTTGTTCATTCTGTTTTCCTCGCTGTTGTTTTTTAATTGTTTAAAACAAGGATTAACTGATAAGCTTTCATTGATAGGTATTGAATAAGATTTTTTTTCATTTGAGAATATAAGTATAAGAATTAAAATCAATTTGGTTTCTCTGTTTTTTTTTCCTTAACAAGAATCCTTAATAAAAGATGTTCTTTCTTTTACTTAACTGGATTTCCTTTGGATAACTTCTGTTTTATCTAACGTGGTACGAGAACCAAACAAATTCAGAAAGTGTACGCACCACTATTTTTCTTATCTGCAGTTCCTTTCCAATCCTCACTTTGATCACTGAATATTAGAATAGACAAACAGACAAACAAACAAACAAACAAACAGAAAGATATAGCTATACATACAACCACAAAATCACTGACTAATCGATTTATTTGTTTAAAGACTCAAATGAAAATTGAAGGAATCTTTTGCGTTATATATGGTTCACGTTTGTTTGTTCATTCGATTCGTGTGTCAATTCAACAGCAACGATTTCAAACGAAAGTATGTGATTGAGTTTTATGGTGGGAAATAATTAAAAGATACTGTGAAGGATAATACAAATACGCACATAGGCCATTACAGTAAGTCCCAATAATCTGCATCATCAGAACAGATGGCTAAGATGCACAGTGATTGGTTGGGAGGAGGTAAGGGAAAGTTCATGATTGTGTGTTTGAGTTAGTTGGCAACCGACCATTCTGTGGTAGAAGGTCTCTGGGAAAGGCAAGTGCTACCAAGGTGAGCAGACAATGAAAGACAGGGAAGATGAAGGAAAGGCACAGGGGACAGGAAGGAGAAATAGTGAGGGGAAAACTAGCAAATGTAGTTCACTTTGTTGCCAT
>OY735231.1:11186589-11209089 GCA_963457665.1 Thysanoteuthis rhombus | reverse complement strand
AAAAATTTCAACTTCAAAGGTTCATAGACAATTCAATTTTGTCTCAATATTTCAAGTTAGAAGTTTTACTGAAGGATATATATCAATGCAAATAAGTAAACAAACAGCTTAGTAACTCGATAGTAACTGTCTGCTTACCAACATTTTTTGGCAGCATACCGTGTTGGGACTGATCGATAAATATTGGTGAAAAAGAGTGATCAATTGATAAGTAATTCTTTTGCTTTTTGCTTGGCAGTGACCGTTAGTAAAAGTCTGAATATTCAATGTTTGTCAAATGCTGCCGGACACAAACTGAAAGATCGATTCAGCATAAATTTCCATTGCCAATTGATCCCCTCAATTATAAAAATATGAAAAGAAATAATGAAAAAAACTGACCAAAAGGGAGTAAATGTTCAAATCTGTAGCCTCTACCTTTATTGGTTTGGCTTGTACGTATGATTAGCGGCAAGCAGCCTTTTAGCGTCTAGCCTTAGACATCGTATGAACACATATTACCAAATTCAAAGCAAGAAAGGAAGACCAACCTTTGATTTTTTGGGGCGGAGGGAGCGAATTCTAACATGACAGCAGATCAAGCTCTCATTCATTGCCATCAGTTTTGTCAATATGCAGGGCTTTTTCTCCTGTTTTAATGGGAAATGAAAACCATATCAAGGTAAATTTTACCCTGGAATATTTAGGTTCGTTTTCATCATCATCAATCAGTTAGCGTCTGTCATTTGGCGTACACCCTCAACAGGATTCGTTAACTTTTCTTTCATGGGTGCCGCCTGTTTGAACTAGTTCGTTACTCCATCCTATTCCCAACCGGCCACGGTTTTGCGTATTATCTCTGGAGATCTAATCCGTGAGCCATGATTCCCATCGGTCGTTTGACTCTCTCGTAATATGATCAGTACATTGCCATATGAGTTTTTCCATAGTTTTTACGATGTCTCTATTTTTCTATGTCTTGTGATCTTTCCACGTTGAGCACAGATCTCCTAAGCGTGTTGTATCTTGCTCAGCTTGAGGTTCAATGCTTTTTTTAAAGTTTATGTTTTAGCTTCAGATGACTATCGGTCGGATGCATTGGTTGTATACGCTTCTCTTTAAGAAAAACTGGATTTTCTTGTTGTTGGAGGTTGAGCTTGCTCTACCAGAAAATTGCCAACCTAGAGAGATTCTCTACCTAATTCATCCGTCTTTTGAGGAATTCATGGAGATTGGTTGTAAGAGGTAGAAATGTAAGCCTATTTTCCTGAGATCTGCGATAGTTGTATCTTTGTCTCCAACGTGTACATTTTAAATAATTTTTGCTCTACAGAAGTGTATTTCACTCTTTCCATTCAGTCAATTTAGCATTATTTGGACATATGAAGATTCTTGGTTTTGTCCAGTATTTCAGCTCCATAGAGGACTATTGGGAAGATGTATTGGTGGAATATTTTTCTTTTTAAGACTAAAGAGATCCTATTTATCTTGAAAGTTGGGATTGCTCTATGTAAGGCTTCAATGTTTAGAGTGATTTTTCATTCAATTCCTTCTTCTACTAGGAGTTCCATGGAGACTCACAAACAGTATTGGTCTTCTTTTTCCAGCTTTGCAATTTCGATTCTGATCATTGTGCGTTTTTTTCTGACGTATTTGTTGTAATTGATGAAATTCATGTGAGGGCTTTTCAATTTTTTCTTCAGCCACTTACTCATGCTTTAGATGGGAGTCGTGAGGGCTCTTTGCAAACAGGAGGGAACTTAATTATTTGCTGTCTAATCAGATTCCTTTATTTTCCTAATCCAGATTTCGGAAATTGATCCCAGGCATGCTGTGAACAGTTTGGTTGAGCTAAACATTTTTTATTCCATGGTTCTTGGGTCAGGTATCCAAACTTTTGCAAGTCACTGTAAGCTGACAGAGACCTGCCGTTGACAAAATAGTCCATTTTCCAAAGAGTAAAACTGTCTTGAGCACCGGGGCTCGAAGCAAAATGTGAACGTTTGAATGGTTACTATACAGGGAATTATCTTGAAGTAAAGACAACCAGGAACTCACTTTTGAATATAACTACTGCTCTAAAACTTTTGATAGTATACTATTAATGACGATGCTCAAATTTGTATCCATAATTTCCCCGAAACCATACAATACATGTCATCTTTTTAAATATACTTGATATGTTTTTTTTTTTTACATTTTTAGCCAATAGGATCATACATCTGATCACCGTAACCTTAAAAATTGCTCGCACAACCGACCAAACGGAGAAGCCGCTGCATTTACTCCCTTTGCTTGTATGTCTGCCAATGTTTGTCTTTGTCTGTTGAAACTGTAGATCATATTTTCGGAACAGCATTAAGATTTGCATGAATACACAAAGTAATGAACGGATCTCTTTCGTCATTTTGGACCAACAAACCCAATCGTATGTGCTGTTATTTCTACAAAAGTCTTGACTAAAGATGTATTTACTTTGTAAATCCTAAATAATCTTCCACATGATTAGTCTTTGTACAAACGCAGGTTATGTGGGCTCATCGATACTTTTGATTGATATTGTGATATACATTCAAGTTTAAGACATCAACCGGTATAGTTTCACTTATGAACGTGTTGTGTGAAGGATTTTAAGGGAGTGTCTCTCCCTCAAGAAGTCCATACATTACATTCCCTTCATTGGATTTATGGTCATGTGCTCATGTCAAAACTCTATATTCTTCTAGAGTCAGATCATGAATATAAATCATATCGGTGCTATGACAGGAAAGATGTCTAATTCCGGAACCGTTGACCTAGCCGACGTGTCGTGAATCTCATTTTTCTATTTCTTTATGTTGATCATGAATATTCAGCCCTAACTGTGGACATTACAATCTGCAAAGGCATATTGAACCATTGTAGCAATGGCCGATGGTAACAGATTCTTTTTCTTTTATGTTTGTTTGTTTATGTGTCTGCCTGTGTGTTAAAGCGCCCCTGGTCATGCCATTTTGTCTACAGACTTGAAAATTGGCATCAGCTCACCACAGAACCCCCTCTGAAAATATATTGTTTTTCCAATTTTTTAAAAAGAAGCTTTGTAACTGTGTAACGGGTTCGTCAAAAATGTATAGATTCTCCTGGTTCAAGTATCATTTTACTATATTCTAGATGTTTTCCAGTGTGAAATAACATCTATTTTCGCGAGAATTGAAATGTTTCTCGAGGATGTTTATGTTTCTATACTTTGTCTACGCAATATTCTATATGTTTCCAGTGAAGAACGCATGTGATCTTGTAATTAAAATGTATTCTTACCATATCGATCCTTTGCTGCAATTACTGTTCGTGATTCTAAATTATGACGCTACGGTTGTTCAGTTATTGACTGATAAATGCAAATCGAGTTCCATTTCACGGTACAAGAAAAGGACAAAACCGTAACTGAACAATAATTTAAGAGGCATTTAGATTAAACATTTTTTTTGTTTCCATCGAAACATACAAGGTGTTTCGTAACCATCATACATGTGCAAATCTTCTATGTTGTAGCTAAAGAGCCGAAAATATAAGCATCATTCCTTTTAATGTCTTTGCAACTTTTCCGTTATTTTTTCATTTTTTATTTGTTGTTGGGGTTCAATTTGCAGGATAGATTATTTCTAAATTGATTCCTTGGTAAGAGATGTTTTCTTTAAAATTGAGCTTTTTAAGTAACCGCTCTCCTCTAATTGGGGATAACTTTTCCATTGATCAGTGCAATTTGCAATCTTTCAATTTGGAGCACATACCAATGATTTGAAGTTATAACAGGCCCTTCCTCTTTTTATCTTCGGCAAAAGAAACAAAATTATTCCATTGCGAAAATTTCATTCCTGGGTATTTTAGTTTCAGATAATCAAATTAATCTGGATTGTGTATGTATATAATCATTATGAGATAATATGATATTAGATCCTAAAATGTGATAATAGGCAGCTGAAATTGAAAAGAAAATCACATGATTATTGTAATTTTTCTTGATATCTACAATTCTGGAACACATTCTTTAATTTTTCGATGAAAGATTATATGAAACTACCGAGCTTGTGCCCAAATGAACATCCAAGTTGCTGCTTATTTGAATCGAGGTTTTTGAAAATAGAAACATTGTTCTTATTTCCCCCAATGATTTCAATATGAATCAATCATTAAATTTGGTGAGCTTTGAAAAACAATTTTAGTTTACAAAAACTGGACTCTTTTGTTTTCATATCAAAAGGAACCTTTTGATAATTGATTACGAAATGATTTTAAAATAATTAGAAAAATCTTGCACTCAAAATATTTATTTATGAAAATGATGGAGTGATATTGATTTATAGTAGACTCTTTTAACACAAGTCAAGTCTTCTTAAATACAGCGTGCTGCCTCAAGTTATTGGTTGCATCAGTCAATGATCATTAAAAAGAAGGTATTTTCACAAAAAAATGTTTTCAATAAGAGGTTTGTGTTATTTGATAATGAAAATGAAGTTAGGGTTATTCCTTGATAGGAGCAGTTAGAATCGGTAGTAAAATGGATCTTTACTCTGAATCTGATCACTTTCCGCTGTTTTTAGTTGCTTGTTTATAACCACAACGAATAGCTATAAGATAATAAAGGTGAAAACTGTAAAAAAAAACTGTTCAAATAGGTTTTGCAAGTTGGTCAAGGTGGCCGGTCAGCTGTACATTGGTCACTCGCACGGGTCTCACAAATGGAGCAAGAGGGCTGAAACTTTCAACATTCACTTACTATTACGATAAGGAAAATATTCGTCTCCCAAATAAGTTTTTTAGTGTGGAGTGGCTGAAATGCAAGTTTATGCTGAAATTTTCTCTCGGTTTGTGTCCGTACTTTTCATTGAATATTTTGACCCTCTCTGCAGGGATCATTGCCCTGCAAGTAGCTCATTCATTGATCAGCCCTATTTTTATTTGGTCACCTCACCATGACATGTAGCAAAAAAACACTGGTTGAGTAACAGTTTCTACTGGGAGAGTAACCAGACCTGTTTCCAAATGATAAATGAACTGTTTAGGAGAAATTTAAGAAGTTTTGGAACAAGGTGATATGGAACACAGGTGGAAATCCAACCAAGTTAAACGTTATATTTTCAGTTTTATTGGAGTATACACGTGAAGATATGAGTATATATATATATATATATATATATATATATAGATATATATATATATATATATATATATATATATATATATATATATATATATATATATATGTGTGTGTGTGTTTGTGTCTGGATCTGGGTCTGGGTCTGTGACTGTGTGTCTCTGTGTGTCTCTATGCATGAATGTATCGGTATGTGCGACTGTATACATGAAAAAGAGTGTTCGTATCGAGATATTTATTTTACAAGCTAATACAATTATATGTGTGTGTGTAAGTGTATACATCAATGCATAATTAGTGATGTTTATACGTGTACGTGTATCAGTGAAACAGCGTATGTTTGGTTGCATACGTGATTCTTGCATTATCATATAAATAATATCATACGCATATAAATATGTCTCTCAAAAATAGTTCTCTGCGTACAATTATGTATGCATTTGTATGTGAGTGAATGTCTGCATTGCAGACATCAGATTATCCGATAGAATGTAGGCAGAAATGACAATGGGAAGGAGGAAGGTAAAACTCAAGGGAAAGTTTTCATATCCCCGTTGGAGTAGTTCGATACATTTTGATGGGGGTGGCTATCGCTGTCTATATGTCTGTCCCTCTCTCTTTCATTCTCTCTATCTCTCTTTCTCTCTCTCTCTCTCTCTCTCTCTCTATATATATATATATATATATATATATATATATATATATTATTGTTCTCCCGCTATTACCATTATTATTATCATTTGCATATGTGTGTGTGTGTATGTGTGTGTGTGTATTGATATTCTATTTCCTGCAAAGGTGATGGCATCATGAAGAACAACTTCTCAAAATGGATTCAATCATGTTTTTTGAGTGAATGCAGAAACAAGTGGGTTCCAATTCTCATAATTTGATCTCTATTGCTTGCAACATTATATATATATATATATATATATATATATATATATATATATGTATATATATATATATATATATATGGAACTATGAGAAAACTTGAAAAATGATTCAAGAGTGCATGCGTTTTTGGAAGGGTTATTTCATAATTGTAATACATTTCAAATACAATGAAGAAAACAAAATTGTACCACAGCCGTTTCACCAGTGTCATAAACAGTATGATGCAATGGTGAAAGATTATGGTGGGGCTATTGCTTTGACAGGCAGGAGCACTCAAACAAAAGCTGAAAACAGGGCCAGAGATTCCCAAAATCTTAATAAAGTTTTAGGGGTAGACTATGAAACAACAGTGCTAGTGACACTGGTTACACTCACCATTACCAGTAATTGAGGATGTTAACAGCATTCTTGAAGGAATATACAGCACAATATAGTGTGGGAAAAGATTTGGAATCCATTTAAAGAACACTGCCATGACTTTTTAGTCACTAACACCAGGGGAATCATGAACGAATAAGGGGCTCAAAATGTAAGAAAGGTCGTAATCTGGTCGAAAAGCAGTACATCAGGTGAGAACAATGTAAAACAACGATTGCATAGACACATCGAATGAATTTCACACCTGTTCAAAAGGCCATCGGCCAGGAGTAAAGTAGGAAAAATACTGCTCGCCGCACTGAAGAGTGTCAGTGGTCTTTTCTGGAGACTGTATATCTGTTGAAGACGAGGTAGAAATATCGATAAATTCCTTTCCCCTCGAAAACCTGGCAGCCCCACCCGCTTGTTGAACCGGGGGAAATTTCCAATTTGTGTACTTAGCTGCTCGGTGATTGATCTTCTCAAAAACAATAGTATTCCTACGGCTGATGCGACAATTCCTGAAGGTGCAGCCGTGATTCAAATAATAAATTCCAAAACATTTCATTACTTTGAATGAAGACAGTTTTCACAATGAATTTCTGCTTTGCTGGTTCCTTCTGAAAGTATATTGATGGTTTATTTGTTCTTTTGTTCAAACCTATCGATGTTTTAGTCAAAGTGGTTTGTTATTTCTTTTAAGAGTTTGACACTGTTTGTGTCATTCTTATTGCTCTTTTCTCATCCCGTGAGTACCGGCTTTTTGTTTGAACTTCTAGTGTTTGGTGAGCTTCTTTTGCATGTCAAGTTGTTACTGTTTGGTGCTGAAAAGTTCCTTGCAGTTTTTTAAAACTTTTTTTGCGATTAATTTGAATTTCAAAATAAACAATTCTGTAGCTGCTTATTACATTGACTACATTGAGGTTTGGGTATCTCTGACAGTGAACGTTTGTCAGCTGTGATGGAGTCAATTACTCTCTAACTTGTGCAATTGAGTTATTCCAAGTCAATCTTTCCACAGAGTTAACAAGATCTCTCCTCCCGTTTATTGTGCCTGAATTTTCCCATGTATTTTTCAGCTACCTTGTCCAGCCAGACGGTTAAAGTCTACCAAATTAATGTTGAAGATAAATCTTTGAATTACGTTGCGAGTAGAATTTTTTTCTATTCTACCCTGGTCGATTGTTTGAAGGGGAGTGGATTCCTCGTAATCAAGGGGTAATAATCTCTCTCTCTCCCTCTTTCTCTCTCTCTCTCCCTCCCTCTCTCTCTCTCTCTCTCTCTCTCTCTATATATATATATATATATATATATATATATATATATATAGTAGTTTGGATTCAACCAACTGGAAATCTATATCGAGAGCGATCGTGATACAAACTGCATCATGGTAATAAATACTGATTATATACTTCAATACATCTGGATATTGGTCAGAAAGTTGAGGGATTCCGTGTAGATTCAAATTTATGAAAACAAGTCTCTCTGCAACATTGTCTGTCTTCGATCTGTACTACAGTAGTTAACCTAAACGTTACACTTCTTTAGCAGCTGTTTGTTTCTGAAAATCTCTCGCGAAACCATAAGAATATTTTTCCAGGAATAAGTAACTTGAAGAATGAAAGATACAATTTTTAGTGTTCAAAACAATTGTCAGTTAATGGCATGTTATTTGTTGCCGTTCAATGTTCATCCAAGTCAAAGTTGTTATAAAAAGCAACTAGAAAATCAAAATACAAATAAAAACATTATGTTAGAATACTTCGTCCAATACATTAGAATGAAACTTGAATGAGACTATTCCAATTTAATCAATTCTTGGGTATCTGATCGATATTTGGTCCGAAGATGTTTATAAATATTCCTTATTTACTGCCTCTCAAACCCTATCCAGTAATGTGGAATACATTAGTCAACAAAATACTCGCTGCTACATCTAAAATGGAGAAGAACATTACATAGAAAGTTATCAGATGGAAGACACCATCTACTGAGTCATCATTTTTCTCAGAGCATAGACTGCAATTTACAATAAGGTAGGAAAACTTTTCAGTCTCCAGCATTGCATCCATTATCCTGGGGCAGCAAATTCCACCTCGCAGTGGATGTGGTATTAAAAAATGTGGTAAATTGTAACAATATTCTGTACGGGTGGCTTGGTATTTTTTAAATATTTTGAGCGCTCAGTATTTGGAGAAAATTGTATCTTGATCGACAATGAGATAACATCGTGCAACATATCTTAGTCTGTTCACAGTGAATTTTTCCTCAACATTTTGGCTATTTTCTTTTTCTTTTAACAGTGAATTTATGGGTTCCAACTGCTAGTCACTTGATGTTTTCTAACTTTGAATAGTCTGATTGTGCTGGTTAACTCCAAGCACTGGATGGATACTTGAATACTGGACACACTTTAGTATTGTAGCATCAAACCTTAGCGACGGAGGTAGAGTTGTTTGAGATTCTCTTCAATAATTTTTTTTTTTAGCTTTTCAAACTCTAAATTTTAGATTAACATTAAGGTACTTTATATCTTTGACTGGTCTTGAGCTTTTCCTGCGCTGTGTATCGGGATAAGGTTTTTCCTAGTTTTTTGTGAGTTAAATAACGTTTCATTTTGTGATTTTTATTCCTTTTTTTTCATTTTTCACACTAGGTTGGGAGAGTCTCTAGATTTTGATGTAGTTTTGTGGTTTCTTTTGCCGATTTTATATTCTTTTATCATATAGTCGTAAGCGAATAATTAATTCAACATAGTCGATGCAAGTCAAAAAGAGCTGATGAGTAAAGAATTAGTTTGATCCATATTGAAATTGGGAATTAGTACTACAAAGAGAGAGCCTGTTTAAAACGTCCATGTTCCAAAGTTACCAGGCATCATGACGGGTTGAAGAGTTTACCTTAATCGTAATTATTTGTTACAATGTGAAACAATTTCCAGTTAGTCGTATAAAACTACGGCTTCAAATCATTTCGGTTAGTTTCTTACTATTGTCAACACAGTTTCAAAAATCTATGATAAACAGTTTTTTATTTGTTATCATTAGATTTTCCGAGAACCCATGATCCAATAGACTCTTTCGTACAAAAGCCAGTAGTCAAGTTATCCCGGTGCACATACATTCACACAAACAAGGATTTCTCCGGTTAGGGTAAGATTGTGTGATCATAACCAGATCAATGAAGCGTTTAACATGATTCAGTTTTCGAGTCACACAACGCTTCTCATTCTAAACAACCAAATTCTGAAATCTACAGCAGTATATCAAAATTGGTCCGTATGTTCAGTGCGTGCCCCTTCTTCAGAATAACTGCTTACTTCTTAATTGTTAAATCCTGCCCTTACAATGATCCTATCAAGAACTTGCGCCGTTGATTGATACTTTGTAGGGAAAACTTTTCAGGAATTGATCTTTCTATTTGCTTAGTATGTTGACCCATCTTCGGTCGAAAAAAGAATAAAACTGGAAATGATTTTACATTGAACTTTCTTAGCCAATGTGGGAAAATATCGTCATCATAATTTTGATTGCACCAATGCTATTAGAAAAAAGCATTCATCCCCTCAGCAATGAGTCGAATTGCAACGCAGATTGGGTTATCTTGCATAGGGGAGGGCAAACAAGAAAGGGACGTCTTCCAAACCGGGGATTAGACCCCCCTCACGGTGGTGTGTCATCCTTGTGGCAGATCCTGCTTCCAAGCTGATGCTGATGCCATCGCTTCACAAAAGACAGAATATTATTTAAATTTACGCTTGTATGAGCTGCAGCCAAACATACCCTTAGCACCATTTGACCGCTCAGGCTCAAAAATGTCCCCGCCCAGGTAAGTGTTAATTGATTCTTCGCTTCATGCCATTTTGGTTCACAATGTTCTTGCAGGAACTCCGTACTGTCAGATAGTATGAGAAAAAAGAGGGCTTCTTTTGTTATTTGCTGTTCTTAAAGTGCACTTGTCGACCTCGTACAGTCATATCTCCTGGGACACAGATTATTTTCTGCATCGGAAAATATCCAAGTCAAAAAGATATGGAACATCTTCAACTTTTCAAAATGTCAGAATGCTTTCCTGTGTTCGAAGCTTTGCTAGATGACATTTGGGAATCTAAAAACATTTCTTACGCCCGGAAGATGTAGAAGAATCAAGATAAGACAGCTAAAAGAGTTGTAACAGGACTTATCTCCTCTTCTTCTTTTTCGATAAAAGTCGTCTGCAAACTATCGAAAAACATTCGCACATGTAAAAATGTATTTACCTTGCAGGAATTATAGATGTCTTTAGGATAGAATCAAAACAGAAAAATAAATTTCCAGCTATGGAAAAAAGCTAGGTGCAGCTAACTAAGACGCCCAACAAAGATTTGTTGAAAACAAAAAATTTAAAAGCCTGTAGCAGTCCAAACATAAAAATAGAACAATGATTTGCCCCTCAAAAATTTCTGAACTGTAAGATTGGTAAGACACATAATTCAAATAATCAGAAATTCATTGGATTCTGATACAATCTTATGTATTTATCTAATAGAATATGATAAAATCTTCTTTTAATTTCTATAATGGATTAAAACAAAATCATTCTTTTTTCAGTATGAAAAAGAAATGTTTTGAACCCCACGTCCTTAATTCATTTGATGATTTTTTAAATTTAAAATTTCTGTTGAAAAATGAGTTTTACACGAATGTAAAGTCAAATGAATAACATGATAAATTTTGATGACGTTTCTAGAAATACTGCCTCAGCAAATCAGCTCTAAAGTATGATTCATGAATTGGAAAAAAAATTGGATAATAAAGTAGAACATTGCCTCCTCTTGGCAATTTTTTTCATCTTTCTTTGCTAACTCATTTTCATGGATGATTCAGTTAAAAATATTAGCATTTAATCCTTTACATAAAAAAATTTCTCATGTTTTCAGCTTCATTTCCTTATTATATATTTCCATCCTTTCATGACCTGTTGGAAATCGAAGTTCATGTAATTTTGACAAAGCATACGTGAATTTTTAGGGAAGAAAATCTCAATTTCTGTTACGGGAAAGCTTTGTATGTTTTGTTGCTTTTTTGTGTTTATTTTGATTGGTAACGCTTTCCCACAGGTGATTGTGAGTGGATAAGTCTTGCCCATTTAATGGTTATCTAAAAAAAGTGTTTACCCAATTTAATTGCTTTGTCTTCAAACACTTCAGCCCCATTACTCGTCGTCTACAAACCCTTCATTGATCATCAATAAATGATCATACTAAACCATACTTTCTAAAAAGCAATGTTTCGTGTTTTTTGTTTGTTTGTTTTTTTCATACGGTACATTCCGGTCGAGTAATGATGTTTATTTTTCCAATTTGATTATAATCATTTTACGCATAAAAATCTTTTGAAGACTTTTCAATTACAGATTTTTTAATTTTGATTTTACGACTGGACAATAAAGTGGTGTCAAAATGATTTATCGATTGACAAAACAGTAAAAACTTATTTCAAACGTTAAATTAATCTTCGTTATTAACAATTTTTTATTCCATTCATCTGGACGATAATTTGTGTTTTGGGCGTCACAAAAGTGAGAAAAAAGCTAAAAAAACATGGTTTTAAAATTCTGATTACGTTTTAAAAATTCCACGAGTGTACCTTGCAATAAGTGTGGAGATTATTCTATTCATCTATTGTATAGAATTATCGAAATTTTTCCCCTGGTACATCTCAACAAAGTTGATTTAAGCAGTCAAAACTCAAGGAATCCATTCACGAATATAGCTTTTTTTTATATACTGAAATGTCAATGGATATACACTTTGCTTTATTTGTGTGATCAGGTGGTTTGCAATGGGGTTTGAGTAAACAATTACTCCTGTACAAAATTAATAAATTGTTTTCTGTGGACGTATTGCATATTTTGTTTGAATGATCGAAATGTATGGTACTACACACCCTTATGTTTGGAACCAATTTGTAGGTTTTTTGGGTATCAGCACGTCGGTTCAATCATGGATTTTTGTCCCCTCACTCCCAACAGATATTGTTAGGGATGAAAGGATGGTCCTGCTGAGGCATACTTATGTGTTGTGTTGTATAATATCACGTCTATTTTTCCCCAACAAAACTGTCTTTTGTTTGTAAATCGTTTTTATCTTTGTGTCACGCATGTAATTGTTGCGGTGTACAGTTTCCCGGAGATTCTTAAAAAAACAGGTCAAGATGAAGCAAATATGTACCATGTATGAATAAGGATAGATCTTGCATAACATATAAAGATATAAATAAACTGTTATCACACAATATTATGAGTCTTAAAACTAATTGCAGTCACATAATAAAGGAAATACATATGTATATGTAAGCGCATTCAGAAATTATAAGTAGGGATATATCATACAGAAGATATACATGAGTAAATGAACCGTTATCACGTAATGTCAAAGATATTATAAGTAATTGCAGTCACATCAGGAAGATTAAGATACGTAAATCTACCACAATGAAAAAGCTTTGCTCAAATTCTTCCCAAGAAAACCATTGCATGTGTTTTTGTTTTGTTTTTTTGCAAAATGCTTATTTAGTGAAACACGTATTTGAACAACCAACAAAGAGAACAAATCATTATGTTTGCACACTGAAGATAGAAAAATAGAACCATTAGTTCCATCAGTAATTAGTTAGTGCTTCGGTAAGCGAATCACAGTCAATGAGAATAAATCACTCGGATTAAAAACCAACAAATTAAAACCCCTAAGGGTAAATATATGCCATTGTAATGTCCTTCAACATTTTATTAAACTTAATTTATATCATATGTATGGTTATCGACTTTCATTTGAGCTACACCAGAGGAAGTCTGACATTTTGGCATTCAGAGATCTCGGTATTCTTTGCCGATGCCTAAAGAGATCACTTCGATGTCGTCACTCTATCAATAGGGGAAGTATGCATTCATAATTGATTGAGAACAAACAAGACTCGACAAACAAAAGTGATTTGCACTATGAATAGATGGCATTTTTTCCTGAAATATGGGATTCCCGTACCTTTTCCTCAATTGTGTTCCATAATTGATGTATTTTTGATTTCACTTTTTTCTTATCTTGGCCAAAAGTTTAATTGATCGAAGAAATATTTCGACGTTTTTTTATCAGATCCTGATGGAATAAACAATATGCTATTTATTTATATGCATGCATATAAAAAGGATCAATTGCTCCATATTGCATTATATTGAGCACTATTAATTCAATGAAAAAAAACGTCTGAAATCCGAACTGCACTACATTGTCTATAAGTTTCAGTTTTCGAAAAAATAGTGTATATATATATATATATATATATATATATATATATATATATATATATATATATATATATATATATATATATATATATATATAGTCCAATGTGCAATAACCAGATGTTTTTTGCTCCATCTCTTGTCGTCCTTTTAGGCCAAGGGTCTAGCCCACCTACATTTTTGTTTTTCAATCATTTGTATAATATCTAACATTTTTACACTTTTTCTGATCCTTCTTCTGTAGCTTCCACTCTTAATTGCTGTTTATGCACTTTTAGGTTGGTTCTCTGTTTCTTTCGGTAATTTCCGTGGACAGCATCCGTAAGTCATTTCTCACATGATGAATTCATCGTATATTTACGCTCTAAGCACATTGAAAAAGTATTATCTAATACGTGTCTATTTATACCAAATTGTTTCTAGTTGATAGTTAGGCTTAATTTTTTTTAACTCCCCTAGTCGCTATTTAACTTTATTCTCTGTCTTACGTAAATGTTTTTGTCAACCTATTCCGAAGTTTGTAAACAAAACAATGTCAAAAGCATTTTTAAACGATAAATACCCCCGAAATCCCATCTATACATACATTTTTATGTACATATGCATATATACATACATTTATATGCATATATACATCAATGTATGCATTTATTAGTTATGTATATTTCTAGAAATACCGAGATGGGCTTGGTTATGGACTGATAGATGAATACAGGGCAGTAGTTGACTTCCCTCCAAGGCTTTATTACTATAACTTATATCGTAGGCTCGGCTTATTTGCGTTGAATTAAAAAATTCTTCAATCTCACCATCAGAAAGAGTCTATAGACAAATTTCAATAGTACGTGTTGGACTAATATATGTGTCTGCATTACATTTTGGCGAAAATTTCCCATCATATTGGGAATATCTGACTGGTTAGACTCAGCACGTTTTCCATATTTGCCGAAGACCGCCCCATCCTCATCCATTTTTCATAACATGCTTCTGGCAATACCACTTACTTGACAAATCTGATTCTAGAGTTTTTAGTTTGCTATGATCTCCTGAGAAAGAGAGAGAGAGAGACGGACAGAGATAGGGACAGAGAAGAAGAAGAAGAAGAAGAAGAAGAAGAAGAAGAAGAAGAAGAAGGAGAAAGAGATTGATAGAAAGAGAAGATTTATATTCATGAAACAGGGAGGGATCAAACTTTAGAAAAATATGGATATTTGAGTATAGTTCCTTGTTGCAGATTACTGCTGTAGCATATACGGAAGGAGTCGAAACTGTCCCTGCTCCCCAAAGTATAAATATAGGTAAAGCAATATGTTCACAGGTAACAATGTAAAAAAGCAATTATTTCTTACATGTATTCTTTTTTCAACACAATCTTCGTCTTCAATAACATTATTCGAAGGTAACACAGAGAAGACTTCCCATACAAATTTAGGTATTAAGTATGAGTCAGGCTAAGGACATACATGTCCACCCATATCTCTCTAACTTCTTATCAGATTCAGTCTCATACAACGAGTGTGGACATCGTATATATGTTTTTATCATGCAACGATATGAAATTAGGGATGTTGCGTTGCTAAAATATGGAGTATAAGTTGATTAATGCTTGTAGAATAAAAGGACTTGATACACCGTCTGATAGGGATGATTTATGTTCCTCTTAGTACGTATATATGCGCAACTTTATGGTATCCCACTTTGTATTCGTCAGTCTGTCTGTCAAGCTACTGAAATCACCTAAATACGAGCAAAGCCGAACCATGTCTGACAAACATAATGAATTAACCTGAGAGAAGGTCAAGTCCTAAGTTTTAGAAATAATGATATTGTTTGGTCTGCGTTCACGTTTATCCATTTATGATGATTTAGTTTCCATCTATTCGGACAAAATACTTAAACTTTGTTTCTTTCAAAGTATATGTAACCATTGGGTATTGAATTCAGGTATCCTCAAAATACGCCAACCTGAAAAATGCAAACAACTTCTGGGTGGAAACTGGAAAATTGAAGTGCACTGTATCCATTAGTGCTATCCGTATGATGATAATCTGATTTCTATCCATCCATCTATCTATCTATCTATCTATCTATCTATCTATCTTACAGTATGATTGACTCAAACCTTATCTGAAAAGTTGCATTATTGCCAAGAGTGTTCAATCAAGGTGTCTATAAAACAATTTCGAGCTACCACTTATATCTTCCACAGGAATAACAGACCATTGGGCCTAATTCACCATGTGCACACATACACACACACATGCACACAAACACACACACACACACACATACACGCACACATATATATATTAATATATACATATATATATATATATATATATATATATATCAAAGTGCAAACCAGTAATTCAATATCCGATGAGTGATAGGTTTATTCCATAAAGTGCTCTATACATTCAACATTCAACATTGAGTTCATTAGATTTTTATCATTTCATCATATATATATATATATATATATATATATATATATATATATATATATATATATATATATATATATATATATATATATATAAATGGATACTTTTGAAGATCGTAAGAGCAACGAATTTACATTAGGAATGTAAACCTGCTCAGAAAGCTCACTGCATCATACATATTTCCTGTCGTACATTTGGTTTTAGATAATGGCCAACCCGTTGTTGATGATGAAAATCCAAGGGATGTTCACAAAACTGACATAAGGACAACTTGAAGATTTCCGTAAGAGCTATAAAATGTCACCAAGTTATATATATTGGGTGCTGTTCGACAATATGTTTCTTGCCTTTGGCATCGAACACAAAGGAACCATTTGAGATAAAAAAAATGGATTCTGTGCAACGATTTCAAGAGAAGCCAACGATGACTTGACATGACGGTTGGATCAAAACATGTTTCAAAACCTCCATTGTGCCTCGTATATGTTACGTGGACTGTTAGGTGTTATTGCGAATGGATCATTCACTATTCATTTTTGCAATATTCAGAAACCATAACAGCCCAGTGACACTCCCAGATGATTGATGGATTTATTTCAAAATTAGGCATTAAACATCCACCATTGGTAACCAGACCTGAGCCTGTGCTCTTACATAATCTTATCTGGCTCTGTAATGCCAATCTACAGAAACAAATCAATTATAAAATCTTAAATTAATCTCCATCTTCACAAGACATGTTTCAAAAAAAAAAAAAATTATCAGCTATGTTTCACTTCAAAAGGATATACATAAAAAAGAAGCTGCTAAGACGGAGTCTGGACAATTTTAGCTGCGTGAAACACAGAGATTTCTTTACACCTGAATTTTTGATCAATAAACCGGACTAATTTATGTTTTTCTGTTGAAATATTCTGCACAGAAAAGATGGAAAGGGAATTATTTTTCAATATTCTATGTCAATATATTTGTGTTTTCGGGTGTTTTGTCTCCTGTTTTGAAAGAGTAATAACCTAGACCCCATATAATTTTTATTTTTATTTTCATTTTTTGGGGGGAAAAGTTTTTTTTTCTGTTCCGGGTACCTTATTCTGATGGGTTTATAAGTAAAATATAAAATTTTCGGAATCTGCATGTCCGTACAAGTTTTTACTCTCTTTTTTTACTCTTTGCCTAACAAAGGTGATATAAGTAACTCATTGATTCATCAATACTTTTTTTTTCCATTTTTTAAAAATGTATTTACCCTTACACGTCTTCCAGTAAGAATTTACTACTTGGATGTGTCTGTCTTCAATCTAATTTAACATCTGATTTGTTTGTTTTTTATAGCCAGTCAAGCCTGGTCGAGGCAATAGGCGAGTGGGTTCGGTTTTGTTTTTGTTTTGTTTTTCATCCTTCCAATAGTCACTTATGGGGTTGAAACTTCAAACCTAACCAAGAGACAGATCTGAGAACCATGCAACGTGTACATGAAAGAATTATGCTGGGCCTCATACGGAGAGACCACAAGACAGCACAGTACATCCGAGAATAGACAAGAGTCAGGGACATCAAAAAATTCATTGAAAATCTCAAAAAGCGGTGGTCTGACCATGTTGCAAGAATAGCAGACAACTGATGGACATCACGACTCACGACATGGATCCCCCGAGATCGCATGTGCAACTGAGACTGGCAGAATATTAGATGGAGAGACAAACTAGACAAGTTCAGAAAGTACTGGCTCTGCAACACCCATGATAGAGAAGTGTGGCATATCCTGGGGAAGGTCTATGTCCAACGACAGACACTAAAAGACTGTTGATGATGATGATTAACCGTAACACGACATGCTACCAAAAAATGTTGTTTACATGGTGGTTTCAATTGAGTGACTAACAAAAGTATTTTATTTGTGTCTATGCTCGCGTTTAAGAAACATTTGTCAGTGAGATCAATCATTAGTCCGCTGAAAGTTGTGCACCGGCGCATTCACGTTTTGCAACCGCGCACAAAGAGCAATAGTGTACACAGAATGTACATAATCTTTGATCAGCAATGATGAATGATATGGATGAATTTGGGCTCAACCATTTGTAGCAACAATTATGCTGATAAACTGTGAAGTTGTGGGTGCCATTGTCTTCAATCTATTTCGCTATTGAATCACATAATAAAGTAATCGTAGTCGATGGTCAAGTCAACAAGCAACAAAGTTAGGAAAATAGTTTAAAGTGTGCAATGAAATCTGAACTTGCAATAATATCTGTAACATATCAAAATATAGTTCTCTCAGCTATGAGAGATAATCTTTGCCAAAATCATCTTGAAACAAGTGTACAGTTGCCCATTCAGTCAGTGTTACTCACTAAAAGATATGTTTGTCCTAATTTGATGGCTAAATTGAGCTAAATTGAAATAGCTGAAACGTCTAAAGTGTCTTAGCAAACAAATTTAACGTAGTTTTTTTTTCATACTAAGAAGACAAGAAACACGGTCAATTGAACGCAAAAAGGGCTAAAATCGAAACAATGCATTCATTGCTTTTATACATACTTTGCAGAATAAATCACACAATATTTGATTTTGGCTCTCACTGACTACTGAAAATCAAAGGAAATTTTTGATCAATCCCACTAAAATAGCAAGTCATATGCAAAATCATCAAATTACTTTTTATCAAACCCCCGTTAAACTTCGAGGCTGGAGTTAACTTGGCTTAGAAATTATGACCGAGTGAGCTGTAGGCAGCTACCCTACTGACTGAGAAAAACTGAGGAGGGTTAGCATATGTATAGAAATTCATGTTAGAAAAACGCTGAGACTGATCACATTCTGATAAATTAACTTATTACCAAAATCTGTTTTCAAAGTGACTTTTTATGCATTGTATATATGATTTGAAATGTGCGGTGATCATCTTCAGTCGGAATTGAATATTGCGGTGGACAGTAGCCCCACAGGGCTTCCTCATCAGTCTTTGGCTAATTTTGTTAATTTCAGTTCCGAATCCGTCGTTGACATTGTTTGGCAACCCCGAGAAGAACAAGAACAATCTTCAACATTGTTATTATCTCCCAACTGTCAATTGAAATCGTGACCAACTGATTGGAAGGGTGGTGTCTTACTGATTTACTGTTACTTTGATTTTAGAAATAAGTGTTCCAACAATCCATTTCCGATGAAGTATTTTGAATAAAAGTATTTTAACAATATATTTTATTGGTGCTTTTTATTAGAATGTTTGTGGTCGATGGATAAAGTAGCGTGATGTGAATTTGCATGCAATATCCGAAGCAGAAGTCCTAAACAGACGTCATTTTATTAAATCCAGCTGGAGACGCCAGTGGCTAGACTGAACATAAATCTTCAGTCATATTGCGACACTCATCTCTTTGATAGCACACCATGTAATTTACGGTCTCAAAGCATTCGGCCACAGAAGTTCTCATAGAAAAAGTAACAATATGATTTTTCAGAAGACTACCAAAGGAATGAATTTGTCAATTTTGTCATCTTCGCTCAATGTAAAACCGAAGAAGACCAACCGTTTTGTAGCTTAGTGCAAGAATTTTTATCATCAATCAACCTGATATTGCATGCTTTAACCCTCTTAGATCTGTATTCCAAGCCAGTTGATTAGTTCAAAGGCCACTAATGGATGTGATTCTACAGAGCATTAGTTTTAGTAGAAAGTTCAAATCAAATTGGACACTAAGAACATTAAGTGCATGATATTCAACGTTTTATCTAGACTTGGAGACTGTCCACCGGGGCTAGTTGGTGGAGAAGACGGGTGTGGTTTTGAACATATCAGGTTCAACCCATTGCGGGATCATACAGAAAACATTTCTAAACCCTTACAGGATTGACGCAGCTTGAGAAGGAATGGGATCTGCCAGGCTATTTCGACCGAGACACATACATTATGGATGATGCAACGATACGGTACAGGGGTCCAAAAACCCTGTATTGAGTTACAAGACTATTGATCCAAAACTGACTTCTCTTAACGAGGTTGAATAGCCTAAGGCACAGAATGCGTGTTTGCATATTTGTTACTAATGTATGTGATCGGAGAAAATCTTTTAAAAAATCAAGATAATAGATGCTGATGTTCTAAACAGAAATACACGTTTCGAGATTGGTTTCACGTAATCTTTTGATGCGCTAACATCCCCAGCATTGATTGCCGCCAAAGACAGACAGTGTGGGTAACGTCTCTTGACTGGTGTTATACTGAAATGTAAGTTACATGGATGTTGTCAATTAACATGATTCCCAATCTTACTTTGATGAATTTGTTGCATACAGGTGTGGTTCTTTGCTATATTGCTACGTTGGTGACTTCTGATGAATATTTAATATTCTTAGACAAATTAGAAAATATTATGATGAATGGGAAAAAATAAATTCACTTATTGATTATTAATAATATATCGCCCAGATTGAAAAAAATCATACATCTCTCTCTCTCTCTCTCTCTCTCTATATATATATATATATATATATATATATGTGTGTGTGTGTGTGTGTGTGTGTGTGTCTAGGTATCTTAAAATGTTTTTGATACAAACGTATAAAATAATGCCGTTGCATGATTCCCACGCAAGAAGAGGTCTAATGCAGCACTTATTCTAACGGAATCATGTAATGACATGTCCTGATTGCACTTTTTAATAATATCTTTTTATAGCATTATTGCAGGAGATCAGCCTGTAGCACAACAGGGCATAAAGATTTCAGTGCATATTTGCAAAAACTATACTCAGTAATCCCTTAACATAAGGCTGCCCAAAGTGACACTGAAATTTTGGAGGAAAATCAGTTTGTCTGATTAGTCACTCAAGAGAAACTGTCCCATGACCAACCTCTTTTGTCACTGAAGGATTAAACGTTCGTAGGAGGCAAAAAACTATCATTCACTTCTCATTTCTTTTGCTCGATAGTGATCCCCAAAAAGTCTGAATCAAAAAAAAGGAACATGTAAACTCAAATTTAGAGATCGATGAATCACAAATTCACACCACACCCACGAAAAGATGTTTTTTAAAAAATGACAGGATGTCCAATAAATACTTGAATCTTCAGCCTTCTAGCCCGATTGTCGTTGCCTGTGCGCAGGATCCGTCCAGGATGACATTACATGCAGTTGCAAATCAAAGAGCATCATATCATGTAATGAAAAAAAAAAAAGAAAAAGGAAGAAAAAGGCGTTGAGCAAACCCGTGGAGCAGCTTTACACCCATACTCTGTTCTTACCATATACTAACGACAATATCTCGCTCAGGTTCGAGACACTCTTAAATGACTTATTTCCTTATTCGACGATTGTTGGCATAATTGTGCTGTTGCGTATACCGTCTCTATGGAATATCAATAAATGGACAATTTATATCCGAGAAAATGTAATAATTACATACATTTATTAAGAACTAATTGTTTGGCACCGGCATTTGTTAGGAGCTAATTGCTCAGCACCGATATTTATCAAGAACTAATTGCTTGGCACCGACTTTACAAGTCGAACGGCTATTGATCGTGTATTTTCCTGCATGGTGCTCATCTTTTTTATTTATTTACACGATTTGGGATCGCTTAATTTGCTAGGAAGTAACGTCAATGCCTACTTATTAGTTACTGATGAATATTTTTATAATCATCACGTTCCAGCAGGTAAAATTATCCATTTACCGATATTACATAAACACATACATACATAAATACATACATTTATAGTCAGCCAGCATGACCAGCTTGAAAACTGAAAAAAACCTAAGTTGGCAGCTCTCAAAACAGTTTTGTTAGGCGTTCTAAGAAAAGAAAACTTGTCAATTGATTATAAGATTGAACAAATTCGAAATTTGAAATGCATTTATTCCAATATATAGCACTGGGTCCTGTCTGAGAAAAAGAAGACCAAGAAGAGACTTATAGAATTTATTGCCCCCAGTGATCTTCTAGAAGGATGACAACATTTTCCATTGAGCATTTTTGGTTTTTCTCATTATTGATATATTCCGTAAAAAGTCCACCTGTTTCAACACCAAATTCATAATGACAGTAATCCCTGGGGGTGTTGTAACGATAGAAGTCTTTTCTTACGTTACTGTTTGTTTACGCCCCAGGTACTGCGTTTATGAGGATGATCTACGTGAAAATTCAAATAAACCGAATGTAAAAAGCGTTCCTGCAAATGTTGCTGATTTCCTGCTCGGTTGTCTATAATAATAGGAATTCCTCAACGTCTCTCTTTACTGTATTTCTCCCTCAGAGTTATCATTGCGCAAAAAAAGAGACGTGTTTGTTTGATAAATGTGAAGAAAACACGGCAAGACCCGGTGAACAAACGTCCTGGAAGGAATTTTTTTCCCTCATGCGTGTGATTCTTTTCAGCAGTTCTGTGAATTAAGTTGTTCAACA
>OY735231.1:11114089-11181589 GCA_963457665.1 Thysanoteuthis rhombus | reverse complement strand
ATCGTACGTATGTTGGACCTTACATTGAATTAAAAACAGTCAACCAAAATTATCAATATCAGCATAAGTTTCTTCAGGTTTTAAGTGGGTATGGCTTGCTAGTGATCGATGTATTTGTTGTATATACAGGCCACATGAATGGAGCTAAACAGTTGAAAATTTGAACATTTACTACGATTAAGGACAAAAAAACTTGCCTTCAGAAAGCTGTCTCTCCTCCAACCAACAGTTTTTTGAATTGTTCAATTTACAATGTGAGTTAATTAAATGGCAAATCACATAACGCAATTTGGAACCGTTTTCCTCACTGATGTCAGAAACTGGAAGACATTGATTAAATCTTACCAACTTACAGACCAAAATTTCTTTCACAGAGATATAGCAATATCAATAAAAGTTAGAAATCACAAATTAAATTCTATCACTATAAAATGGGGAAAAAGTAAATTTAGTCTGAATTCATTCGTCAAATAAATCATAACGATATCAACAATTTGAAATAAGGTGTTTCTTTCATCCACGATGTATATGTCTTACTGTTTTATTTCATCACAACATTTTGGTCACCCTCTCTCCAACCGTCTTCACGTGTCAACTGTATTCTGAATTGTCAAATCTTTCTCAAAGGAATGAAATGTCTGCTTTTCTATTCAGTATTCTAAGACCTCAGTATGACCGGAGAGTAAGCGACTGAAATGAAACAAAACAACATACGCAAGGGAAATAGTCTCAACTTGTCATTGGACAATGAATTTTAATGTTTTATTCTATTCAAACGGTATAAGTAAATATTCCCGAAACAATCCAAAATATTCATGTTATAGATCAGTTGTTCTGAATCATTCCGGTGTTACTACGAACTTTTGCACTGAAAATCTCTCCATCCTAACCAAATAGTTATAAAAAAAAATATAGATCAGCCCTCAAAATTAATGTACGTAAGCATATTCCCCAGTTCCTCTTATAAAATAATGTAAATGTTTCGTACACATACTCTGGTTTTAGATATCTTCAATATAATACTTATATCTCGTGAGAGAAGTTTGGAACAGACACATTGAGTTTACATAATGTGCGATATCAGAGTGCTTCCTGATAAATTGAAAGTCGAAAATGGTGCTGTTGACTCACTGTTTATTGTCAATTGCAGACTTTGACGGTAAAAATCATGTACCACCCAACAGAATCTCAAAACGCCCGCCAGTTTATGCATAGTTGGAATCACCCTCAGGTGGATGATACAACCAGAGTTGAGGACTACATGGTTCATGATTATCAGAATACATAAAGTATCACACGTTCTGACTCTAAATGTTATTTTCATACTTTTGACTTGTATTTTTGCTGGTAAATGTCTTTTAAAGTGTCTGTTCGTATACAGAGTTGGCGAAGAACATTTTATGCCAAAAATACTTCTTACAAATAGGTATAAGTCTAATATATATATATATATATATATATATATATATATATATATATATATATATATATATATGAATGAATAAATAAATAAATAAATAGATAAAGAGTATATCTTGTAATTTTATCACTGCTCCAATGTTCCCGATTCAAATCAAAGATAAACTTGTCAAACAAATGATTGGGATTTTTAATGCATAAAATATTACCTGTGAGATATCTTCCTGTCAAATTAATCTGATTTCGTTTTTTCAAATTTCTTTGTATATTTACATATTTTGGAAAGTATCATAAATTGTTACTTTGAAATTTTATGACTATGTTTAATTTTCCTTTGATTCATCGGAAAGCTTTTTTTATTGCTACTTTTATTCAGGTCAATATCTCTTCCGAAATAGAAAAATAGCTTGATTGGGAAGAAAAATCTTCGGCAGGATTTGAACTCGCATTCCAAAGGTGAATGCCGTATGCTGCTCGACTATTCTACCAATTGAGCTATCAAAACTCGACATGACTGCTGAATATTATGTACCCGATAGATTGAAAACACATTGGCATAACCTATTCTCAAATACCAACAAATGAAATCTTGTTTGCCCACAAATTTCATTTAGAACAGAATCAGCTGACATTGAACAATAGTAGCAAGAGTGGGTTAAGGATTTCAATCTGTTTTATATGAGCACATGTAAGTTTTTTAGTTTATTTGCAGGTCCCAGCACTCCTGGTCATTATTTTTTGTCTATTGACTTGAAGATTGGCATTATCACTCCAATTCATCTCTCTGAATTAGAAAGAAAAAAAAAAAAGACCGAGATACCTTATTCTGACACGTTAATTAATAACATGTAGTTATTGAAAAACGCAGAAATATCAAACGACCGACAACGAAAAGTTTCCTGCGAATCTAGATAATTGTACATGTTTTGTTTTTGCACCATTTTAGATGTTTTCCAGTGGAAAACGCCAATCATGTTATGAATAGAACTCATCCCGACCACTTATACTCTTTGATGGAATTTTTTTCATCATCATCATCATCATCATCATCATCATCATCGTCATCGTCATCGTCATCGTCGCCGTTGTAGTTGTTGTCCACCTTTTATCGTCCGTGGATGGACATAGACATTCCTCAGGATTTGCGAAACGTCTCTATCATGAGCATAGCTGAGCCAATATTTTTTGAACCTGTCCAATTTGTCTTGTCAGCCCATATTCTGCCGGCTCTGATTCCGTATTTGATTTCTGGAGATCCCTGTTTTGAGTTGTGATGTCCACCGGCTGCCCGCTATTCTTGGGACATGACCAGGCCATTGTCGTTTGAGTTTTCTAATGGTTTATATAATGTTTAAGAATCCTATTTTTGTCTAATATGCTGTGCTGTATTTTGCTCTCTCTATGTTAAGTTGAGCAGGATTCTTTTATATGCACGTTGTATGGTTCTCAGTTTGAGATTCAATCTCTTGGTTAGGTTCCACTTTTCAGCTCCATTGGTGACTATCGAAGGATGAACTAGTATACTTTCTTTCTTAGGTCTAAAGTGATTTCCTTGCTCTTGGAAGTTGATCTTATTCTATCGAAGGCCGGCCAGCCTGATGTTATTCTTTACTTAATCTCTTTGTCCTCGCTTAAAATTTCCTTCTTTCTCCATGGATTTCATATGTCCTAGGTACATGTAATAGTTTACTTTTTCAAGCTCCGTGTTTTTTGTTTTTTTTCAAGCTTTGTTTTTTCGTAGTGCGTTTAATTCCAACATGTTTGCTGTGCATGACCTTGGTTTGTTGATTTTGAACTCGTCTTTCTCCAGTCTTATTTCTCAATGTTCTTTGGTTTTTCTTTTAGGTGGGATGTAACAGGCGCTAGCATTCAGAGTGCAGATCACCATGAGTGACTGACATGCCAAAATGGTTAATACGTCTTTTGCTCGGGGTTGCCAATTTACATGTAGAAGTGTTACATTTTCGAATTTAGTTGTTTTTTTCTATCGATATCAGGATGTTTCTGATTGAGTAGAAGTCGATAACTTTTATATGATTTTTAATAAAATAAATTTAATCACATTTAGTTTATAGTTATAAAATTAGTAATACTTTTTATGGATTGAGTAATATCTTTAATAGATTAATATTGTAGATTGAAGACATGTACCATCATACAATTGTATATATATATATATATATATATGTATATATATATATATATATATATATATATATATATATATATATATATATCGGGTCTGAAGCAAAGGTTTCAATCCTGTTTCAGCTGTTTCATTGTATTACAGCTTTTGAGTACAGCTATAGACTATCCCATCCTGTACCACGAGGCTGGATCGCTTCAGACCCGGAGGTCGGTATCTTACCGCTGAGCCACGGAACTGAACGGTCATTAAGGTTGAATATAATCGATATATTTATTTAGCATGAATTCCCCGTCCACTAGAGTACTCTATTCCTATGGAAGAGCATTGCATAAGGTTAGAATAAACGAGTTACCTCACTTAAGGAGTGTTTGACTATGAATATTTTCTTAGATCTTCAAAGATCCTTTTGGCCCCATATGAAAAAATAACATTTGCAACAACGTTGGCTCGTAATGAGTGTAATTGTATTATCTTTAACTTCTAAAAACTTTATTATCAATCAATATGTTTATATATGTCCACATATCTCCATCAAATGCTCTTCAGTCTGCTGATCCCAGTTATCTAAAACCACAGAAATAGGAAGGAAACCAAAGAAGGAAGAGGTGCCATTAGGAGACCTGTATTCCAATCAATTCTTCTCCTCTAAGGTCTGCATTAAAAGGCATGTCGTTACTAAAAGAAATCTAATCCGATCAATTTTCTCAACCAGTTGCAACCAGAGTAATAAATCTGATGTTTGTATTTTTGCATATTTACTAAAAAGCAAAGACTTGTCAAAAAACACCATAAATAGCCGTGTTATTATTAGAAATAATACTTGCTGAATGTTTCCATATAGCGATATATAAACATCGAACGATCAATTGTCTCAGAGAACGATTCTTTACCTTCCTCCCTCCCCGCCCAATACTACCAAGATGGTGGACAATCCTTGAACTCGTGATTATTCTTTACGGATCATCCAATCTCACAGTTGATGGGAACTATAGAATTATTGACAAGTTGTGTGAACATCTAACGTTGAGTTATCCGTAAAAAAAACATGGATTTTTGATGATTCTTCTCAAAGTTAGTTACATACACAAGACTCCTTGACAAAACATTTTATATCCAAATTTTATGAATTGAGAAAGACAGGATATTTGTCCCGTAATATACTCTCATCAACAAAGTTCGAATTTCTTTCGATCTGTAGGAATACTTAAACGTTATTTGTAGAAGAAACAAGGCAAATATTAATAGATCTCACTCTGAACCAGCAATTTTAGTTGGGGCACTCTTTTTTTCAGATTGGTATTATAATATGTTTTGACAAAAAGCCATCCAATTTAACTACGATATTGTTTTCTGTACAATCTTGCAGTAACCGTTTGACAAAGTATGAGTAATTTGTAGTTGAGAATTGTGTTGAATTTTACTGAATACCAAGAAAATTTACTTTTACCAAATATCATTTCCGAATATCATATCGAAATCTTCTAGAAGTTGCGCATATATATATATATATATATGAGAGAGAGCGAGAGAGAGAGAGAGAGAGAGAGAGAGAGAGAGAGAGAGAGAGAGAGGGGGGGGGAGGGAGAGAGAGAGAGATGGATATAAGAATATGCATACGTGTATATCAATTTGCCTGTGAATACAGAGAGAAAACAGTGAATATATGATTGTTTTCTTTCCTTGCTGTCAACTGAACTCATTCAGTCAGATATATTGTATCAGCACGATTTGAGAATAAAGTATCTTGCGACGAATTCCTCAAGTCTCGTTAACTGAACGAAATATATGATTTGAAACGTATGTGAAATAATAATATGGAAGGAAAATTTGATCATTTAAATGAACATAATCAACCTTGATATTATCAGCAACGCACAAACTAAAATGCTGCAACAAACAGTAAGGAAAACTATGACATTCTAATGAATAATACTAAAAGTGACTGATCTCCTAGTCTAATAGCATTTTCTACTAATGTAATGGCATTTTTTGACAAATCCAAAGCAAAAAGATACACAATTCGTTATTATTGGAGGTCTCTGATTCTCAGCAGCAATTGCTTAACTAGTTAGACTAATTTTGATATTTGATTAAGATATATTCTGCTCAATTTGTTTGAGCTGCTGATTACGTCAATATAGCTTATGGCATGAAGACTGTGATATTACAAACTGTTTAGCATTCGTTGAATGGATTTGTCTTGAAATATGTGATGCCTACAAAGTATGGTTTGGACACTTCCTGGAGACTTTAAGACTTTAACTGCGTCAATATTGCATCATCCAATGTCAATAGAAAAGGTCAAATTGGAAAATGGGTTCGACATCAACTGGATGGAATGTTCCAGGAGAATTCCATGAGTCATATGTATTGGATGTCTTAGTTCGAGATTAGAGGATAGCATCATCATTCATAATCACATGACACTTCCCATACAAATATTGCTTTGAACGTTTGCTCAGATATATAAAGAGATAGAGACAGAGAGAGATATAAAGAAATTTATATTCATAAGTATATAAATATGAAAGGGTTAATTTGCAATAATATCTCAAGATTGGAAGGTAAAAAAAAATAATGTAGATAAAGTTTTCATAAAACCTGCAGAGATTCATAAATGTAAATCGATGGTGGATTCATTTTTGCATATTAGTTTGCGTAAATCATGAACAAGCATTGGGTTTAAACGCATTCGCTCTTATAGCAGGTGATCACAATGTTTTATAACGATATAGACAATATGTTTATCCAAAAGTTATGTAATCTTTGGAGAAGATATCATTCTATCATATTTAGTAAACATCAATCACGCAAGTTATCGCTTGAAAATTGATTTCTTAATGGCAATCTATTGGAAGTTTGATATAAACTCTGGTGAATAAATTGGTTGGAAAATTAACACAGTTCTAGATATTCACTCAATAAAAACCGTCCTAACTTGGGGATGATGAATTGAAAAATTAGAAAAAATGGCTTATAGATTTGAGTTATTTCTCTTGTATCCTGTTTGACATTGTTCACCGAGAAAAAGCAGGAGTTCAGAAAACAATCAAGAACTATGTGTTCAATTCAACAAAAACTTACATTGCAAATCAAACCCAGCATCCAATTGTTTTTTGGTTGGTTTATTTAAAAAAAAAACTAGGTATTACGTAAATGTTGTTTCAGCCCTTTACCTCCTCTAACATTACATGATTGCTGCCATTCAATACTTTTATAGCTACTCAGTTTGCTTACTTGTTACATATGTATGTATATATCGGCATCATCCTACGGTCGTATAACCATATTATGCTCCGTTGGTGATTAACAGCATCTTGCCAGACTCAATTTAGCATAAAATTACGTATTAAATTAAACCCAGAGACACAACCCTTTAATGGATGGATTTTCAAAAAACCGTACAGATCGAGTAAATATCCTCTCAACGCTTTACGGCCACTGATGGTATATGACTGCTGCAACTCAAAATGAGTTTGGTAACTCCTTAGAGAGCAAGCCGTCATGGAGAAGCGTGTGCTTGAGAAAGCAACTGGGGATGCTGTCTGGTTTAAGTTCAATCAGGATGCTATTTATCGACGACCAGGAGTAAGAGTGAGACGACTGCAGATCAATGCTGATACATGCATACAGCCAGACTGACTGACGAGCCCGTTTGAAAACTGAAGAAACCTTTATTGACAGTTTTGGTGAGAGTTTTGGTAAACAGCAATAGATTGACAAAATCAAATACTATAAGTGGATCGATGAATTTTTTCTTTATCCGAACTAAATGTTGCTGATGGTAATGAATTAATTAACATTATCAAAGGATTTCTAGAAACGATAAATCAAATTTATTTCAGTAGTTTTTCCAAAAGAACTGGTCTATCCGTCATTGAAATTGGGATAATAGGTTTCTTCAGTTCCAAGCTGGTCAGGCTTGCTAATTGACTCGGCTGGCTGACTGTATGTGTTTGTATCATGCATACAGGCCTTGGCAATGGAGCCATAAGGTGGAATATCTCAATATTAACTTTTTGTTATGTCTTCAAAAAACATTTTTTGTTATTGAAAAAGTCTCCCCTTGAAAAGATAATTGCCTTATATGAGTTGAAATTATCTAAGAACGAGTTTATCAATGAACTCATCAAAATAATGCCAACAAAAGGTCGAAAAAGTTTTATATATATATATATATACACACACACACACATATATATATATGTATACACATATATATATGTATACATACATACATACATACATATATATATATATATATATATATATATATATATATATATATATATATACATACATATATGTATATATATATATATATATGTATATATATATATATATATATATATATATATATATATATATATAACTTTTGGGGGGGCATCAATTTCGGATAATGGCACTGCATAACCAGAGGAAAAGGGTTACCATCATTTATTGCCTCAGTTGAGAAAGGAAATCTGGTTGAAGCAAAGACAATGAGGCAAAATCTTTATGACTAAATTGATCTAGGGATACCTGATCCGAATGAATCGGGGTTAAGCAATCACTTCCCAGTGTATGTCTTTTAATACTTAGGAGTTCTTGGACTATTTGTTTCGGTTGACAACTGACAGATTGGCCACGTGGTCGAGGGAGAGGTAAGATTCATTGTCTATCTCGTCTATCGTCTGAAGAAGCCGGAGAGGGAACTATTTGTTGGTTGGAATATTGCTATATTTGTATTGTCTTGGTTTGATCATATGACCCTAACAAAAATTTCGTCTCCAATTGGATATTACACATTGATTTCTTCTCATTTATTCTTCGCTGAATGGTTTGTTTTTGCTGACTGTGTACGGGACCTTTACTTACAGACTATTGGTCGCCTTGCCCAATTAGAAACTATATTTTCCACAAGCAATTAGTGCAAACATTGGCCATTATAAAATAGACACCCACTCGCAAGGCATTAGGCGCTATTGTTGAACAAAATAAAATGATCAACATTAGAAAATATCGGTGCGAATTCTGAAAGCGTATCATTGGTTTCCTCCACACACTGTATTATGTAACAATATAGCAACAGACGTGATTCACTTCTACTGAATTTTCATCGATTGGATTTATTACGTCAGTTTTAATCTTGGACTGCATGCAAATCATCTTATGATATCATTCTCAGGAATAATGTAGAAATTGACAATATGTTAATTCTTATCTAGCACTTCTGATTGTTCTAATAACAAGCATAGACCATTTGAAACATTAAATGTCAAATGCTGGTCGAAAAAACACAAATGATTTATAAATCCAAAACATTCTAGATGATATACTGTCATTACACAGTTAATGAGTCACTCACCAGAGACAACTGAGATATAATGAAATAAAATGGAGCTGCTGCAGGAATTGAAGCTGCCACCGATAGGTTAGCCCCTTCCACGTAGCAATATTCTTACCATTGAGTTAAACAGCCACTGTCTATTCAAATACTCAAATAACCACCTCCACATCAATTTTTCATTTTGTTCATTGTGGGTGTATTTGTCTCTTTCAATGGGACGTATACGTTTTAAGAAATAAATATATTTCGTTCTACATAAGTGAATTTTTCCACCTTTACTGAAAAGTGTACATAATGTTTCGACTATTCAAAGAGCCATGGGATTGGATATAAGCCTACGTTGGGGGTGAAAAAAGGAAAGGGGGCTCCCCGACTCCAGATGATCAGAATGAAAACTTTTCCCAATCAAAGAGTGAAATGTTAACGGAGAAAATTTGATGCTGAGGGGAGTGAGAGTGCTCTATTCAGGGGTTCTCTATATACTTAATTAAAAGTGGTTCACTTAGTACATCACTACCGATTTTATACAATAGTCAGAATTGGTGGAAGATCCTAAAAAAATGCCTCTGAGATCCAAAAAATCTATTGAGTTATACTCTTGAGCTGTTTCCAGTAAAGCAGACTCAGATATCCCATTAGTATCAAGAAAAAAAGGTATACAAGCAATGTTCCCTACCGATAGTCACCTAGAGAGCTAAAGCATGGAACCAAGCCAAAAGACTGATAAAAATTATTTCATTTTTTACTTTCCAATCATTTTACCCTACGGAGACGAGTACTCCAGCTAGTATACACACACATACATACATTCAACTATATATTCAGGGTTGAGCACTCTCTAGGTGAGGTAATTTGTCCAATGTATGCTTATGCAATGCTCTCCTATTGAAATAAAGAACTCTAATGGACGGGAAATTTAAGAAGCAAAATGAATATATAATTTAAAATTCACCCTCACTGACTGTCCAGTTCTGCAGCCTAGCGAAGGTTTCAATCCTGCCTCGTGGTACTGGATGGGATAATGGATTATCTATAGCCACACTGAAGAGTTGTAATTCGATGAAATAGCTGTCTGTGGATGACTCAATATATATATATATATATATATATATATATATATATATATATATATATATATATATATATATATATAATATCTGTGTGTGCGTGTGTGTGTGTGTGTTTGTGCGTGTGTGTGTGTGTGTGTGTTTGTGTGTGTATCTTTTTGTGTCTGTACGTATTCGTGTGTATTTAGGCACATTCCTATCCACTAGTCTCACGCATTTGAACGTACAGGAAAGTTTACGTCCCCAACTGCTGAGCCATCATGAGAGGTACGCAAGTATAAGATATTCGATTAGAAGTTCTTGATGTCCATCATTTGAGTCTTAAAACTTTTTTTTACATAAGTGATTTTCCCGTGTTTTCTCTTGAGACTCTCCAAACCATCAGTCATGGAAAGAAATGATTGGTTTTTGAAGGTAATTTATACTTACATACGCTCACACTCACAAGCATACACAAAGGCACACACACGAGCAAATAGACATACAAATCTATTGAGACAAACACATATACGTACAAAAACACACACTCACATGAACAGACACACAACCAGACACAAACAAATATGCGTACACACTTACATGCACGTACACATTCGTAAATACACACACAAACCCACATACATGTGCATATATACATTAAGAGTTCTTTTGATCTTTTGGGGACTTTATTCTGTTGGATTATTTGTTTATTTTCTCTGCCACTACTGGCCATTTTGTCAACAGACTTTAAAATTGGAATCATCACACCAGGAGACCTCTTCTAAAAATGTTTGGATTTTTTTTCTATTTTTGGAGGAAAAAAAGCTCTTTCAGACTTTTCTACGCCTTATTCGGACTGGTTTATTGATTTATTTATGTGCATCAGCTCTTGTCCTTTGACATCGATATTCACTTAAAACCTTTCTAAAAGCAATAACAATGGATTTGCCTGTATGTAAATGTTCAAAAATTGGTTTTTAGTTTGTTCTTCATGTTTTCCATTGGAAAACACAAATGATGTTATCAATAATTCACTCTCATCATATTCATTCTTCGAAGTTTTTTTTCATCATAACTTCCAACTTTGACGTAATGGTTGTTCAATTATTGACTTTGGTGGCAGGTATGAATATAAGTTATTTGAATTAATGTAACGTTGGAATTTAGTGACAAACTTGTGTCGAGTAAGAAAATCACCTCAACGGAGTTACAGGGCAGGAAGTTCAATGATTTACTCTTTACGATGTAAAAAAAAAACAAACCTTTATCATTCAAGTCCCCCTACCCAAATAGGTTTCAGTTGGAGAAGGATGAATTTACAATATTATTTCATGCTGAATTATTTTCTTACCTTCATGTTTTTCCTTTGATCATTTTTACTTTTCAATGATTATGGCCCTGCAAAAATCCAAAGGAAGTGACCTGTTTAAACGTAAATCATTTAACTGATCAACTTCCAACAATGTGTGCTACCAAAAGACTATGATGGTGATGGTGATGGCACAACCGTACAAAATTCTAAGCTGATAAACCACTTAAAATTCTGCATAGGCAAATATATTGCTAACTTTTATTTCCTGAATTCTATGGGCCATGTTGCAAGAATGGTGGACAACCGATGTACAGCACGACTCAAGACATGGATACCCCGAGATCACATGTGTAACCGAGGCTGGCAGAATATTAGATGCAGAGATGAGGTAGACAAGTTCAGGAAAAACTGGCTCTGCGACGCCCATGATAGAGAAGAGTGACAAATTCTTGGGAAGGTCTATGTCCAACGACGGACATTGAAAGATTGATAATGATGAGATCTCCTGAATTCAGCTTCAGTTCATGTTTTTGTTTTAAAATCTTCATAAAACTGACTCAAAGAGTTGAAACTTGAATATGTTGTAATGTAGACAGAGGGTCTTCCCATAAGTTACATCATTCATACATCTGCTGAGGTTTAAGATACACAAAAGTAATTGAATGTGGAAATAAAGTCAATTACTAATTTACAATCGAGATTCTATTTATTTAAAGCTCTATGTCTAACCTGAAACATATCATATCAGCTCTCTGGCTCTGATAATCTCAAAACTGAAGTTAAATTTATGTAATAAAAAGTTTTTTTTGCTGCAGCAGAAATACTAGCTGTTTACAAGATTAGCGTTCCTGTAGCTGCAGCCACCACTCAAACTTGGTCATGTCGTACTTCCTATTGAGTTCTTGAGCAAAATTATATTTTCACATTATTTCTCTAAACGGGGTTCAACAAATCGAAGTGAGATGAAAAGACGTTGAAGGGGTTATTAATTCATGGAAATCGATTAAAAAAAGTTTGAAAACGGAATATTGGCTTTTGAATGTTTGTTTTTTTGTTTGTTTTTTCCCCGTAAGACTGTTAGATCAAGAATGATCTTTTAGAACTTTTTTCACAAGTATACATCTCCCTGATGATTTCTGTTTACAAGTTTACAATGAAATCAGTGCAAACAATGGAGTTTTGAATTACCGGGGACTACTAAAAAAATCTTAAATTTGTGCTAAAGTTTGACCTGAAAGTCTCACGAGAACTTCCAGCTTGAAAATGAATAAAAAGTGTCAAATTTTCTAGAGCAAATGTCAAATAGACGCGGCAATAAAAAAAAAACATGGTGTTTTACCGAGGGATTGAATCAGCCTAATCTAGTTCCCAACACATCATCAATATTAGTGACAGGACAATGTCAAGATTTACAAGGGATGTAAGAGCTGTTTGGCTTTTAGTGCCATAGTAGCTTGTTTTGGATCATTGTCAGAGAATTTCAAATACCGTCATAGTTAATAAGGCTAAATGAAAATCAACACTTATTAATGAAATAAACTAGAACTGACGTCTTTTCGCCGAACGAAAGAGCTGCACGACCAAGACATCGCCAAATACCACTCTTTATAAAGTTGTAAACCAATATCTGCACAATCCTAATTCTAGTACACATCGAAATTCACTATCCACCGATGGACTCTGGTCAGATTATCTTGAATTGATGGGTCAGTCATGATGCATAAGAAGACGTAAGCGTGAAAAAGTCATTTGCTTCTGTATGCCGCTTCATCTTTGTTTTTGCTTTCTGCCCAATAGGCTCCACGGATACATCTTTTTTTTCTATGATATGCTTCTGAGCCGAGCAATAGACCGTGCATAATGTGTGAGGGAGGGTCAACGGCTCAAAACGACCTAAAATGTGTCGAAAAGACACGTCAGCACTCGTGATGCGGATAAAGTAGAAAGATAAGACTTGCTCAGTCACGTAGCTGGGGTATTAAGGCGTTCTAGGAGTAGGGAAACCGGAGTGGATCATTTTGTTGATCAACTTGTTGATTAGTTCGTGATTGCTTACCTGGGCAAAATTATTCCTTTCAGCCATTGTTTGTCTATTTACTCTGCACCCGGCAGAGATATTTCTCACGTCAGGAGCTTCATGGTGTCAAAGCATGTTATTATGTTGCGTTGCAACTACTACGTTTACTGTCATTATGCCGACCCTCAGCGAAAAATCCTCCATAAGTCTGGAAAGTAACAAGTATACTTATGATCCCCAAAACTTTTAGTACTTAAAGTGAAAATCAAGATTTAATTTAAACTTATTTCTTTTGTGTGTCTATTGATTCCACCATAGCAGATCCCGTAATATTTAAATAGCGACGAAGTGATTTCATGTTTGTCTTAAGGGTAAATTGTGGAAAAAAAATTTATTCCAATGCAAGTCTTAAATTTAATTGCAAATGTTTTCATAAGTTTAATACCGCCCAACTTGCATAATGGTGCAATTAACAACAACTTTTTTCAAAGTGCAGTTGTCAGGGATAAACGTTATGACATTTAAATTTATTTAGCGGACATAGAAAATAACAAAGCACAGGCTATCAAACACAACCTTTCTCTAGCTCCACATATTTGGCTCTTTCTTTTCTCCTCTCTCAATTCGATTACTATCAGTCTCACTGTCTAATCCACCCTCTCTCTGTTCATACATGTGTGATTGATTAATTGATTTCGACAACGTGTATGACATTTTATACAACGCCGTCATCCTTGTGTTACTTTCACCATCCCATCAAGTATTTCTGCACGGTTTTGCTAAAACCTTTTTTGGCATCTGAGAGGAGATAACGAGCAAATTACATGCCACTGCTAGCTGTAAATGCTAGATTAAGGTCGATTCCAATGCTTCTGATCAATTATTGAAAGGCTTCATCTTGAAAATTCAAATACCCTTACACCTAATAATACAAATGAAGGAGTACTAATAGTTAAGCAATGGGCAGTTCATATAGAGGTTGTCTGAACAACGGAAGAGAAGTCTGGGTTATGTTGTCGGTAGTAATCAGACCTAATATGACGAGTGTTTGATTGAATACCTTGGTTCAAAACAACAACGAAGAAGTAAGATTAATTAAACCCAAAATTGATGATAAAATCCCAATTCTATCGAATGACCTGTACAGTGTACCTGAGAGGCATCTGATCATTAGATTTTCATTAAATCCATTTGATTTCACATACTTAACCTAACTTTCATCCCATTTTTCAGAACAGTCTGCAAAGTTTCCTCTTGTATTGCTATCGGCTATCTTAGAGGTTTCTTTAATCTCACCCATGGCCTGAAGACAAAATTACTCGTACATCAGATGAGACTTTCCAACGAAAAAACAATACTGAGCAGAACACCTGTCTACTTTGACCTCAGGAAAATTCTTCCTAGGGCACATTTTTCCTAGGGAAATTATGAAGAATCAAATATATGAGGAACTGATACACTTATTTACATTGATATATACAAACTTTTTTTTTCCAAAATCTACGAATAAAATGGATGGGTGGACAAGTAATTGTCCTGCTTGATGACTCGATAAAGAAATTTCATGTGACCGATATTTCATGGCAGTATGCTGTGTTAGGGCAGATCAATGATTTATAAAAGTTATATAATAGATAAGCAACGTGTCTCAACTTGTTTTGGACAGCGATCACTAATAAGACAAGATTAAAAAAAGAAGAGAAGCGTCTATTGAAAACCTATACATGAAGGATTAGAAAAAAACAAAAACAGCAAAAACAACGTAGTTTCTAAACGTAAGACAGAGTAAATTTTCCAATGTACACATAAACAATAGCAAGCCATGATTTCACTGAATCCTAGGTCCATTCTTTTATTTCAAGTCATCATTAATTGATGTCAATTTTCTGAAACCCAGATGTCATTATTAAACGAAATTGCTAATCTTATTTGTTTGGATAATTTTCATCTACTTTTACTGTAAACTAATTCTCAACTATAATGTTTTGAAAAATTAAAGAATGGAACAAGTGCGTCATTTAGAACTGATATTATAGTAAGTTTTTTTCTTATTTTGTTAAAGATTGTGAGCGAATGATTCAAATAATCGTAAGTTATTCACCCCAATCAAATCGCATAGCGAGGTTAAAGATCTGATTTGTTCTTCTCTGGAAACAAACGGCCGATTTGATCTCGAAACAACTTTGTCTTATTTGCCGAGTACCTTCATGATCTCAAGAAAATGGTTTGCAGAGGTTTGAAATACTTTAGATGAATTTAGAAATTATTGAGAACATGAGCTCAAAAAATCATTTTTGGGTTTTGTCTGATGAGATTTCCAGAAAATATTATCTGAATACTGTGTTAAAATCTAGGCATATCTATTGAGTCATATCATGAACTTTTTGATAGTTTAAAAAGTTGACAAGTGAATAGTGATTATAATTAAAGACGACAATATGGAAAAAATATGGAAAAATGTTGATTTTCATGCAATTTGTGTATTTACAGAATCGCATAACTACAGGATTCAGGATATATACGGGGAGGCTGCACTTAACTCATTATTGACTGTACACGCGTAAACCAGTTCATGAATAAATGTAGGAAATGCGCTCCTGTTAACTCAGGTCCGTGACAAAACTGCAATAGCTCAAAGTCACGTAAGAAATATCGTGACATTTCAAACTGTTCATCAAATATTTCTGCAATCAGTGGAAAATGAATATGATATATATATATATATATATATATATATATATATATATATATATATATATATATATATATATATATATATATATAAACACACACACGAATAATAATGTTATCTTCTTACAAGTAATAGATGAGGATGAAACAACGATAAAGATTATTGAAAAAAATTTCAAGCAATTTCTCTTGAAGATGTTTACGATGATAGAGAGCTGGTAATTTGTTAAGATGCCTTAAATACAGCCATACACTCGTATCTATTCTGCCTGTTGAATTAATCTGCACCAATATTTTATGAATCTTCTTCAAAATGATAATATCTAATGTCATCCGTCAATTTTTGATCCTATTCACAACATGACTGTTCACTGCAGGATCAAGCTCCACATTGACAGAAGATGATTACTGCAAAGTTTTTACTTTATTCAATTTTGTGGATTTATTTACAGCTGAATACCCTAAGAATCGCTCGGTAAGTTCATAAAATGTTTTTTGACGGATATCCCCTATTTGATAAAACCCTCTGGCTGATCACATTGAAGCTAAGACTGAGGAGTTCTAGCAAATATTCCAAAACGCAACAGACGACTTTTTCCCATAAAAACATAATGATATTTGTTAAAACTAACATTTGAAGTGTTATTTTGGTCTCCACGGTACTAGAAAAGGTTTCCAAAGTAAAGAAAACTGACAGATACGTAATTTGGTTGACCAACATCAGCAGTACGTAGTTTGCTTTAAAAAGCACGAAGAAATTGTCGAGATTTGAATACGGGGAGCACAAAAATGTTTAATATGATTCTCTCAAATTTAGATGTTTTTTTAAAGATCATTCGTTCTCCTTTCAGAAATTTTGGAATGGTAATGTCAATGACATCATAAATATAATCTATTCTGACCATATTTACTCTTCGATTGAGCTTTTTTACATCTCATAAAATTTCGATGCTATGATCGTTCAGTTATTGACTGTGATGGTGAATTTCAATGTTCTTCACCAACGGGTAGCCGCTTCACCTATATTAGGGGGTGGAGTAAGCGTCACCTTAAAATCGTAAACTTGCTCGGTCCCCTTACCGTTATGGACACTGTCCACTCTCGGCTCCTTCTTTTCTTTCGGCAATATTCACAGCTCACCAGTTTATGCCAGGAAAATATAATATCTTCTCAGACATCTGCTTCTTTGCATCAGCCCTACCATTGCCACCAAGTAGAAAGTCTTGGCAGGAATTTACGGTTTCACCTTCTTTCTTAAATGTTTTAGACAGCACTCTGCTGTATCATGCGAAAAAATCATTCAATCGATGTTTTCAACGTAAAATGCTCAGGTGGCACTCTGAGGTACATCCTCATTGATGGAGCATAGGACCAAAGACTACGCTATCCGTCAAAGAAGTTGTTTTCCTACATGTCTCCAAATATCTCTATAAGACTGTTTGCAGTCGGTTGGACGGGGGAGTTATGATATCATTTAACAGGAATGATGTCATTAAAAGTTTTGACGTAATTACATGCTGTAGAATAATTCCAATTATGTTTTACCAGTTGTCAATAACATTATATGATACCCGATGTTCACACAGAACCCTTAGAAGCTAGAAATATCCATTTACGATCTTTATTGAGAGTAATCCTTATAATAATATTTTACAAATATAAAAATGTATTCGTTCGAAGCAAGACTAATTGCTCTTCTTCATTTTTCTTTCCATTTTAGCAACTCTGACCATAGATGTACTGGTTCTTGCTTCATTGTATAATAGCAACTGCCCACTAATACCCCCGATGGGTGGCTTTTGATCAATTATATGGATAACTATTTAATTTCTGCACACTTTGACTTAGGCTCTACAATTGCTAAGCACTTGTCAGGGGCCTATTGCCACAGGGTTAATATTCAGTGAGCAGTTGTCCCAGAGCAATCTTTCATAGTGATAAAAGTTTTTTTTCTTGATTCGAAGTACTAAAAGCAATTAAGAATATTCACGGATTGCTTATATTCTAAACTTATTCATGAAGTGTAGATAATCTCATAGATAGTGATTTTGCAATAGCATCAGTATTGTATACGACCATTGCATACCTCCAAGATTCACTCATGGAGATAAAACTTGGAATTTGAACAGAATATTTGACCCATAAATTTACTCAAGAGAAGACCATGCTCAAAATCCCATGGAGGGATCACAAGGAAAATCATTCTCAATGAAAGAAAATCGAATTTGTTTAAAAGAAAAAAGGTTTAAAACCAATGCACTGTCCCGATATCGACTTATATAGCTTGTAAATGGAACTTTACTAGAGGACTGGCCCTCAAACTAAGAATAATGGACCATGCATATGTGAGGACCGTGCATATGTGAGGACCATGCACAAAATATTATGGAGGGATCATAAGACACCACAGTATATCAGATAAAAGACAGGACTGAGGGATATCATGAAATCGATTAGTAAACTTACATGGCCTTTTGCTGGCCATTTTGTAAGACTACTAGACAACCGCTGCACCTTATGACTCACACATTGATTCCCGGAGATCATATGCAAACCTCTGACCAGAAGATTGCATGATGTGATGATCTAGATAAATCCAGGAAATATTGGCTCAGAAACACCCCTGATGGAGAGGCCTGGCGACTTTAGGGAAAATCTTTGCCCAACGACGGATGTATTTTGCTGCAGCTGATGAGGATAGTGGTGATGCTGATGATGATTTGGTTAAGACAACAAATACGCGTGAGTTCATAAATAATGATGTTTTTCTACCTATTTGGATACAGTTTTTCTGCTAATAGTCAACTTCAATAAACTTTAACTCTGGCTCGATAGTTGTTTTGCAATCGTCAAAGGAATATTTATTCCTAGGGGGCAGGGAGCAATTATCGAGAAGCACATTGACCTAGAACCTTTTTACAAACGTTGGTATCTTCATTATCTGACTCGTTTTTCAAGTGGTCATCAGTTCCGTACTTCTAATGTAATGATTCATCATTGCAAACTGCAACAGCAGCGGCCACAGACTTTTAGTTGATCTGAGAAAAATAAGAAGAAATAACGTATCCAGTTATCACCCCAAACATGGCATGTTGCCAGAACACTTTGGAAACCTAGCAGTTTATATTGAATAGATATTTTTTTATCTAGTAATGTACTGATGTTTTTGCTGTATCCAACTATTATATTGTCAATTTAGATGTTACATGGATAGGTCAACTCTATCTTATAAAGGGTAATGGGACTACAAATTGAACTAACCTGCACAGCTTTTCAAGACAGATACGAAGTCTAACGAAAAGCATATTGACATTCGGAATTAATGAAAAATATCCTTGAGAGTATAGTGATACCTTAATAGCTTTTAAAACGATTACATCATCCTTTTTTTTTTTTAAAAAGTTTGCGGAAAAATTATTTAGTCATCTTCCACTGAACATGGCGTCCTTCCAACTTTTTAAAGTCTCCAAAGTTTTCTCTTCGGATTGCAATTGCCTGCTGTCACCTTAATCTTGTCCACGGTCTGAAATGTTTTAGGGAAAAGTCAAAAGTTACTGGTATCCAAATCCGTGTGACCAACGCATTATATGGTTATATTTGTTCTCGTCTGAAATTGTGTTGAGACCAGGGGGATGACAGCTTGGCATCGGATTGCGATTACGTAAGAGGTCTTTCCATACAGTTTTTTAAAAATGCGAATAATTTGAGGTGAAGTGAGGTTCAGTTGCCCTAAGTAGGCTATAGTTTTTTCTGATATTGAATAGTTTGATACGTTGTAGACTAACTTCGTGGGAATTGTCAGACATTCATCGAACGATCAATAAAATCTAAATGTTCCCCGATGAAATAAATGATTTTGCAGTAACACAATACGTCAGTAGTTTTTTGTCCTCGATGTATTCCTTGTATTTAAAGATTTGAAGAATACGTGTATTCAAAAACGAAAAAATCTGTGAATTGAAAGATGTGAATAATCTATGTATTAGATGATCCATAGTTTCCAAAAATTTGAGGTTCTGTACATCAAAAAACTGGGAAAATCTGCGTATTGAATTATTGGGAGAATTCCCGTATGAAAAGATTTAGAAAATCAATGTATTACATGATTTGATGAATGTAATCAAAGATGTGAAAGATCCGTGGATCAAAAGATTGGGATATTCTGTGCATTGAATGCTTTTAAGAAATTATGAAAGGAAAGATGTATTGGATGATTTGAATTACTTTTGTATCAAAAGATCTGAAAAATCCTTGTATTGAATGATTTGAATAATATTTGTATCAAAAAATTTGAAGAATCCGTGTATTGAATAATTCAAAGTGTACATATATTGAAAAAAGTAAAGAATCCAAAGAGGGTAGGATTTGAATGATCCTTGAATCAAAAGATTGGAAAAATCCTTGTATTGAATGATTTGAAGAGTCAGTATATTAACAGATCAGGAGAATCCGTATTTTGAAAGATTTGAAAAAAAAATGTCTATGAAAAGATTTGAAAAATCCGTTAATTAAAAGATTTGAATGATGTGTGTATCAGAAAAAGTGAAGAATTCTGTGTATTGAATGATATGAAAAATCCGGGTTGTGAATGATGTTAAGAACCCTGATATAAGAATAGTGAAGAATCCTCGCTTTGAGATATTTGAAGGATCCTTATATCAAAAGATGTGATGGATCCGTGTGTTGAATTATTTGAAGAATCTGTATATCAACAGGTTTGAAAAATTTGTTTGTTAGAGCAATAATTTGAGATTTAAAGAATACTTATATCAAAGGAATAATCGAAAAACTAGATTACCAAAGTATAGAAACTTTCTTTCAGAATAAATGAATTTAAAAATCATCAAACTTTAGCATATAAACATATCACCATTAAATAGTATCATAGACCATTAATTGAAATTTTACAAATATACATATAATTTTCTTTGAAAAAAGTAACCTTTCATTTTAATTTATTCATTTGATTAAAAAATCTTTCCGTCAAAGACGAAATATTTTTCATTGAAAGAGAAAAAAAATTATTAATTGTTCTTGTCAGTTATATTTTGGTTAGTTGTTTATGTAAATATAATGGTTATCGTTGAGACTTTTACTCGTAAAGACTTCTGTAGCGATTGTTGCCAATGTTTTCAAATGCTGAAAACGGCGTATATCCTTCCCTGAACCCAGATATCATCAGATTTGTTCTTTGTCTAAACGGGAGAAGTGAGGAAAACGAGTGGGGTAGAATAATGATTTGATCAGTAAGACTCCTCAGTTAAATGACAAAGCAAGAATGCTCAAAGGATGAACTGAATAACAAGAATAATTGAGTGACAATGACAATTCTGAAAGACTAGGAGACAGATTGATATCAATGAATACCCTGTCATGTACAGGTTTTTTTCTGCTAAGTCAGCTATTATTTATGTAGTAGAGAGAAGAAACGATGAAACCTCCTCATATTTCTGAAGTAAAAACCTCCAAGTGCCTACGTCCAATAGAGCCAGCACGTGGAGATATTCACAGCAGCGCATGAGTTTTTCAGATATGAGGGTTGTTCAAAATAAAGTTATATGATCTGATTCAGTTAGAGAGACAGACAAGCAACATAGCAAGCACGGAGAAACAGAGGAACGTTAACAGATTCGAGCTATTTTCTTGCTGGGAGAATTGAATGAGAACAATCTACACCCGCAGGTTAAATAAAGAGTTCTGTTCTAAAACTCCCAAGAAGTTACCAACAAGATAGGAACCTCAAGATGGCTGATGGTCGTTACTATAAGAGCCAAGATGAGAACACTTGTTTGGAAGAATCATTACATGAGAATGAGAAAACCTCGTCGTCATGGTCAATATTTGGACAATTGTTGTGTCAGAATTCGAATTCAGTTAATTTCATCAAAGAATACTTAAGGTCGAAATACATTTTATTCAAGACATCACTGATAAACATCTTTACATTTTTAGAAATAACTAGATTCTGGAAAATTGATATTTTGTAGATAAATTCATGAAGATGAGCCCTTTTCTTAATGCTTCCTGAAGAGTCCAATATGGATCTTTCAAAATCCAGAGTAAATAAGTTCTTTACATAACCTCTGATATTTTTTAAAAGATTCGTGTTGCCAATCACTTTTGTGTTGCCAAATCTCTAAAGTCAATCTATATCATCTTTGAATTATTTTTAGTCTTCCTTGGAAGCAGGTCCTGACTTAGTGATTCAAAATTTTACATCGACATACTATTTTGGCATGTATTTACTGGTCTTATTTTGTCACAAATATTATTCTGTTTTTTACGAAACTTTCCTTTAGGGTAGTGATTAAATGACTCCGTTTTGGGTGGCCAGTAATACATTTTAAATTTTGGTTGTTCGTCACAAAAAATTGCCACGATAAACTGCACCAAAGTTCGAATATCATTTTTTCTACAATGAATCCACAACACAATGTATAATCAAATCTTATCCTTATACTACGAGGAACGTCAAATTTACCGAACTGTCTTGGTGAGGCATAGAGTATGAAAAATCAGTGACCAGTACTATTTATCATCTTCCAGTCGTTAGGGTTGCAATCCATAAATCCAAAAAGAAAAAAAAGCTGACCAAAATTGTTATGCCAACGGATGTCGACTGCTAGGCAAATCCATTCTGAAAACGTGGTACCAACATCAGCGAAACCAAACAAATGTGAATGTCAATTTTGCTTGGTAGCTGCCTTTTTTTCTACTTTTGAAAAAAAAAAAAGAACTTTAGTATGTTGACGCTATATTGACACACAGTCAGTATTTTCTGCTAATTTTCTGTTTTGGGGAATTGGGTTTTGCCAATCGATCTATTGTGTTTGTTGATGATGGGGCCATTTTACTTCACATGGGTCAATGGTGCATTTGACTATCAAGATCATTATTAGTGACTTATATTTTTACACGTATTTAAAGTAATACCAATGTCTAACTATGGATTTCATAAAATAAAAACTCCCACCCAAAAATTTCAGCATAGGTTTACATTGTTTTTTCAAGTTGGTCCGACTGGTTATGAATATATAACACATACAGACAATTCCTATGCAGCTGCATGGATGGAAGATTTAAACAATTGCTTATTATTATGTCAACGAAAAATTGATTTTTTATTCCCTTTAAATCGGGTTTTTAGAAAGCAATTTCTGTTCGTATTTTTCATTGCTCACTCCAAATACGGCATTATACTAAAAGAAGTTGCACACGAAACGTTTTCTATCGAGTGCTCATTATCAAATGGAAAGATGATAAGACAACACAACACAGTACATTGACATCAAGGGATAGGAGTCTGAGATATCATGAAATGAATTAGAAAACTCAAATGGCAATGGGCTGGGCAGGATACAAAATGTCAGCCAACCACCCAACATCATGACTCACAACGCAGATACCAAGAGATCATACGCAAGATTATGTCCGACAATAATACGATGGTGTGACGAGCTAGATGAATTTAGGAAGTAATGGCTCCGCAGTGCCCACGAAAGCGACGTTTGGCAAATCTTGTGGATGTTCTTTATATAACGACGTACGCAAAAGGATGCTTACTTGGAAAATGCAAAAAACGAATCATGTGATCTGTACTCAATAATAATCTATTTGGCTCTACATTTTTGCCAACCACTACCCATATAATCATGGCTTATTCGTAAATCGTGACAGCTATCAAATGATAATAAAAATAGTAGCATAGTGGAAAGTTTATCTTCTATTTCCTATCTGAACTGGTGTTCGTAGAGTAATGACCAGGGAAGTAGCAAACACAGTGATAACACAGTGCAACTCCTCACTTCCTTTGCTTTAGGGCAACAAATGTTACTTCTTTATAGATTATGTCTTATTAGTATCAGTCGAGTATGTTTGTCATTCCTTTCACATGTCACTGTTGCTACAAGGACAGAGGTAATTAGAAATCTAATTATCTTCAATTAAACATCGGTTGAATTTGCATATTTTCAATCACAGAGTAAGGGGCAGAATTACATATTAATTTCATTATCTACCACAAAAGCTATTTTTAAATGGAATGATGGTCATTTTCTATTACTATTCAAATATAAGCAATCAGAAAATAAAACTCACTACCCAATCACGTTCGAAGTTGTCATGATGATGATGATGATGATGATGATGAGGATCATGATGATGATGAGGATCATGATGATGATGATCATCATCATCATGATGATCATGATGATCATGATCATCATCAATATTCTTTGAGCGTCCGTGGACATCAACCTTCTCGAGGAGAAAATAAGAATCCAATACATCATAAAATTGGGTAAAAAAAACTCAAATGGCAATAGGCTGGCCATGTTGGAAAAATAACAGACAATTGATGGACATTGCAATTCAGTACATGGATCCCCAGGGTATCACATACGCAACCGAGGCTGGCAGAGTATTCGATCTATACAAAATCAGAAAGCACTGGCTGGATGACGTTTACGATACAAAATTTTGGCGAATCCCAGGGCGGGTGTTTGTTCAACGAAGAATGTTAAGAGACTGATGATGATGACTGAATGAACAGAGAATAAGCAACTGTGAATGCTGTTGGAAACTCATTGCAAATTGAACTTTTGACTAAAAATGTATAAGGTTGGGACGTTCTTGAAAGCCAAAATAATTTTCGCTTAATGAGGAGTAAATGTTCTTGTTTTCGCCCTTCTGGCCCATTTGCATGCTTGATACATAGATAGCCAACCAGCTTGACCAACTTAAAAACTGATTGAAAGTTTGTTCGTCGACAGTTCTAGGGATACCTTTGCTTTCATTATAGACGTTTATTGCATGAAATGTAATAATGAAAATGAAACCAAACGAAGTGGCACTTACCTCTCTGTCCATTTCTGGAAACTCAGAGAGAGAGAGAGAGAGAGAGAGAGAGAGAGAGAGAGAGAGAGAGAGAGAGAGAGAGAGAGAGAGAGAGAGGGGGAAAACAATCCGATTGATGATGGGAAAATTATTATAAAAAAGACAAGCGCATGTAAAAACCTTTAACCAAAGTGTAATTTGAGGAACTGAGTTTAGTAAGATCCTGGGATATAGGTAAATTACTTAACTCAAGATCCGTGACAGATGTTGTATATTAATATTGTTGTTGTTGCTGTTTCTGCTGTTGCTGTTATTGTTGTTATTTATATTGAACAAGTGTGGCCATTAGAGATAGTGAACGGTTGTACCTTCTTTTTATACGTACGTGTCTTCATGTGTTTTATGCTTGTGATTTGGTCCTTTGTTTGTTTGTCCTTGTGCTCATGGCTACACTGTTCTGCGAATAGATTTCAAAATTGGTATCAGTGAACTACTAAACACCTTCTACATATTTTTTTCTATCTTTGATAGAAAGTTTTTTTACCCTAATCTGAAAGAATTATTAGTAACTAGATTTTGCCGTGATCGATACAAGTATGGCAATTTTCTAAGAGAGTTCACAGTTATATGTCTGCCGTGGGACAGTTTGTGCATGAAAAAAAAAAAGCATTGGCAACGTGAAAAAGGTTTATACGACGGATCAATCAGTTTTGATAAAAATAATGGCTTTCAGGTTTTTGAAGAGGGATAGAGCTACAACACAGTTACAATACTCAAAAAACCTTCACTTTCAATTCATCATTGAAGAACTGAAAATGTTGATTTACTTTTCTCTATCTGCTGATTCAAATATCGTTGTTCATGTGTTTATGATAAGCTGAGACCACTGATATTGGAAAATCATTTCATATAGATTTTCTCAAAAAATAAACAACGAAAAAAAACAAAACAAAACACTGAGAAGGTATTGAATTCCTGAAAAGATTATGCTAGATTGGAGCAAGAAATGTTTAAATACATTGTCTCCTATGAATATGGAAATAAGCTTCATTGTGAATATAAACATGTTATGGAACATTTTTTCATGAAATTTCTATAAAATATCGTTTGAATTTCAGTGTTTTCAGATTTAATGTTTTGTTTTCACCAGACAACACCGGTGGCCTAATCTATTTATCTATCTATCTATCTGTCTGTCCGTCTGGCTGTCGCTATATATATATATTCCCCCTCTCTCTCTCTTTTTCACTCTCTTTCTCTCTCTCTCTCTTTCTCCCCCCTCTCTCTCTCTCTCTCTCTCTCTCTCTCTCTCTCTATATATATATATATATATATATATACATATTCAACTCAGTTCAAATGAATATCTAAGCATTACACTTATGTGTAACACTGGTATCTCGATATTCAATCATATTATCGTGCACAAAAAGATACAGCTTTTAAGATGATTACTAATATATCAAACCTGTATGCCACGGTTCCATGTCTTTGATTCCTATATCTAAGAACTTTTTTTTTCCATTTTCCAATATTAACTTGGATAAGCAGAAATATTTTTCTTTGTAATTAAATGAACAGGAGAACAAATTTCTACGTGAGTCACGAACCAAATGACGTTGAATATCCTTTCAACGTGAGCTGTCTTGCAAATCAAACAAAATAAAGGATCACTCAGATGGTGAATTATCTAACACCAAACGTTGGATATCAAGATTGAAATTGAAATTCTGAAATTGGCACATCTTCAAACACACATACACACACATGTGCGTGCGTGCACACACACACACACACTGACATACACAAACACATGTATATATTCTGCGAAAATCTGTCAAATATCGCCTCATAAGTTGTCAACTGATTAATTGAAAATCGCATGACAAGTTGCAAGGCGTCAAAACCTTTTTTTCAGAGCATAGCAAAATGAACATACATCAAAATCATATTCCATCAATTCCAAATAATTGAAAAATGTGGAGCTTACATTATTAACAACAAATAATTACAAATATGTAAAAAGTATATATATACATGTGTATATATATATGTATATATATATCCACTTTTCTGCGTTGTTTCTTTATTTGTTGTCGATATAGTGAGCCCTATACTATCAATTTATGCATACATACATACATACATACATATATATATATATATATATATATATATATTAGCAAGGAAAATATAGAATAGCTACGATAATATTTAATCCATTGTTTCTAAACTGTTAATTTCTTCACAGTTTATAGTTTAGGGATATGTCTTCATTGGAAATCATAAGCTTCTATGATAACCAAAATGTACTATTAGTTTGAAAAACCTTGACATCAGAAGATAAGGAACACCTTTTTATAGATATTGAAAAAGAATCACTACAAAATCTGTATCTAAAGTTGCAGTCCCTGTTCTTTATGATTTGTGAGCAACTGTTTTCGTGTGAATCGATTATTTGATTTATCAATATTTGTTTTTTTTTTTTTTTTGCAAAGTTCTGTAATGATCATCTTTCATTCAATTACAATCTCTTCCAATCGATTATTCGAATTTTTTTTTCCGAATTTAAACATTGGACACACTCAGTATTGTCTTTCCTGGATTATGAAGCTCTTGACTTTTTGGACGCATCATAAAGTGCAATATCAAGCAATGAAATTGGTCGCAGGTTCTCAACTAAATGGGTATGTGGAACAATTAGCTGTCAGAGATGTCTTTTTAGATTTTGACATTGACTTCCCAAAGCAGTCATGTCACAGAACAACGCCAGCTGAAGTAATGATGCCCTAAATCATCACACAATCACCATCAAACTTAAGAATTGCTCTAACACATTGGAAAGCCAGCCTCTTCCTAATCTACGTCTTACAGTCCTTTCGGACGTTTCATCATCGGATCCCAGTCGAAAATGAACTTAGTTCCATTTTAATAGAGTCCAAAGAACATACTCTGTAGCATCCTAAAGGTATACTTTTTGGTACTTACGACTGATGATTGGGGAGCTCTCCGTAAGGGTCCGAGATTTCAATCCAGCATCGGCTTCTTGATGGGAAACAACTAGTATAGGGGGATTATAAAACGTACATATCGCTTTACATCTTTATTGATGATAGGTTTTGTTAATTTCTGATGGTGAGAAAAAAAAGTCAACAAATTACGCCAGCTGGGATTTGAACCTTGCTCGTCTGTTCTATTCCCTGTTGTATTTCTCTCTTGGCTATGCTGCCCCCTCTAATAAGAGTAAAAAGAGATGATAATGGTGGTTCATCTACAAACTGTCTTCGATTTTATACAACTTGACAAGGTCAGGCTATAAAATGACACTCAGACGTCAAACGGCGTAGCCTAACAGAAGTCAGGAGTCTCAGACTAGGCTCAGACGACATGACAAATGCTTCTGTTATGTTTGAGCGAACGTTTCTTCGTCTGTTTGATTGGCAGTTGGCCGGGTTTTCCTGACAGATTCGCTTGCTTGACGAGTGGCCAAGCACTGTTGAAGGTCTGACTGCAACTAAGATGGTTAAAGGTTAGCGCTACAAACTCAAATGTTTTTTCCAAACGAATCACAATGTTTCTGGTTGTGTTTGAATGCTACACATTGCTATTTAGATGATTTTTCTCAGAATATACACAATTCCACTCATATTATGACGATAGATTGAATTATCAAATTTTCGTAATATTTCCTATGTACAAAATTTACAAGTTCAGAGTTGCATTTTATTTATCAATAATATGTATTATATCTCATATATATATATATATATATATATATATATATATATATATATATATATATATATATATATACGTATATATATATGTATGAATTTTGAACTGAACTTTCACCGTCAATACAACGGTACAAATAACTCATTCAACTCCAAATTCCCACTCTAATTCTTTTTAATGCAGACAGTTATATTATTGAAGAATGGATGTTTGATTGGGCAGATTATAAACAGCATTATATGGAAACTCTATCTTAAATGATAGCCCGATGTATAATCATTTTATCTGATCATATATCCATTTTTCAATGACATAATGGTCTGCATTGAAAGAAACATATAGACCAGATTTGACCATGAGTGAACAAAATGAAAATTTGAAGGTAAAACAGTTATTTGAGCTTTTTCAGTAGGAGCAGCTGTTTAGCTCTATAATGCAAGCAACACTACTTTGGAGTGGTTCGTTTCTGTACATATATATATATATATATATATATATATATATAGAGAGAGAGAGAGAGAGAGAGAGAGAGAGAGAAAGAGAGAGAGGGTTAGAAAAAGATTAGAAAATGTGTTATATTATGTTGAAACTTTTATTCGCAAAGATCTACCGTTTTTAGGCATTGAACATATCATTTGACTTGGACAACATGATTACAATGGACGATTAGAGAATATTTTATGCTGCAGAAATTATTTCAATACGAGTTCATATATGATATTATGCAATTAATAATCTTTCAGTCAGTTTATATATCCATTCAAGAAAAAATGATAATCTGAGGGTGAAACTAGAGGATATCTGAATAAAAAGAAGGATTGAGACCGTACAGACCGCAGGTCTGCTAGGATCCGCATGGATACAGTCGAAAGTACTAGAAATATAAGGTCTATGATACTAAATGTGAGCAGTAATCTAACAGAGGAAGGAAAAGGGAAGCAGAGATGAGAACAGCACTGGTATGATAGGCAAAGGAGAAAAGTGATTTGGGCTGGGGACCTGAGCAGACTCAGCCTTCAGGAATGACCATCAGACAACTGGTGTGAAACTGTAAACCACAGTATTACTATGGTCAACAAAATGTGGAGGGGAAGGCTAGAAACTTGATGAAACTTGCTGTCACTCAACTTCCAGCAGTAACCACCAGGGCAACTGGTGTGAGATTGCAAATAATAATAATAATAATAATAATAATGTGTTTCAGGGTATTTAAGATTTTTTCAAATCGAATTTAAATTTTAACTTAGAAACGGAGTTGCTGATACTTAATGATTGTTGCTCCATCCTTTAGCTTTCATCTCTAGATTTTCAGTCATTGAAAAAAAGGAGATGTGCAAAAATAGCAAAGAGGAAGCAGGTTACTCGATGCCTTCAGAGGCCTGCAATACAGTCTTTCAGCAATTTCTCTCTTTGGAACCCATACAACCACTACCACAACTATGCAAGGCTGGATTAAGACAATAATAGGCCCAAATAACTCTTGGGCCAACCATATTGAAAATATCCGAGACATGAACTAAATTCACTTTGAAACTAAGACATAGTGAAGATAGTTTCTTGGTAGGGATATTTATATTAAAATGTAAGCATAGTCATAAGATGTACGCAAAATTTTCAAAATAAACACATTTATTTGATTTATAAGAAAACCTTTTAATCATGGTTCGAAGGTTATTGTAGGAATACAAATAACTTTTTTTTTTTTAAGAATTCCCAAAGGTTGCTTTATTACTGATGAACAAGCCATTAAACAAACAAAAAAAAAGGAACAGTCCCCAAACCTAATAACATCACTATTGACTCAAAAAATCCAGTCATGTCAACATCAAAAGATTAGTCATCACATTCAACATGCCTATGATAGAGTGTAATTCCTGAAGACTGGGAAACAGCAATCATAATGTTTTTACATATGAAAAGGAACCAGAAAAATCTAATGAAAAATTATAAGCCCACTCAACTGCATGTACGAATTTTGACAAAGTAATCACCAAGCGAATCAGTAAGAGCTACTCAACTACCTCAACCAAACTCTTCAAAGCCTGCATCGTGCTGACCTTCCGAAACCTATACCGGGAAGTTAGGAATCGGAATAAACGGCAAATGCATAAGTAACTCCAGATTTGCTGACAACATCATCCTTCTGGCAAAACACCAACTCGATCTTTGTGTAATGCTTGACAAACTGAAAGAAAAGTGTAAGGAAGTTCAACTTGACATAAACTCCAGTAAAAGAAATGTCATGCGCACAAAACATGTCGGAAACAAAGACACAAAGATCTAAATCAGAAACGCAAATTTAAAAATAGTAGATCAATACATCTATCTCGAAAGACAAAAGTCCATGAAGTCTTCCCAGAAAAAAAGGCACCCTAGGTTGGCAAGCTTTTGGTAGAGCACGCTCGATCTCTAAGAACGAGAAAATCGTATTAGCCCTAAGTAGAAGGGTTACAATGAATACATCTTTCTGATACATACATATGTAATTGGAACATAAACTTTTCAATAAATTAAACTCAAACTGGAAACGATGCAACTTGCAATGAGATAATCAAAGTCAACAACACATAGAAAGATCGGTTGAAAAAGAGAGCTTAAAATCATATTGTAGGTTTTTGTGCTCCACTTATCGAATTGTCTACTATCTGCTTATGTTTTTAAAGCAAATTGTTTCGCTGATAACATCCCCACTAACACCCAAACAAGTATCGGTTAGTTTTTTGGTACTCTAAAAATATTTTTTTGTGCTTTGAAGATAGAAATAACTTTTTCAAATCTAAGTTTCAAACAAATACGATTAGGTTTCAATATTTTCGGGCAAGTCATTTGCTACCTCAGGAATTACATGTTGAATGATGATCCCAATAGTCTTAGATCTGATGTAATCACTGAAGGAGTTCTACTAAATGCTTCATAGGGATGATCTATCATAAAATATTTCGTTAACTAGCTTCTTTTTCCTCTTGCTCTTTTTCTTGTTGTTGTTGTTGTTGTTGTTGTTGTTGTTGTTGTTGTTGTTGTTGTTGTTGTTGTTGTTGTTCTTCTTCTTCTTCTTCTTCTTCTCATTCACACCAGTTAATTTATGACTGTGAGATTCCTAAGGGCTTCAACATTCTTCTCATCTTTCCCTCATCTATCACCATAAAGCTGTATCGTTTCCACCAATGATTGCATGTTGCTGCGGTTTATTTTCTTCTTCGTTCCTTTCCTCTCCTCTTTTTTCTTTTAGGCCACCGCTAACAGCTTGTACCGGAGACCTAATATTTGTAGCACTTTCCCCAGTATCCATACTGTTTCAGGCAGTGCCGTGGTCTGTATAGTTCTGATCCTTCCATTCATTCATGTTATCCAAATCTCAAGTGTCTTTAGTACGGTTCCAAGTGCTCTTACCATAACATGTTCAATATCTTTTTCAGCTCTCTAGCCAGGTATTGGTTTTTCCCAGTTTTTTACTCTTTTTCGATTTTGTGCTTTGGTCTGCAGGCGCAACTGCATCTATTATTGGACATGTTCCCCTCTTTTTCTCAACGATCACTACGTCTGGTCCTCTCGCTCGGATGGTGGTCAGTTTGGATATCAAATTCCCTAAGTAACTTGATTTCCATTCTTTGTCTCTGTTTTGTGCTGGTACCACTATTCTACACGGTAAAATTCTATTCGTTTGCTCAGTTCCCACTATACTGATCTCGGTACTCTATTGTGTTTTTGTTTATACTACTTCGAGGGCTAGTTGACTACATTCACCAGATAAGTGGTTTACGGTCTCATTCTTTTCCCCACATCTGTGTTCTGTCAATTTTTGCTTTGATCAAGTTTGACCTGATCCATCGTTTTGGGCTGCTATAATGAGCAATTCTGTTTCTCTCTTCATATTTTTTCGTAGCCATCTTAACGATCTCTTGCTTGCCACATCCTGTATCCATCCTTTCAATTCTCCGAATAGTATTTTTTGTTCAATTTTTTCATTCTGTGCTTGCTGTGCTGCTTCTGGAGCTCTTTAGAATGTTTTCGCCGATTGCATCACATTTGAGAACTCCCAGGTATTTCTATTGTTTTTGTGTGGTCAGTGCTCTAATCATTTTGTTTTTCGGGAGTTCAATTCCTTCTGCTACGGCAGGCTTTTTTTGCCATTTCCATTATTGCACATATTTTTCCATTCTGAACTCTATCCCAATGTCACTGTACCACTGTATCACTTCACTTTGCTGAAGATCGTTCTGAGGTCACCCTGTCCCTTGCAAATAGTTCTATGTCGTACATGTACATTATACCTTTCCCTCTGATTTAGAGGAGCAGTGTCCTTTGTTGTTTTTCAAGATTCTGTTGATTGGTGCCATAGTTTCACACATATTGATGGGGACAGAGAGTCCTCCTAGAAGATTTCCTTTTTTATACTTACCTGTGCTAAATTTTTCCAGTAGCTGCCGTGTCTAAAATCCCGCCATGGGGTCATTGAATTCGAATATTCTGATGAATTCGAACTAAATCATATCATATGCTTTTGCACCGTCTATCCATTTCATAACAATTTTCCCCCCTTTTTTCCATATTTTAGGACCTGAAGCAAGACATTGGTTCCTCTTCTGCATCCTGTCTTTTTCTTCTCTTCTTTCAATATAATTATATGCTCTTCCAACAAAGGAATAGCACACTTTGGAGGACGATGATCATATGCATAAGTGAATATATCGCTTAAATTCAACCTTCCTAACTGTCCAGTCCTGCTGGGCGGTGAGTAGATGCTAGCCTCTGGGTCTGAAGCGAAGGTTTGATTTATATATATATATATATATATATATATATATATATATATATAGGTATTGTATCGGCTATCTGTCCTGGCAGCATTTTCCGAATCAGTCGTAGACACATGATTGGTCAATAATTGCTTGCTTTGTCCCGTTTTCAAAGGTCCTTGGGGATGTTGATGATTCTGCATCTGATCATCCATTACTGAGACCTTACCTCCATTTAGGCAACTTTGGAGTGGGTCAATAAACTTATTGTGTAGTGTGATGAATTTCCTAAACCAATATTTGCAGATATCATCTGGTCCTGTTGTTTCTTAGATTGCTTTATTTGACAGTATTTTTCAATATGGTTTAATTTAGTACTATTGGTCCCCTATTGTCCATTCCTGTGACTTCTTTTTCTATTATCTAACCATCTTGGGCTTTGTTTTGCATCCTTTGGGTGTCCCCATAGCTATTCCAGAAGATTTTGGGGCATCTGGCATTGTGTTCTGTCTTTTTCTTCTGTTCAGATCCTGGAAATACTTTTTTTTGTTGTTGTTTTGGAACAATCAGTTCTGCGTTTATATTGAGCAGTCCTTGGTCCCTGTCTCTTCAGCCTTGCTTCTAAGGATTATTCTTCTCTGGTGTACCTCTACCACGGCTGCAGGGATAACTTCTTGTCTCATTTTGTATTTGTCCCATTGTCCTACACTTGGTCTATTCATGTATGGTGCATTTTTCAGTAGTCATTCATTTCACTGAAGTTGTGACATTGTCTTAGTAATCTTGTTTCCCGTTGTGTTTCCCCTTCTATCAATTATCTTTTCCATTTGTTTTTTAAAAAAAATATCCGTTACCATTTTCGCTCAAGAATGGATTGAGTTGCTGAGCTCCATTACCCCCTTCCATTTGATATGCTGTAGAAAGCAGTAAACATGTTCAGTTACTTCTTTTAGTTTCGTTCTTTTATTGTTCCTACAAGTAGGCAGGGTTGTTCTTTTCTTTCTGAATAATTTCTTTCAAAGTTAACATCTGAGCATTTTCTTCTTTCTTTGGATTGTCTGAATCAATCTCCGGTGTACGCCTTTCTTCAGGGATTTTTTTCTGTTCTTTTTATTTTTTTCCATTTTTTTTTTATCCAATATGCATAACCAATGCATCTTCATAATAGTCACTGATAGAGCTGAAACATGGAACTCAACTAAGAGTCGGACCCGCAAATTGAAAACTATGCAACGTGCATATGAGAGAATTATGCCGGGCCTCACATGGAGAGACCATAAGACAGCAGAGTACATCCAGGAAAGACAAGAGTCAGGGTCATCATAGAATCCTTTAAAAATCACAAATGGCAATGGGCTGGCCATATTGCAAGAATGGCAGACAACCGATAGACATTGCAACTTACGATATGGATCCCCCGAGGTCACATGCGCAACTGAGGCCAGAAGAATATTAGATGGAGAGACGAACTAGACAAATTTAGAAAGTACAGGCTCTGCAACGCCCATGATAGGGAAGTGTGACGAATCCTTGGGAAGGTTTGTGTCCAACGACGGACGTTGAAAGTCTGATGATGATGATGTTTTTTGCATTGAGGGGTTTTCTTTCGGGTAAACAATTTTTTTTCTTTTCGTGTCCCATACCAAATCTCTTGTAGTTCTATATCTGGGAGCCATTTGTTTTTCAGAATTTGTTTCTCTCAATCATCCAGACGCTGGTTTGATAACACATGGCAGATTTTCCCTTCCATATTTTGAGCTTGCTTTCCCTTCTGCACTGCATAGACGTTTTGCTTTTGAGGGTGCAATCCATTACTGACCTATTACCCTCCATTATCCTCTTTCTCTTCTTGTTCTGGCTAAGGTGGGGAACAAAGTCAACTGATTATGCATTTGAAAATGCAGTTCCTATCGGACATTCATTTTGCATAAGATGAATCAATTTGTCATGAGGGTTTTAGAAAATAATTTTACATAATGATTTATTTCACATACTTGACTTGCTCCTTAGACATTCTGAGAGGAATCAGTAAGAGATGTTGATCTGAGAGTGATTATTCCTGTAAAGTGGGGAAAAGTAAAAAAATAGATAAAAAAAGCATCTTTGCCGAAAGTTAGGTAGTTCTACCATTTCATTAAAGTAAATCAGCTGAACGGCCATATCTATTTATTTAATTCCTAGTTGGTGCTGGGACCTGTCACCTATTCTCTCCCTCCCTATAAAACTGTTAGTACTTTGATAATTGAAAAGGCTTGACAGGTCATACCAGAGAGGAAAATAATTCAACTGAATATTCCCACGAAAAAGCGGTTCCTATGAGATATTAGTTTTGCATAAAAGGAATTAGTCAAATTATATTAAAAAACAATCTTAGCCGTAATGTGGGTGCTTACACCTGTTATTACAATCGTCATCATCATCATCCTTCTTTTCCTCATTATTATTATTATTATTATTATTATTATTGTTATTATTATTATTATTATTATTATTATTATTATTATTATTATTATTATTATTATTATTATTATTATTATTATCATTATTATTTGGAATCTCACACCGGTTGCCTGGTGGTAACCGCTGGAGTTTGAGTGACAGCAAGTCTCCTCAAGTCTCCAGCCCTCCTCTCCTAGTACTCATAGGTCGCAGTAATTCTACGATTCACAGTTTCACACCGGTTGCCCAGTGGTTATCGCTGAAGGCTGAGTGACAATAAGTCTCCTCAGGTCTTCAGCTAACGTCTCCTCCCTCTTTCGCATATCATGACAGAGCTACGATTCGTTGCAGTACTTATATCTCTAGCACCTTCCTCAGTATCCGTGCAGTTCCCAGTAGTGCTGTGGTCTGTACGGTCTCTATCCTCCCCCAGATCCCAATCTCCTCCAGTCTTTCCCTCAGCGTTTTGGGGACGGTTCCTAGTGCGCCCACTATGACTGGTACTACCCTGGTTTTCATGTTCCACATTTTCCTTAACTCCCTTGCTAGGTCCTGGTATTTTTCCCGTTTTTCACCCTCCTTCTTTTTTACTCTATGGTCTGCAGGTACAGCAACGTCTACTATTTGGCAGGCCTTCCTTTTTTTGTCTACTATTACTAAGTCCGGTCTTCTTGCCTGGATGAGGTGGTCAGTTTGGATGTCAAAGTCCCACAGTAGTTTGTGGTTGTCATTCTCCAAAACTGCCTCTGGCTTGTGCTGATACCACTTTTCCCCATGGTTGAATCCCATTTGTTTACTTAGTTTCCAATGTATCATCGTTGCTACTCTATCGTGTCTATGCTTATACTCCTTCTGGGCGAGTTGACTACATTCACTAGTTATGTGGTTTACTGTCTCATCTCTTTCACCGCACATGCGGCATATACTGTTTGTCTGTGTTCTGTCGATTTTTGCTTTTATGTAGTTTGTCCTTATGCTTTTGTTTTGGGCTGCCATGATGAGCGATTCTGTTTCTCTCTTAAGGTTTCCCTTTCGTAACCACGTCCATGATTTCTCGTCTGCTATGTCTTTTATCTGTCTTTTAAACTCGCCGTACAATTTTTTCCCTTCCTATCTTTCTTTTCTTGTTTGCTGTACTGTTCCATTGTTTTCTACTTTATTGTTTGTTGCACTATCTCTTGCACTCTTCATGATTTCTTCACTATTTGTTTGCACATATCCTTCTAGGACTGTTTTAGCTCTCTGGACACAATCTTCTATGCTGATGAGCCCCCTGCCACCTTCTTCTCTCTTAACGTATAGTCTATCTGAATCATCTCTAGTGTGTAATGCTTTATGCATCGTCATAAGTTTCCATGTTCGCCTATCCATTGATTGATTGTATTATCATTAGCAATCTCACACCAGTTGCCTGGTGGTAACCGCTAGAGTTTGAGTGACAGCAAGTCTCCTCAAGTCTCCAGCCCTCCTCTCCTAGTACTCATAGGTCGCAGTAATTCTGCGATTTACAGCTTCACACCGGTTGCCCAGTGGTTAACGCTGAAGGCTGAGTGACAATAAGTCTCCTCAGGTCTTCAGCTAACGTCTCCTCTCTCTTTCGCATATCATGACAGAGCTACGATTCGTTGCAGTCCTTATATCTCTAGCACCTTCCTCAGTATCCGTGCAGTTCCCAGCAGTGCTGTGGTCTGTACGGTCTCTATCCTCCCCCTAATCCCGATCTCCTCCAGTCTCTCCCTCAGCGTTTTGGGGACAGTTCCTAGTGCTCCCATTATGACCGGTACTACCCTGGTTTTCATGTTCCACATTTTCTTTAACACCCTTGCTAGGTCCTGGTATTTTTCCCTTTTTTCACCCTCCTTCTTTTTTACTCTATGGTCTGCAGGTACAGCAACGTCTACTATTTGGCAGGCCCTCTTTTTTTTGTCTACTATTACTAAGTCCGGCCTTCTTGCCTGGATGAGGTGGTCAGTTTGGATGTCAAAGTCCCACAGTAGTTTGTGGTTGTCATTCTCCAAAACTGCCTCTGGCTTGTGCTGGTACCACTTTTCCCCATGGTTGAATCCCATTTGTTTACTTAGTTCCCAGTGTATCATAGTTGCTACTCTATCGTGTCTATGCTTATACTCCTTCTGGGCGAGTTGGCTACATTCACTAGTTATGTGGTTTACTGTCTCATCTCTTTCACCGCACATGCGACATTTGCTGTTTGTCTGTGTTCTATCAATTTTTGCTTTTATGTAGTTTGTCCTTATGCTTTTGTTTTGGGCTGCCATGATGAGCTATTCTGTTTCTCTCTTAAGGTTTCCCTTTCGTAACCACGTCCATGATTTCTCGTCTGCTATATCTTTTATCTGTCTTTCAAACTCGCCGTACAATTTTTTCCCTTCCCACTTTTCTTTTCTAGTTTGCTGTACTGTTCCATTGTTTTCTACTTTATTGTTTGTTGCACTATCCCTCGCGCTCTTCATGATTTCTTCACTATTTGTTTGTACATATCTATCTAGGACTACTTTAGCTCTCTGGACACAATCTTCTATGCTGATGAGCCCCCTACCACCTTCTTTTCTCTTAACGTATAGCCTATCTGTATCATCCCTAGGGTGTAATGCTTTATGCATCGTCATAAGTTTCCTTGTTCGCCTATCCATTGATTGGAGCTCTTCCTTTGTCCATCCTAGGAATGGTCCTGTATACCTAACTACTGACACAGCCCAGGTGTTCATTCCTTTTATTAGATTTCTGCTATTTAATTTGGTTTCTAATATTTTCCTTATCCTTCTGAGGTATTCTCTCTTAATTTTCTCCTTCATCTCTTCCCGTTTTATCGTGTCACATTCAAGGACACCTAGGTACTTGTATCGGTCTTGTGCAGTCAATGCCCTAATCTTGTTGTTGTCCGGAAGTTCAATTCCCTCAGTCATTGAAAGCCTTCCTTTGTGCATCACCATGATTGCGCATTTTTCAATCCCAAACTCCATCCCTATGTCCTCACTATATTCCCTCACTTCGTTGAACAGAGTCTCAAGCTCTCCCCTGTTTTTTGCAAACAATTTAATATCGTCCATGTACATTAAGTGGTTGACCTTTCCTTTTGTTTTAGAGAAGTGGTATCCTTTGCTGTTTTTCAGGATTCTGTTAAGCGGTATCATTGTTAGAACAAATAATAGTGGGGACAACGAGTCTCCTTGGAAGATTCCCCTTTTTATCCCTACCTCGGCTAGTTTGTCCCCTGTGGCTGTCAAATCTACTTTCCAGTCTTTCATTGAATTACCAATGAATTTAACCACCGGTTCACTAATTTTGAACATTCTAAGGCATTCGAGTATCCAGCTATGTGGAATCATATCGTATGCCTTTTTGTAATCTATCCATCCCATTGCGATATTCTTTCTCCTTTTCCTTACTTCTTTTAAGATCATCTGGTCTATGTAGAGTAAATCGTTTGCCCCTTTGGTTCCTATCCTACACCCTTTCTGTTCTTCTGGTAGTAGCCCCCTTCTATCCATTGATATGTATATTCTCTCTGCTATTTGCCCGGTCAGGATTTTCCACATAAGTGGTAGGCAAGTGATTGGTCTATAGTTGCTTGCTATGTTCCCCTTCCCTGGGTCTTTTTGGATGAGGGTGGTTCTGCCTTTAGTCATCCATTCTGGTGCTTTGCCGTCATTTAGACAATTTTGGAGTAGGTGGGTGAGTCTGCCGTGTAACGTGGTGAACTTTTTGAACCAATACCCATGGATCCCGTCGGGACCCGGTGCTTTCCAGTTGGCTACTTTCCTAAGAGTATGTTTCAATATTATTATTATTATTATTATTATCATTATTATTATTATTATTTTTTGCAATTTCACACCAATCACCTGGTGGTTACTGCTGGGGTTTAAATGAGAACAATTCTCTTGAAAAACCCAGCACTCTCATCGTCCACAGCAATACTAGGCAGTTTCACACCAGTTGCCCAGGGGTCATTGCTGAAGGCTGACTGGAAGTAAGTGTCCTCAGGTCTCTAGCCCACATCTCATCTCTGCCTCACCTATCACACCGATGCTTTGGTTCACACTGCTGCTACCATTTGTGGATGTGATTTTTTCTCCTTTGTCAGGCCACTGCTAACATTTTAGGACCTAGATCTTATATTTGAAGCACTTTTTTCTGTCCTTTTCTCTAAGGTTTGGGAGTGTCATTTTTTTCTTATTGTTTTATTTCTTTCGAAGTTAGTATCTGAGTTTTCTCCTCCTCTGTTTAGGCGTTGTTTTTCCCTCTGATGTGTGCCTTTTTTCAGGGGTTTGTTTTTGTTTTGATTCCTTTCTCTTTGTCATATACTATGTTGGTCGCCTTGAGAAGTTTTTCTCCGGGTAAGTCACTTCTTTCATTTTCTATTTTATTAAGGATATCTTGTAATTTAGTCTCAGAAAGCCATTTGTTTTTCAGGATTTGTTTCACTTGATCAACCAGACGCTGGCTTGACACTTGGGCAGATTCCCCCACCCCTATTTTGAGCATGCATCCCCTATAACACTGCACTAGATGTTTGCTCCTGAAGTGGCAATACATTTTTAACTTCTCTTCTCGTGACCATTTCCCTCTCTTGCTCAAGTCAACAGCCACTCGATGGTGGCTGTGCCCTTTTGAGTGTCATTTGTTGAGCATGAGCTGGGGCTCCGGTCAACAGTAGCTCGATATCGACTGTTTCCCTCCTGAGGGGCCATTAAGGGTACACGAGCTGGGATCATTATTATTATTACTATCATTATCGGAAACTTTCCGGTCTATATTCCTGCAGTCTACTGATGCAATAACTCTTCGGCTTAAAACCTGTTTGAGACGAGGGATGAATGAATGGTAGTCACAATGAACGTCAAGCTGTTCTTGTTCCTTTCCAATCATACGCAGTCTTTCCCCTTTTTATCCCTGTCCATCACACTGCAACGATGAATCAAAAAGAGATCCCGTCACTAACACATACTATGCTTTAGCTTAAGTGAAGAACAACTAATTATTTTGCTTCTATAGTCACTTTGTACATCGACATGAATAGATCAGCAAAGTCATAGTGCTTTGAGAAAAACACCAAAGACGACATCAATGATAATTAAAAGCGTAACGCTTGTACATACGAGAATTTGATGATATATGAAGGCATTGATGTCAAATAATATTGTCTACTTCGTATTTTGTAATCATTTGTAAGCAGTGAAATATACTCAGTATCATACAAAAAGGAATAAACCAACCAATTTTATTGTTGTATGGATGCACCAGACGAGAAATGACCAATAGACAATAATCATTATTGTTGTATACCGTACAATCCACGTAATAACATATAAGATTCTTTTATTATCTTTAACCTTGTTAGTTTGGACAATGTCTCCCTTAACTAATCTGATATATTCGTCTGTGTTTATTCTACGCAAGTCCTGTAAATATGTGCTGTAATAATGCTATCTTACATACGTCAGACTAAGGCTGCTAGGATTTCACTTCTTATTAATAAATATCTCTATTTTCAACATTATCACGAAACATAGGCGCTGATCAATCAAATTTTGCACAATTTTGGTTCGAATGCTGATAAGACCTAGGGGAATGTTTTCAAGTAAGGGGATCCGATAAAAATATTGAATTCGCTTTGATACACACTGTAAGTATAATTCAAAAACTTGGACTTCCCTTTCCGTTCAATAAGCATGTTTACATACAACCATTTATCATTTTTATATGATATAATTTTTCATTATTTTGAATAAAATTGAGGACTTTTTATCACTATCCACGGTTCATGAACATTTTTTACGAAATCAGCAGGTGTAATCAATGTTTTGAAATGAAAATCCTTGAGAAAAAAGCTTAAAGGGTTCCACAAGCGTGTCCTTCAAACAGTTTAACTATAATGATGAACCCAACTCATTTCCTGACCAATATGCAAATGTACATATTCATACCAAGCTGACAGAAGAACGACGGAGCCGGTTTCCGCAAAATTCATCATATAAACAAAACTTTCAAAACATTTTTCAACATCTTCCTTCCATGTTTCCTACTCTTTATTAGTCTTAACTTTTCCTGGCAGATGCCTGAGCTAGCACTATGGGTCAGTCGTTCCTTTGCTTACGTACTCCGACAGCATTATATATATATATATATATATATATATATATATATATATATATATATATATATATATATATATGTGTGTGTGGGGAGGGATCGTCGTTTAATTGATCAACTTTTAAAATGGGTTGCATTTTTCTCACTTAAATTATTTCAAGTTTATTCCATTATAATAATGCTGGATTAAACTTTATGGGGCCCTGTAAGAATTAAACGTAGGGAGAGCCTTTGGTTCAGAGCGGGAGGTGGAGACTGAGGGATATTTAGTTGATGAATCGGTTAACCAATCACAGAATCTTCTAGCGATGGTTTTCGTTCAACTGGTAAACCAGCAGACAGCTTTATAACCCTCCTCTCGGCTCAATGGTTAAACTTTGAATAAAGGAGTCATTACACCCAGCAGAGAAACAGAGGAATTTTGAATGTTAGGGCAAATAGCAGTATTACTTGGTGAAGGACACATTGGTCCGGTCGTTGAAACCGTGAGGAAACGGCCAGAATGAGAAAGTACGGAAAGAACTATGAATCCTTTGATTAAGTGAAATAGAAATGACATTGTGTAACCATGAATAAAAGTAAGGACTTTAAAACGCAGTTCTTCTATTTGTTTCTGTTGAAGAAAGTTTATGTTTCTCTTTTTCTGACAAATTGAAACTCTTTACCCCTCTCAGATCTTTGTCCAACCTCCACTATTTTCGTTCTTTGTTTTTGTTATACGACACTTGGGTTCCTTGATTATTTCCTGTTGTTGATCAAACAAACCGAAGGCTCGGGTCAGCTTGAAATTCACCAATACCCAAAATATATATACAAACATGTTCATATATCTATGTGTGTGTGTTTGAATACCGTCGATTTTGTCAAACCAATCATTGTAACTAAAAAATTGACAAAAAAAGAATGGGGCTATAACAAACTGAAACATACACAGAGCTCCTGCTAGCGTTGAGACCAGTGGCCTGAGTTTCAAGTTCTGAGTACTTATAAAGAATACTACTAAAATCTGGAATACATCTGAATTGTTATATGGCATTTGCAATAGAATCAAAGAATTAGTAAAATCTCCGCCAGGACGCTGGTCCGTACAACAAGTTGGTTTGAACGGATTTGACTTTTCGCAATCGTTTGGGCAGTAATCTGATTCGTCACGAAAGGAGAGAAAACGGGCAGTGAATTTGATCTGCTTTTGCTAAATACAATGCTGCCTTCAGGTTTCGGACAGACTTAAAAAGTGGCATCTTAATTACCACCAATGTCCTCACGGATACATCTCGAGATTATATATATATATATATATATATATATATATATATATATATATATATGTATTCGGGCATACGTTCTTTAGAATAACTGTAGTTACATTATTTTGGTAACTTTTCCAGACTGCGTACAAGACTTTCACTAAAATCATCGAATCCTTTAAAAGAACGTTCCCAAGTTAGTGGTTCTAGATCTCTCAAGCCATCATCGTTCATTATCAAGAGGATGTAATCATGGTAAATAAAGTGTAATTAGTATTATTTATTCTAATCGCCATTTCATACCTTTATTTTTGGTTTTGTATTCTCAACTGACGCAGGCAAAAATAAATCAGTTCAGATGTGTAACTGAAACCAATGCAACGTGCCAACGACATTGCGTGGACGAATGGAGGCTACTTTCATCTAATAATATTCATTTTGCTATTAAAAGTGAGTCTATTAATAACGGGTTGCCTTGCTTTGATCAGAAGTTGTTTCCAATTATGATAAAGAATAGATATTGAGATTATCAGCCCTTTCGATCAATTAATGTGCCTCGTAAACATGATACATTCATTGAAAGCCAGCCAACACAAGTTGAAAACTGGATGAAAATATGTTGATAGTTTTGGTGACGTTTTATAATCCCAGGTCGTCAATGAATCAATCTCTTCGCCATCAGAATCATCTGGGTCACTCTTATGAAAGCGCTTATAATGTCAGGAAGAAAATGTTGATTTATCATTAGTTATCATCAACTGAAACAGTCAGCATTAGTCAAGGTAGGTTTCTTTATTCGCTGAGGAAAATATCAATCCTGTGACAGATTCTGATGATTAACTAACTAGAACTGTTCAACGGGTCTGATAACCTATTGAATTGAAACTGCCACATGGCAAACGTCTTTTGATAGTACGCTGTGTTGGGGTGATCAATTATTGATAACAAAAACAAAAACAAACAGCTTCTTAATGAGCTACCTTAAGGGGGTTTTCGGTTTTCAAGTTGGTCCATTTGGTTATAGTTAAATGAACGTAATTATCACAGGTACGGGTTACAAGAATTTATGTTATGTTGTTATACGTGGTCATCAGGAACCAAGTTCGATTATTTTAGATATTTAATTATATTTTCAAATGATATTATGTTCAAGATTCTTTTGCATGAGTATATGTGAATATATATATATATATATATATATATATATATATATAGTCCAGGTTTGCAGAACAGCAAATTATATACCTGTTATGTGTGGAAATATTTTATTCAGAGGATATTGCCTGAGGTATACTTAATAGGAACTCTATATTTACTTGTGAACCAGACATTATTATATTCGATAACGTAGCATTATGTGAAAAGTTAGGTCTTGAAATCGATGGAAAAATACAAAATTTACCAATTATGTTTTGGATATCAAGAATGCATTTAAGTTCAATAGGTGCTTGTTTCATTGCAGCTTTTACAGTCTTAGCAAAGCTGAATTTTAGGTTTAAACTAACATTCAATCAAATGTACAAATTCCATTATAAAAATAAATCTTATTGTAAGTTTAATTAATTTTTGGTGACAAATAAGTATATGACCGCTAAAAAAAAAATGTATTCTATAAATGCTTTTAGAAAGGCTAAATGTACCTCAACCAAAGATTTTAGCACTCTTCACACGATTCTTCATGATGATCTCATTGAAGAATTAAACTGAAGTATAGACTTTGCATTAGCAGGATAAAAGAGTAAATATACTTTGTTCAGAAGCTCTGAAGCTTCCTGGTGTGAATAAAAAGACTTCAAGACTTCCTTGAGGGCTCTAACCTCGAAGTGTTTCTTTGTCATCATACCGGGGAATGCTTCTTTAAAGTAGGAAATACAGTATTCCATCTGATCATAGATGTCATTAGGGGAATCGATCCTGTCCCACTACTGGGATAATTTGTATTTACACGGACGTGAATATATGTTCATGTCATCTGTAATTAAAACTGATATAAAATGTGCTGGTTCATATTTTAGGTTGTACCCTTGTACCCGTGTTATTGATGATGCAAGCTGTCTTAAAGATGGAGAAGAATTTGTAAAATATTTACAGTAATTTATACCTCAATTATTATAAATTGAAATGAGAACATGAAGGTATACAAGCAATATTCCTAGATTTGGATATTAAAATCCAGGATGGAATGTTCATTCACAAATTGTTTGATGAACGAAAAAGCTTTCAGTTTCGTATATTAAGAATGCCTTTTAAAACAAGTTGTATACATTGTCATCAAATTTGTGGAACAATATTATCAGAAATATCTAAGAATCGCTAGAGAAACTCAACAATTCATTCATTGAATACCGGATATAATTCCTTCCGAGGTAAGAATAGTGTATCAAGGTGATGAAATTAGTGAGATTTTTAGATTATTATTCAAAGTGACGATTAGACATTCTGATCCTTTCATAACTTATACGCTTGATTATACTGGAATAATCATAAACTTGAAAAAATAAATAAACAGAAAAAATGAATTGTTTACATTGAAACAAATCAATTTGTATTGATGTTAGGAAAATTGGGTAACCGGAGGAGATAGATTCAGTTTTTGTTGGCCTGAAAGAACATTGTATTGACTGGAACTAGGGGAAAGGGAAAACACTAGGCTCTGGTACATTTGTCTAATTGATAAGTAATTAAACAGGGAAGGAGATCGAACATGGACTGCAATGAAATTAATTGTCTTAGTATATTGATGGAATTGCCTATCGAGGTGTTTCTATCCGGTAGAAAGTAATTTTGTTTTTTTCCAGCCAAATTTATAGGGATATTTCATCTGATAATCAAAAGGGTTGAAAAACATTTGATGGGAGATTGATAGTATACGATGTATAGGAATTAACTTTATGGTTAGTGGGAAAAATGTCAAACCCTTTGTTTGAATATGTATCAAGAGAATCAACTCCAAGGAGTTCTTCAGTTCAATTATTAAGCTTGAAGATGATGTAAGAAGTTGGTTTGAATGCTGTCTGAGATTAAGACCAACACAACGGACAACGGATTGCATATTCACATGGGTAAACATTCAATGGAAATGACATGAATAGCGAGTAGTACTTGTTCTTATACTTACTTATCCTTCATCCCTGGAATGCTCTTTACGTAACCTACGTGAGTGAGCCCTGTTTTGGATGGTATATAGTATAAAACAATATGAATATACAATACACATTATACCCTATGTGCAATGATAAACTAAATGTATGACATGAACTAAATAACAAGAAAAGGAGGTTGTGTTTGATCAACTCTGCTGGGGTTCAATATTTATATATTTGGTTCCTTTTTATAATCATCGAAATAGTTACATGGTGAACAATTGATCCTCCAAACAAGAGGAAATCTATTCATTGTACCACATTAACAAAGTTTCTGTGAAACAGGGGGGAAATACCAAAGAAAATTGCATACATTGCATGGACAACTATTGGGGAATGAGTGACTGGAGTGGCACAGAACACGAATTGAAAAAGGTTTTAAACGTTTACTGTTTAAAGCTGTAAAGTTATCTATAATTATAGATATGTGTGTGTGTATGTGTGTGTGTGTGTGTGTGTGTGTGTGTGTGTTTCAGGGTAATCCTGTTCACTCATAAAAGGGATGGTAGAGACATTTTCTGTAGATTTATTTGACCAAGGGAATACATGATTGTGGTCTGCTTGGACTTTTGAAATGTAAAAATAGCAAACCCCAAACAACTGATTAAAAGGGCATCAGAGATTCAGGAGAAAATAACGCCAAAGGAAAGGAAAAAAAGGAAGGTATACGAAGACTTTAACAAGATCTTAAACGGAAGTAAGAAAGATAGACAATGAGTTTAGGGGCATGCAAAACGACAGAAAGAAAAATGTAAATAAGTATTTAGTTATATTATTAAGTAGAGAAAGAGGGTCAGCGGAAGAGATTGTCATACGGAATAAAGACTGTCGTCTACACGTTAGGCAGGCCAGGGTTCGTCAGACAGTGAGAAAGAGATACACGGCAACCTACAAGGCTTCGCTTGCCTCGATAGGCCGTGACAATTGAATTACCAGTCGCTCTATCCTCGTCTCTCTTCCAACATGCATTATCATCATCTCTCCCTCTTTCTCTTGGTCTCTTTTCCTCTATGCAAGTGATGGTTGATAGATCTTCAAGCGTAGACTACTTTTTGGATATAAAAATTATATTGAATCTTGGAACATGTATTTATTGTCTTTTTCGAGTGCGACCGAAATACACAATGTATGAGGTGCAAAATGGTTTTTAACTTAAGTTGAATTTGCAATTAGATTAATGTTATATCTTTAGTTCGTGCTTGCTCATCCTTCCAGGATTCAGACCTTTTAGTGATCCTACAGATATGTAGATTTACTCTTTGATCCAATTTTTTGATTGATCATCCTCAATGCAACATGTTGTTGTTCAGGTGACGATTTCTAACGACTGACCAACCAGACTTAGATTATTCGATCCGAAACCAAATGAACATCTAGTAGAAGATTTGGTTGATATAAAGTGGCAAAGACTGCATCATGAATTAATAAATTGGGAAACAGGTTTTGTTGGGCCCCCTAATAAAAACCGTCTTGTGACCAACATCCTTGAGCAGTATAACGCGTGTGATGCGATAAATTGAAAATAAGGTTATCTATAAATGATTATTTCTCTAGTTTCTCCGTCTGGACGGTGATGACTGAAAAGATCTTCAAGAGAAATTGGTGCTGATCAATTAGCAAAGATTCTCATTGTTAACTGAACCTCCCACATATATCCTCTCTAGATGGATGGGTATTTGAAAAATTGGAAATATTTTGTTTTGACGTAATTCTCAGATGTGAATGCTCTAATGTAAGCCCTCTGGGACCATTTTTGCAGGCTGTGAGCATGTTATATACATACAAAGCCAGCTGCATGAACTTGAAAACTTAAGGAAATGTACGCTGAAGGTTTGGATGTCGGTTTGAGGACGATTCCCAAAACTACAATCATTTTTTCAGAGTTATCCAGTAATCCATGGATGTTGAAGTTGAGGGTGCAAAAATCACAAAAAGTCCTCGGGAAAGTTTTATCATTAATTGCATGATGGATAGATTGCTGGATAGATGTATAAGATCACATTGGCCTTGGTATATATATATATATATATATATATATATATATATAGAAAGAGAGAGAGAGAGAGACAGATAACTGCTCCAGATGCTCTGATATATATTACATAACTTTGATCACACTTTTCAATATGAATCTCTCACAATAATTTTGTAAAACAAATTAAAGCTGAACAACATTCGTTCTTCAAGTACTTTCATTCCAGTATATTTCTGAATTTTTGAGATGAGCTATTATTATTATTTCTATTGGACCATCCTCATCCTGGTTTTTTTTCATACAACGTTTCGACGGTTGTACTCTACGGCCTTCATTAGGTATCATCTGGTAGGTGTGGGGACGTAACAAAACGAACCCTTTATTTATCTGACAGGGATATATTGACCGCACTCCCCTCTTAGCACCATCATCATCATCATTATTATTATTATTATTATTAGCAATCTCACACCAGTTGCCTGGTGGTAACCGCTAGAGTTTGAGTGACAGCAAGTCTCCTCAAGTCTCCAGCCCTCCTCTCCTAGTACTCATCGGTCGCAGTAATTCTGCGATTTACAGCTTCACACCGGTTGCCCAGTGGTTAACGCTGAAGGCTGAGTGACAATACTCAAACTAGGATTGAATTTAGCACCATCAGATTACTTTCCAGTAATTTGTCCGATGCTGTAACACACTACACTATGTGTCCATGTCCACATAACGTTTTTAGTTCAACTCCATGTGAAATGCATATCTCAATTTCAAAGTATTATCGAAGAATAAAAAATCTCATTAAATAACGAATTCGTTTCTAATAACACAGGGCTAAAGGAAGTATACCAACGAATCTCCATGAAGTCATCAAAGGAAAAAAGAGATCTTGGGAAAGATCATTCGAGGTTGGCAACTTTCTGGTACAGCGAGCCCAACCCTTCGACAACAAGAATCACTTTAAAACAATGCCTCTTCCTTTCTAATCACTTACTGAGGCTGAACATGGAAAATAACCTGATCAGTAACCCTCAAACTGGGAACCAAGCAATATGCACAATAGGGGATAATGCTCATAATCTTACGAAGAGATAAGAAGACAACAATGCATTAAAAAGAGAAAAACTGAGGTTACAGATTTCTTAAAATATACAAGAAAACTCAAGTGGCAATGGGTTAGTCATGTTTCAAGCATGTCAGACTGCAGTTATATAACATAGTACACAACCCAGATCCAAAGACATCATACGTAAAATTGTGGCCGGCAAAAAATATATCATATCAAGCTAGACATTTGCTTTTCAACTCCCTTGATAGACAGGGTGGCGAATTCAGGGAAGGTTTATGTCAAATCACAGATGCTTAAAGCCTGCTGCTGATGTATTTCCGAAAAGAGGCCGTGCAGGATTCTTCCAATCAAGATTTCTACCACGATTTCCAATTATTCTTATAGCAAATCCCGTCACTCAATTGACACTTTAGATTGAACTTGATTCATGAGTTGAGTTACTTACCAAAATCCTATTAGGGACGAAATATTAAAAAAAAAAACCAGGTCTGATTACCCATTGAATAGAAACCGTAACATAACAAACGTCTTTCGATAGTATACCGTGTTGGGGTGATCAACTATTGAAAACAATAAAAAAAACTCATAACAAGCAGCTTCTTAATGAACAAGTAACTCTTTTGCTTTTTGTGTCGCAGCAAGTGCAGAAAAAGTCCAAATTAAAACAAACAAACAAACCGTGCATAAACTTACAATACAAATTGAAACCTTTACCGAGAAACAATGGGGTATTGAAATAGATGGAACTTTTTCTTCTGAACATAATATGCAGCAAATTATCAGATTTACGGTTTTTTGTTGTTAAATCCGTGCTGTATGTTCTCGTGTTCAAGATAGGACCAACAAGAATAACTTTACAACTGAAAAAATCTATGTTTGCAATCATGGTAACTGTTTTGGTTGGTTGTTACTTATATCTATTCGAATATCAAGTTCCAGGTACATTTTGAAAGCATATGGTATTAATTCACGGATATATGATATGGTCATTTAATTTTTTCTACAAATAATCCTCCGATAATAGCTGAGATAAGTATGAGAAAACCTATCCGAGGTAAGTCTAAAAGTGGAGACAACTATTATTTCAAGCCATGACACCTCTCGACAAAATCCTGAAGACGAGAAAAGGATTGCAAAACAAAAAGGGATACTGAACCAACTTATGTACATGGACGACATTATACTATTTTCGAAGAATAGGAAAGAGCTGAAAACGTTTTTCAACAAAGTGAAACAATACAACATCGACAGTGGGATAAGGTTTGGAATAGAGAAATGTGCATAAATGGTAATCCAAGAAGGAAAAGCCACAGCTTTAGAGGGAATTGGATTACCTGACAACATCAAATTCAGAGCATTAGCCACACAGGACCAATATAAATATCTTGAATGTGACGTGATAAAACAGGAAGAAATGACAGAAAATAAGAAAATAATACCTTATGAGGATAAAAAATAGTATCAGAGACCAAACTGAACAAAACGAATCTAATGAAAAGAATAGAAGAATGGGCAGTATAGGGAGTAATATTCACGGGGCCATTATTTGCATGGACAAAGGAAGATGTCCCATGAATGGACCGGCGAACAAATAAACTAATGATAATGCACGCGGCTCTACATTCAACAGATGACATAGATAGACTATATGCATGGAAGGTAACAAGGTGATAGACAACTCATCATCGCAGAAGTCTGTGTTCAAAAGGCCAAAACGGGATTTGAAAATATGAGCAAGTAAATAGTGATAATATAATAAAAAGCACCCGTGGTAGTGCCAAGAACAACTGCAAAAAGTAGCAAAGAAGCTGCTTAGCAAATATAGAAAGAGAAATGAGAATGAATAACTAAATAAATAAACGGGGAATCCAAAAGACGAATACAAAAATCGCACAGCAAGAGACCATGGACATGGCCACAAAAAGGAAACCTGAAGAGTGAAAAGAATTGTTCATCATGGTAACTGAAAGCGAATGCATCTGGACAAATTACATCGAGGTAAAATCGACAGGGCCCGAACAAACAGCGGGTGCAGTCTATGTGGATAGAGATATGAGAACGTAGGCTGCAAAAATAGTGGATGTAGTCAACTAGTCTAGAAGGAGTATTAACATAGACGAAGACACGATAGAGTAGCAACGGAGCTACACTGAGAACTGAGCAAATGAATGGGATTTAACCAGGTGGAAAAGAGGTATCATCACAAGTTGGAAACAGCCGTGGTTAATTGAAACCACAAATTACTTTGAAACATTGACATCCAAATTGACCACCCCAGCGAGGAGACCGAACAGATTGAAGCAGAAAATAAACGTGACTGAGCCAGCAGACCACAGGGTAAATAAAAAAAAAGGGGGAAAATAGAAAAATACTAAGACCCGGCAAGTCAACTGAGGAGAGTATGGAACATGAAGGTCGTGGTAGTACCAGTAATAATAGGCGCACCCAAAACTGTACCAAAGACACTGAAGTTAAGATTGGAGGAACTAGGGGTAAAAAAGAGGATTGTGACTTTGGAGACCAGAACACTACACGAATACTGAGGAAAGGGCAAAAAATATGAAATCTAATCCCCGAGCTCCAAGCAATGGCCTAACCGTGGAGGAGGAGTGAAAAAAATGTTGTAGAGGTATGAACCACCGCGCTGCTGTGAGAGTTCAGGGAGAGATGAGATGTGAAGAGACCTGACTAAATGATAAAACTGGTGTGGAACTGAAAACAACACTACTGCTGTGGACTATGAGTGTGTGGCAAGGAAGGCTGGAGACTTGAGAAGACTTGCTGTCACTCAGCTTCCAGCAGCAACCACCAGGCACCTGGTATGAAATTTCTTGTGATAATAATAATAATAATAATAATAATAATAATAATAATAATAATAATAATAATAATAATAATAATGTGCAGGCCATAGAATAAAGAGGATGGAGAGTAAAAAAACTGGAAAAATACCAAGATCTAGTGAGAGAGGTGAAAGGGATGTGGAACATGAGAGTCAGGGTAGTGCCAGTAATAGTCCACGGACTGGGGACTGTCCCAAAGACCATTAGGTCGAAACTAGAGAAGATCGGGATGAAAAGAATGATTAAAACTGTACATACCACAGCACTATAGGAACCGCACGGATACTGAGGAAAGTGCTAGAAATATATGGACTGCAGAACCAAATGTTAGCAGGGGCAAAACAGAAGGAGGAAAATGAAAGCGGAAACGTGAACCGCAGCAATGGCATGATAGGTGAGGGAGAGAAGAGATGTTGGCTGAAAACTTGAGGAGACTCACTGTCAACAAGCCGTCAGCGGTGACTGCCGGGCAAGCAACCAGTGTGAACTGTAAGCCACAGTATTACCGTGGTCTGTGAGAATGTGGAGAGGAAAGCTTAAGACTTGGGAAGACTTGCTGTCATTCAACCTCCAGCAGTAACCACCAGGCAACTAGAGTGAGATTAGATTATAATAATTCAGTGGGAACTAAGTGAGCGAATGGGATTCAACCATATGGGAAAATGGTATCAGCACAAACCAGAGGCAGTCCAGGAGAATGACAATCAGAAACTACTCTGGGACTTTTACATTCAAACTGACCACCTCATCCAGGCAAGAAGACCATACTTGGTAATCGTAGACAAGAAGAGGAAGATCTGCCAAATAGTAGACGTGACTGTACCTGCAGACCATGGAGTAAAGAGGAAGGAGAGTGAAAAACGGGGAAAATACCAGGACCTAGCAAAAGAACTGAGGAAGATGTGGAACGTAAAAGCCAGGGTAGCACCGGTCATAGTAGGCGCACTGGGAACTGTCCCGAAGACACTGAGAGCGAGACTGGAGGAGATCGGGATAAGGGGAAGGATTGAAACGGTACAGACCACAGCACTGCTAGGAACTGCATGGATACTGAGGAAAGTACTAGAAATATAAAAACTGCAACTTTGAGTAAGTGACCTTACAGAGGAAGGGAAATGAAAGCAGAATTGCAAACTGCAGCACTGAAATGATAGGTGAAAGAGAGAGGTGGCGTTGGCTGAAGACCTGAGGAGACTTATCGTCATTTAGCCTTCAGCAATGACCACTGGGCAACCAGTGAGAAACTGTTTACCACAATATTATTGCAACTTATGAGTACTAGGAGAGAAGGGCTGGAGACTTGAGGAGACTAGCTGTCGCAAAAAATCCAGCAGTTACCACCAGGCAACTGGTATGAAATTGCAAATAATTATAGTTATGTTTAAAACGACGATAGTGTCGATACAACTGCTACTCCATTTAATGAGAATAAAATAACTGCTTTATTAAATCATATTAATAAAAACGAGAATCATTAACATTCACCATGTAATAAAAATCAATTATTTTATTGATTCGAGTGTGATATTGATCCAGTTCTGTATAATGCTCAGCAAATAGAAAGTTTAGAAGAAAGCAGTTTGACTATCGATCATAATAGCGACTGTCAACCAAAACTGTCACTAAAACTCTGAGGTCTTTCCAGTTTTCATCTCCGTCTGGCTAGCTGACTATCTCAGGTACAGGCCACACCGATGATGCTAAGGGGCTCAGATTTCCATCCCTTATACCTTACCGTGATTAGAAAAAAGTGTAGTTTTGTCTTGTTTTTTTTTTATTCCCCATTTGAATAGGATTTTTAGAGAATCAATTTAAACGTAAGCGTATGCTAAACTGATCCTTCAGTTCATGTCCAGTGATATTTTCACTTTTTTTTCATTTTTACTTTTTTACTGAAGATTTCCCAACTTATTTGTTGATCCCCTTTATTTTGCAATATTTAATCGATCGACCCCAACAAAACATCATACCAAAAGATGTTGGTCACGCAATGTTTTTATTGAATGGCTAACCTGACTTATTCACCGAATCATGATAAATATTTGTTATATTTCATCCTAGAAATATAGATGAAAATAAAGTGAATCTTATATTAATTCATATTTGTAATTACAGAAGATGCTTTTAGACAAATTCAAAAGGACGAGGAAAAAAGCATTTTGAGCCTCTATCAAATCTTCATGAGGTTTTGATAAATTTGCGAATATATTAAATAAACATTCGTTGAAAGTTTTCATTAGAGAAGAAATTTTTAATTACTTTCCTGATATTTTATCACTTGTACGCAATTTCAAGTTTTGCACTAACTTTTTGTATTGTAACATTATGAATCGAAGAATTATTTTGCGATGTTTTGTGAAATCTTCATGGAGAATAACACTTACCAGCATTGTGGAAATGCAACTGAAAAAAAAAAAAAATGCAACCTTCTCAACGATACAACGTGCCCATGTAAGAACTCTTCCTAACGTCGAATGAAGAGATCTGGAAACAGCACAGAATATCAGAGAAAAGACAGGCGTCTGGGATATCAGCAAACTAAATAAAAAAAAACTCAATTGGCGTCAGGCTGAAGATCTAGCAAGAATGTCTGACAACCAGTGGATATCACGATACCCAAAGTGGATGCCCATATATTATATGCAAAAGATAGCATGACGAGCAAGACTGATTTAAAAAGTATTGTTTATACGAGCTCTGGCAAATTTGGGATAAAGTGTATGTCCAACAACAGTTATCAGAAGGCCATTTCCGTTGCTGCTGCTGCTGCTGATGATGATGATGATAATGATGATAATGACGATGACGATGATGTATTCAAACTATTTAAAATCTTAAAAAAATGCTGACTGCTGTTGAGCTCCGACTTACGTTTGGACTGTAGATGACTATTGGATTGTATGGTATATACAATAGATAGAAAGATATTAAAAAAAGAACTATCAGGCATGAAAGTATCAATTCAATAGAACGAGAGAAGCCCTTTGGTACTTCTAACAGAGAATTTTGGAGATATGTAAAACTTGTTGGTTTGGCCCAGGTGGTGAGAATGGATCTGTTGGCCGTTAGTTCGAATAACACAATCGAAATATTAATTTTGTGAATCTTTTTACTTATTAAAATGAGATAAATTCTCACATATTTCAGACAGATTTTCAAGAATTTTTTATACTTGTTAAGTTGGGTCAGTTGGTATGAGATTTGTTAGCCGATCGTCAAGATGTGATTTCAAATTACGGTATAAAACTGTCTTGGAAGAATTGGTTTAACGTGACATGAGAGAAAAACTGTGAAGAGTTCACCCCCTTAAATTTAGTAAAGTTTGCTGTTGTTTTTATGGTAGAAAAAAAAAGTCAACTCTTTATTTTTGAAAACAACATTGCTGTCACGATACAAGTGGATAAGGCTGTCGTTTGTAGGAATCATTTCAAATGATAGCGTTGTGTCTAGGTGCAGTGTAGCCACGTGACTCATGTTGTAGCATAAAATTTACGTACTTTTAAATTCTATCTTTTTTATCCTTCAAGTTGTGTTCCTTACGAAGCACCCCGTATCTTTCAACAGAGCGCACAAACACACGTATGTTCACATAATTCAGACATCATAGATATTCTAATATATAGTTTATTTCAGAATGGGACTTAAAGTTAGCGGCTAATGTCCTCTCTATATTCAGTTAAGACGTGCTTTTTGATTGATTCTGACAATAACAAGCCTTGTTAATCTATATCATTTAGTGACTCAAAGTATCACTAGTTCATTGATTTCTATTTTTTTTCGGAAATTATGCTTTTCAAGAATGATGACAATGACTGCTGTGGTGTATTATCTTTTATTAGATCTTTGTTTCTTTTTTGTGGTTTTGCTACATTCATTCCTTTCAATCTTTCTCCCTGCTGTTGGTCGTAGCTTGAGATTTAAATGAAATTCTTAATTTTTTCAGAGAGTTGACAGATTGCGTGTTTGCCCTTTTGGTTTAAACACACTGATGGCTTCAATTAGAGTGATTTCATTTGTTTGCTAAGCCCGTTGAAGTTATCTCAAAGTCGATGCGTGGTTCATAGTAAGAGCTTTATTCTGTCCATCTGCATGTGACCAGAGGCTAGAACGATTCTTTGTAGCTAGAACAATAGGATCAAGATACTCCAAAATGCAATAACTTTGAGAATGTGAAAAAATCCTGGTGATTTGTGGCTGAAAAACATTAGTGTAAGGTCTGAATAACAATTACCTCTATCCACATCATATATCAAGCAATTTACCAGGTGATTACATTTTAACTTGGCGTTTCCGGGTGAAGGATTGCCTTCAATTTTGAGAGCCAATCAGGAAAACAAACACATTTTTTAGTATACTTCCACTCACACAACGTAGATCACTGGATTCAAAAGAATGGTTGCAGTGTATTCGTTGGCATTTTTGTTGATATCTTGCTACATTTCAATTCTTATTAGATATCAACCCCCAGGTCACCGGCAGTCTTCTTGGTAGACCCTCATTCAAATATCCATTCAAGTTGAATATCCGGAAAAAAATCTGCAAATGATTTTTTATACAATAGAATGGCTTCAGAATTTCAACTAAAAGGAAAAGCATCAGAATGTATCCCATTCGTTATAACTTCAGTTGACTCTTGAATCGAAAAGTTATTGATAATCTCATTCAACAAGGTGTTAACAAAGAATATGCAAGAGTACTACAACATAGCACTGCCATCTGCAGGCTATATAGAGACTTGGACCGATTCCAGATCAGAAAAAAAAATAGAAGATAAGACTCAAGGATACCAGCTCACATTGACTTCCAGCAACTGGCTCCGAGATGATCTTCCAGAACCTCGACGAGGAAAGGGGGGGGAATCAGAATAGAGAACAAATACTTGAGCAACTATGTAGAAGATAAATATACAACTATCAAAATAGAAGACACAGAAGTGGTTAAAGTAAGCCTACTCATCTTCTTATGACAACAATCTCCGTGACAATCTCAGAGGGAAAAAAATTTGGCGGAGAATCACACTAATGTTCTTACTGACTAACTCAAACATCAAGAAAAAAACAAACATTAGTGCTAAAAAAAAAACTATACAACTAATATATTCTTCCAATTGTCATCCATGTTGGTAACCTTAGCCGAAAGACTGAACCTTGAAATTACACGAGAAAGAATCATCTTTAACATCACGTAAAGGGATATCATGGCAGCATGATTTATTCAAGGAAAAACAGGAGTCCACGATATCATTGATTGGATAAGGAAAACTTAAATGACAATGGGCTGGACAACCGCTGGACATCATGACTCACAACATTGATCCCAAAAAATAACATGCAAAACCAGATCACGTGATAAACTAAATAAGTTAAGAGAGTACTGGCTCCATGACGTCCCATGATGTGTGTGTGTGTATGTGTGTATATATATATATATATATATATATATATATATATATATATATATATATATATATATATATATATATATATATAGTGTAGAATGTGGATTCGGTTCACAAAATAGCTCATGTTTCTGCCCTGTTCGGGTCGCATCAGGCGAATCAGCTCGAATTTAGTTCGCCTTCTTGAATCTATTATTCCAAGTTCTACTCTAGAACAACCTAACTTCAGGCGTAAAAAGTATTTTTCGAGCATTTTATGAAATAGATGCATTACATTTCAAATCGGGCTTTATATCATTGATATATATATAAATATATATATATATATATATTGTTATATAGTTATATTATGTTATACTGCTTGCCTGATTTTTACCACATATACTGTATATATATACTGTGGGTGTATATACATATATATATATATATATATATATATATATATATATATATATATATATATATACAACCATACAATGAGCTTAAATGATGAGTATAAAGATATCAGATGATATTTTCAAGTGAACAATTCATAACCATAATCATCATCATCATTTGTCTTTCGACGTCCGTCGTTGGATATAGACTTTCCCCTTTGCCACACTCCTCTATCGTGAGCGTTGCGGAGCTAATACTTCCTGAACTTGTCTAGCTCGTCTATCTATGTAATATTCTACCAGCGTTGGTTGCACATGTGATCTCAGGGGATCCATGTTGTGAGTCATGATGTCCATCTGTTTTCTGCCATTCTTACAACATGGCAAGCCCACTGTCATTTGAGATTTTTAATGGATTTCATGATGTCCCTGACTCTTGTCTCTTCCCAGATGTACTGTGTCGTCTTGTAGTCTCTCAATGTGAGGCTCAGCATAATTTTTCCATGTGCACGTTGCATGGTTCTAAATTTGCAGGTCTCTCCCTTGGTTAAGCTCCATGTTTCAGCTCCATAAGTGACTGTTGGGAGGATTCATTGGTTATACACCCTCCCATGATAACATTGAAGTGTTTTTTGGTGTCTCAGATTAGGGACTTCAAGTTATTATCTAAATTGTCTTTTCCCTGTTGGGTCGATTGCGGAGTGGGAAAGTAGACTTAGATTATATTGAGTTTGTATCGTTTTGAAAGTTGTATTGTGACACTCGCTACTTGGTCAGAGACAGCTTTGAAGCCAGTTACATTTGAGGTCCTTATTGATGAGAAAGCCAACTCCATTTTGTTTTACTTTCTCTTTACCGTAGCTGTGAAGAAGATGTCTGCTCCTCAGTTCAATTAGTTCTTCTCCGGGTCCTCTTACCTCGCTAATGTCTATGATGTCCCATTCAACATTTTTGATCTCACTTTTTAGATCGGTTAGGTGCATGTCAGTTGACAGTGATTTGACGTTGTAGATGCCTATGAATAAAGTTGTCCTTTCGTTGACAGTCTTAGGGCTGTGTTTAAATGGTCGCTGTTGGACCGGTGACTTTGTAGGAACACGTGTTCTCTTGGTGAATGATTTGGGTAGTCACTTTCGGGGCACATAAACCCCACCCAAGGTAAGTGATGTAGCTGAGTCTTTAGGGGCTGATGACCCAGCAAACGGACTCTTTCTTGGTATAGTATTTGGGTAGTCACCCTTGGAGCACATCAACCCCACCCAAAGCAAGTAATGTGGCTGCGCCTTTCAGTACCAAGGTCCCAGCAGGAACGGCCAACAAAATTTTTGGTGTGCACACCATGGGGAGACATTATATATTTAGCAACGAAAGGTGAAAAATTGAAACTTTTCCAACAGCTAAAATGAAGTCCCAAGGACGACTATTCTGCTGCAAATTGGATGAGTACTAGTGAATTTTCTGTATTTATTATTCATTTTCTCATTGTTCCTGATATTCTTCACCATATTCTTCAATGGCTTGTTCATTCATCTAGCTCTGTATTGCTTGATTGTAACATCCCCTGCCCCCAAAACTTCAATCGAAACATGAACTGAAATGTAGCTCTAAAGTCTCTGAATGTACACCAATTTCGTATGATATTTCAATAAACCCTCGTTTCGACCCCCTCAGAAAGAAAACGACATATACATACATACATATATATATGTATATATATATATATATATATATATATATATATATATATATATATATATATATATATATATATATATATATATATAATCTGAAAACTGACCCCCCCCCCACTGCCTCGACCGGTGCTCGACTGGCCAAATAAAACAAACAAATCAAATGTTAGATTAAATGAAAGAGCGACACATCTAAGTTGTAGACTCTTGCTGGGAGACGGACATGATATATTTAGTAAAGAAAGGAGAAAAATTAAAACTTTTTTAACTGCTAAAATGAAGTCCGCTCGACGACTATGCTGTTACAATTTTTTTTTGAAATTCCAACGTCTGTTGACTTTAAGTAAGTTAAAAACTTTATATATAAGGGAGAGGTATGCTCCAGCGCTGCATCATCAACCCCATCAGGTAGGGAAGAGGGAGAAAGAGATCTTTACACATGGAATATGCATACAATTTTTTCGGAAATAAGAGAGAATTATGTTAGGAATTTTTTTCCCCCAGTGCTTTGAACTATCAAGAGCCGGTGTAGCTGTTAGTCCACTGACCCACTTCAGCAGTGGACAATCCACAAGACCCCCTGATTCATGACAGAGTTGTATTCATATCAATTTTATCATGCGTTCATGTTCCATCTCTTGGCTATGTCAATGAAATAATTTCAAGTGAAATAATACCAAACTTTTTTTTAGATATATAATGTCACGTAATATCAGACGGCAACGGCGAAGCCCTTTGGTGCTTTAGATTATGAATAAATTATACAAACAAAATATTGTCGAACATGTATTGAAAAATAAGGGTTTTGGATATGAAAAAAAATAAGACTAGATTTTCAGGACCCTGCTTTTTGCTTTTCAGGCAAATTCAACGGACAGTTATTGCAGGAATACACAAAAATTGAAATTATATCTACGAAGAAAATCCCAATCGTTGGCATAAAATACGGGAAATTTTCAACTTGTTCCCTCCTCAAAACATAGCATACTTTGAAGCAATTGTTTCATCTTTGATCTTCGAGCAAACTAGTTACAGAAATGGATATTTAAAAAAAATAGCGATAAACTAGTCACCCAAGAGACCCAGGGGGCTAACAAAAGAATCATCGGTCAGCTGGAAAATTTAATCGATTCATCGTGTTTCAGCCTTCTGCAAAGATTGTCATCAAACTTTTCAATATAGTGTGTGGATGGACTCGAACACAAATAAATGTAAACACTGCTTCCAAATTAGTTGTCTGAGGTAAATTATGGATGGAAAAAATGACAAATATGAGGTTTCAATCTTCAAAATTCAAATTGCCTGTAGCAAAATCTTTTCAAAGATTTTATTCCCCGTAAAATGCCTGAATTAAAAGTTTTCTATCAGTTCTCTTTGTCAGAACCACAAAGATGTTGCAGTCTGTTAATTAGATTGTTGATAAGCCAGCTGAGCCTTGTGTCGTCTGCATCAGTGAATAGAAACCGCTTCTCATAAGAGTGACAGCAATAACAGACAACTTTGATGATGAGGATCAAATTTAATTGTTACCTCAAAAAACATTAAACTGCCATCGCAATCACATTTAAAATATTTAAGGTTTCTATTATTCTTTCTGTTCAGTATTTTGCATTCCATATGAAGAATTCATCATCATCAGCTTTTTAACATCCATCGTTGGATACATCCCTTCCAAAGAATCGACTGCATTCTCTATTACGGGCGTCAAGGTGCAAATATTTTCTAAATTTGTGTACTTAATCTCTCCATCTTGTATTTTGTCGGTCTCGGTTTCACATGTGATCTCTAGGAATCCATGTTGTGAGACAGGTTGTTTATTATTCTTGCAACGTGACCAGGCCATTTTGATTAGAGTTTCCTAATAGATTGTACGATGTTTCAAAGCCCAGTTTTCTCCCTCATATACTGGGAAGTTATAAAGATTAAAAAGGCGTGCTTCATATTTTCAGTACATAGCATGGACACAGAAAGTGTATTTCCCTTCTAATATATATATATATATATATATATATATATATATATATATATATATATATATATATATATATATATATATATATATATACACACACACATATATATGTATATAGGTGTGTGTGTGTATACAAAAAGAAAACAATGACAAAAATGTCAAAAGCTAAGTTCAAAGATAAAAACCTTAAACATATTTTTCACATATCCCCGTTAGAGATAATGTAAAAGAAAAAAAAAGCGTTCATAGCATGTTCCGCGCTGATGCTGTTTTGAACTTGGTAGATATCTTTGAGGTTCCGTATTTCTTTCATTCTTTTGCTCCAAATATGTTGTATGGATCCTTACACCAAATCATGTGAAATGAAGTACCCTAACTTTCACAATACTTAATAAGATTGTGACGTTAATTGCTTATAGAAAAATAAAATCAGCTACTGTAGAGAAAATTTGGATCCATCTTGTGTTTAATTCCAAACTCTATTGTTTAATTTCAATTTTTCATGTTTAATTTCAAATACAGTTGATTAATTCCAAATACGTTTGATCAATTGCAAATGCTTATGTTTGATTTTAATTTCTAATTTTTACTTTTGTTTCATTTCAAATACTGTTGTTTAATTTGAAATATTCCTGTTTAATTTCCAATGCTTGTGTATAATTGCAAATACTTTTGTTTAATTTTTTATACTGTTCGAATGTTCGTGTTTAATCTCAAATACTTTTGTTTTATTTCAAGTAGTTTTAATCATGATTTTCTTGCTGGGTGAATAAAATTGCGTTTAAATATACATCATTCTTCTTACTGTTTGAATGATTAAAAAAAATTATGATAATGGGCTTTCTTACGGCATGCATTTTTGGGTTGATCAATCAATCAGAAAAATCGAAAAAAAATGTGTTTAGGGGATACGTTACTTATCAAACATTTTGTTTTGTAATGATTAGCAAAATATTTAATTTTAAAAATGCAAATGAAGTTGCATTGTTAATTGACCTCTATAAAATCTGCTGAAGCTGGGATATATATATATATATATATATATATATATATATATATATATATATATATATATATATTCATATATATTATTGAGTCATACACAGACAGCTGTTTCGATATATTACATCTCTTCAGTGTGGCGATAGACTTTTTTTTATCCCAGTACTACGAAGCAGAATCAAAACCCTCACATCGGACCCGGACGCCGATATCCTACCTCTAGACCACGAAACTGGGTGATCAGTAGGGCTAAATTCAAGCGATATATTCATTCACGTAGAAACTCCTCATCCACCAGAGTGCTTTATTCATATATATATATATATATATATATATATATATATATATATATATATATATATATATGATGCAGATTGAATGTTTTGATATTTTAAACCAATTGATGCCGTTTGTATGTGCGATACATATATTTTTGCCACCTAGACGAACAAACAAACTCAAAATGAAAGAACCCCTTGGTGACAGTTACTTTTGACAGTTTGTAGTTTCTATACGTTGCAACTTTTTCATGGATGAATTTAACATCCTTGTCTGATGAGTGAAATTATGAATAATGAAGACGTTGAAGAGTCTGGCAAACAAATAATTTTAGAAGTATATTCAACAGCACTACCGTAGTGAATGATTTGGTACTTTTCTGTAGACAAAGTAAGTTGATAATTGTTAATTCTAAACCCTGAGAGAAGAGCTAAGTGATAGAATCTCTGACTTAGCTTATCATGAAGACAATGTCCCGTGGTGTTTAGCTATAATTATCAATTAAATCGCTAAGGTTCCCAGAAGCGTATACTTCGGGACATAATCTTGCGAATAGAAAGTGCAAACAATGTTTGTATGCACAGAATAACAACCAAAAACTATCAACCAAAGTTTCTTCAGTTTCTGATATGGTCCAGCTGCGAAGCAGGCTGAATGGCTGTGTATCATGTGTACAGGCCACTCTGATGGAACTACAGGGCTGAAAATCTAAATATCTACTCCTGACCATGTCTTAAAAAAACCCTCAGGCTTTTTTGGAAATTCCTCAAAGATAACTTGTTAGTTTGGTGATCAATTTACTATCTAAGTTTATGCTAACTCTGTCAATACTTAGCACAGCCTATGCTTTTTAACTGACTGTAGATTTTAATAGTCCTATTATACGTAATCGGAAAGTGCATTATTGTAAGAACCGATTTTACTAGTAATTGTCAACCAACACTGTCAGTCAATGAAATCCATCGATATAAGTTTCTTTTGTGTTTAAATTAGTCTTTATTTATGTATGGAGTGTGCATTAAGGTTGCCCTAGCAGTTCCATAGCTTTTTTTTTGTTTTTCTTGTTTTTACCCCACGCCCCTGAATAACTTTTTAGTATGGAGTTAAACTTGGAATGCACTTTTTTTGCTAAAATTGGTCCGTAATTCATGTCTGGTAGCATTCACAATTGTTCTTTGAAAATTTGTTGTTCTTTAGTTATTGATGCCTAACAAAAGACAAGAAAAGAAACTTCATTGGCCATCCTTTATTTCACTGTTTTGATTGATCACCCTCAACACTAAATGCTTCCAAAAGACAGTAGTCATGGGACAGTTTTTATGACTCACTTACCAAATCAGTTGAACGCAGAAAAATCATAACACATGGCATATTTATAAGTTAAAGAATCCAAGACACTTATTAAGTACTCAATTTAAAGTATCCTTTTCTTTTAAAACTATTATTCTCTATTTGATTGGTATAAAGAACAAACAGGTAAAATACGCGAGGATCCCTTCAATAAAATCAAATTCACACGAAGTTTCCACTTGGTTATTCCAGAGCTTTCTACATTGGTACAGAAAATTCTAGAGCTGGATTAATCGTTAGTCAGTTTTTATTTGAGACTGTTTTAATATACTTTTCGGTTACATATTTGCTCTTTATGTAAAAAACTCTCCGTATTCACACAAGCCAAGTTTTTCATATTCATCCTAAAAAATGAAACTAATATAATATAACAATCCCGAGAGTCTTGAACGAATTGTTTGTGTTGTGTTTGTTACTAGTGTTACTCAACTACAAAGCCGGCACCAAAAGGATATATCATACGTATCAGACCAACAAAGGAGTGTTACGGACACTTTATTTCATCATTTTGCTTATCAGACCTGGCTTTATTCAAATCAGTTGCTGAGGTTGGTACTGTTCAATATTGCTTAAAACATTTGTATTCTGATTGTCGGATAGAAATATGGAAGTATCTATACAGAAAAATTCTGGAAAGAGACAAACTGTTATGTTTGTGTTTCTCTGTCCGTATCTGCAAATCAAATTCTGGCAATTATTAGGTTGGAACCAAGAGACAGGGAAAAAGGTGTATCTTGTATAATACATCAACTTGTTCATTTTTTTTTCTCGCAACACTTAAAACCTTGGTACATCTGTAATTTTAATGACACCCAATTTTTTCACTAACAACTGTTTAACTCTGACTGTTGAGTTTTGTCTTTATCATCATTACAACAATGACCTCACCAGAAGTGACGTCATGATCGCATAAAGAGTTATGTACCCAAAAATCAATGACAAAAATCAGTCCCTCTCGGGCCAACTCATTTAAATACGTTAACTAAAAACAAACAAGGAGTTGAAATGGAATATGTAGTCGTGGAATGATTTTTTATAGGGAGAGGATCTTGGTTTTATTCACCTTTTAGATTTCTATTAAGCAAGGAAATTTGAGTTTAGCGCTGTCAAGCTTTGCCACATCATTCTTTTAACTCTTAGCAAAATTATTTTTGGATCTCAACTCATCATGAAGATCCAAAACCGATAATGATTAAAACAGCTGCTGTGATTATCCTTTGAAACCATTTGAATTGCATTTGTTGCGTCCGCCAGCTCACCCACCAGCGGAAAGACCTCAGTGGTAGATGAGTTGGCGGAACTGCTGACAACAAACCAACGTAATCTTTTCGGAGTTTCTGACGATCGCTTTTAGCCTTCAAACTTTTCACGTATTTATAGACAGTTATCCCCGTAGCGACGTGGTCAATAGTTATATTCAATCATTCTGCTGACGTCGGTATTATTTGGCCGATTTCTTTGTCGTTGAGTTTTCGTGTCAGCAATAGTTAAATCTGTTCTTACTCAGCATTCTAGATTTAGAATACCATCCTTGATTGATACTGGACGAAAACCATATCCCTCCACAAATCATCATGATTTGTCATTGGTTATTATTCCGATTCACCTTTTCGCCGCCTAGACCACCTCCGCTGTCTGGGCACGCAAGTCGAACCTGAACAATGACCATCTAAATTCGTCGATTCTTATCAGCTGGTTTTTACTTGTAAAATTTCAATTCGTCTGAGTATATGAATTCTTCAAAGAGACAACGTCCCTCAAAAATATCCAATATCCCCCCCCATATCTAACACCTTTTTCCATATGTCTTCAAAATCCATAACAAAGAATTTTTAATTTTACTACTGCACTATTTTTACTGTATAAAAAATCCCCCTAGACCATACTTTTTTCTATTTTTCAAACGTCTTGATACGCCCCCGGTGTTTTTTTTTTTTAATACTTTTTAAACGTTTCTTTCAATTTTGCTGTCCTCGTACACCCTTTCCCCTTAGCTGTCAACTTTTTTATCAACCAAAATATCTTGTTAAACATTATTTCTTTTTAACTTCCGTTCCACGCTGAACTTCACGGTAAACTATGTTTGTCTTTTCCTAACGTTTTTTTCAAACTAAACGTTTGTGTTTCAAAACTTCTTTATTTTTCAGCATTTCTTCATTCCGAAAGGTCCTACAAAAACTTTTTTCTTTTGTTTTTTTGTTGATATTTTGAAATAATTTCTCCACCACTAACCTCCAATGTTTATACGTCTCTCCATATTTTTTTCACACGCTCTTGATTTTTGCTATCATTTTTTAGAGTCCGTCTATGAACCTTTCTCTACTTACAGTCTAGCACCTAGGAGAAATGCTTCTTATCACATTTCAAACATAAAATAAAATAAAAAATAACGCTTGAAACTAAGTGCAGTAAAAAAAAGCAGAAAAACTCTCACATCTTCCTCTTCGTACTTTAAATCCAAAATTTAGAAAGACCTGTTGCAGTTTTCACTTTTATCTGCAAAAAAAAATTACTTCAATCGAATATTTCTCCGTACAAAATGACAAATTAAGCCATCATGAAAAGAAAACAGCTTGCAGAAATATGTTTGATCATGAGTTGATAATAATCACAATTCATCAACCCAAGCCTGACACACATTCAACCATACAAAAACTATTCATGTATATCAGAATTGTTACGTATAAAACACCAGCTTTTCTCCACGACACAAATCTGAAATTTGAGACTGCATCTTTCAATTTCCAACTACACTATAAATAACACAAACGCGGACATTGGACGACTTCCTCCATGACTTAAGCCTGTCTGTTTCCTTAATATGGTTAAAATTAAACGATTATTTCAGGATATAAAGTAACTTCTTCGAGACAGAACGTTCCACATTGCTTTTAATTTGATTCCACATTTACTTACACTCCTCGCGAAAAGTTTCTACAACTAAACATGCACAGAGACAACACTGTGTTCTTCTTTTCTCTCCAATGGATTTTCCTGCTGATAAATAATGAAATGGTTGAAGGTTACTGCAACGAGCCTAAATACCATTGTTATAAAAAATCACTTTCCAAATTTTAGTGCCATATTTTGTCTGGAAAAGCTTGTAGCTCATTATAGTTCCTACTTGTCCTGCTCAAACTGACAGTCTACAGCCGCTGGATTGTCGTTTCTTTCTTTTTTTTCTGTATTTGTCATTTTCGTCACGCCCCTCCCAGCGACGGGGAGCCCTTGGTAACCTTTTTGATGACCGCCCCAACAAAGGGACTCTCGTAATATTCAAATGCTTAGCTTATTATCGATCTTTCCTCCTTATCCAAGATGCCCCAATATTCTACAGCATT
>OY735231.1:11089089-11109089 GCA_963457665.1 Thysanoteuthis rhombus | reverse complement strand
CATATCTATACTACAATTTTCAACAATCAATTTCTCTTACTGTTGACATACATATTTCTTTAAATGAAACCATTTTTGTCACATATCACGGTTCTTTTGTCGTTAGACGAGTTGATAGCAGTAGTAAAAGTCACACTGTCATAGTCTGAATATCTAAGTATTTTGCCCCGTACCATTCTGTTTTCTCCACAACTACTTTTAGTTCAAGTACAGGAATTCAAGGGAAAATGCTGAGAGTGAATCATAATTGATCTACTAATCTACCTATATCAATCTGATCCGATATATCTATCTATCTATCTATCTATCTATGCTTGTATCCATCTATCTGTCTACGTATCTATGTTCACCCTCATATAGCAGTTCGTTCATATCTATTTTTCTCTCTCCATTTTCATTTCAATCTCACGACTGATAATGACCATAAGAAACACCGTAAAAGTGTTATTCCAGACACTGTGAAGTACATCAAAGATCAACATCGATTCTAAAGCCATTTGATTATATTCTAGGCTGGAATTTTACTGACAGTCAAGTAATAAAGGACACTGCTTTCGTTCATTTCCATGTTTTATCTTTAGCAATCATCTAGAATTCATTTGCCTCCTCTATTGTCTGAAGTCGATGACTCTATCTTAGAAGTTTTACCTTTTTGGACAAAGCTGTCTGCAAGGCCAAATGCGATTAATGAACGAGCAGGGATAACCCAATGCAGCATTGTTTTTGTTTTTCTTTCAAAATCAAGTCACAAATTTTCACAGATCCTTACCTCTCTACAATACATCACAGACAGCCAGGCAACTTTTTGACGGAACACAACCCGCCCATTCTCATTGTGATTGTCGTTTGTCCATTTGAAATATTATTGCAATTTGCATAGTTTTCAGTGGATGTTCTCAACAATTCGTTCATTCAGACACAGAAAAATACCGTTGAAATCAAGAAAAGTGAATTCAGTTCACAAACTTGATAGTTCTTTAGCAAAGATATCCACTCTTTCAAGAATATCTATCAGAGAATGGAATTTTTCCTATGCAGGCATGACCCTTGGATTCAAAATCAAACGCTTGAAGTTCAGAGCTGAAGCATGGGACCTTACCAAAAGATTAACCTAAAAAGCATGCAACGTGCACAGGTAAGAATCATACGGACAGCACATGGAGGGGCAGTAAATTCAAGAAAAGACAGGGATCTGAGATATCAGAAAAATCACTAGAAAACTAAAATGGCAATGGGTTGGTCATGTTGTACGAAGGCCAGGCAACTACTGGACATCTATACTCACTACAGGAATCAACAGCGCATTATATGAGATAGTATGACGATATAGACAAGTTCAGAAATACTGGCTGTACAACACCCATAGAAGATTGGTCTTGTGAATCTCATGGGCGAAAAATTGAAAGCCGTTTTAACTTAATTTCGAACAACTATGGTCGAGACTTAGGAAGAGCAAGTCATTCGATACCTCAGGAAATGCTTCTTAGAAGACGTACCCCCTAGTTTTAGATTCAATATAATCAGCATGGTTGTATCAAATGTTACATTTGGGAGGTCTGTCGTGAAATATTTCGTATACCAACTGAGTGACGCCTGGGATATGCAGTTGTTTAACTGCACGCCCACTTGATTACACTTATATAGAATTCACCATAATCACCTTCAGACAGGATTGTATTTAGAACTTGAAGCGGTTAAGCCTGTCTAAAGTAATTTTAAGCGCTTTTAATCAAGGAAATCTCTGTTTGTTATGGAAATTCATTAGGGTTAACGAACATTAATTTTGTAGATTTAAAAAAAAATTTGTTAATTTTTTTTGGAGTGGGTTTTTAAAAAACTACTATTGAACTAAAGTACTCTAAGCGTTCTTCTATGGTGCTGATTTGTATTTTACAACACATAAGTCGATGGTCATTTCCTACGTTGATTTAGTTCAGGACTTAGATATCTTTGACAGTATCTCTTCTATCTGTTACAATTTAATCAGGTTAGTTCTCAGTTTCATGTTTGGGTTCTTCCAAATACTTTTTATTTGGATTCTTCTTGAAGATGTTCGTGATTCCGAAGCTGTTTGCTATTGCGATGTTGATAAGGTCAATCCTGTTTCTTCCAGTACTTTGTGTTGCTTGCCCACGCAATTTCAATTTGCTTGTCCAACCTGACCATTTAAGTCTTTCATGATGATTATAAAGTTTTCCTTGGCTTCTTGAAATGTGGAGTTTAAAGTATTGTAATAATTATCTATCTCTTTTGGAGTGTGTAGGCAAACGTGAGTGTTGTTTGGTCTGCACTTCTCCAAGAGTTATATAGTGATACTTACTAGGTGATCTGAAGTAGCTTTGAAGCCTATCATATCCTTTACGACTGTGTGAACGAGATAGCAAATTTCTCTTTGTGATTAGTTACCCTTTTCTGATCTTCCAAAAAGAGATGTTTGTTATTTCCGCTCGTGGTCCTCCCACTCCTCTACTCAATATGTCATTCGATGTGTTCATTTCCGATGTACGGTAATATTTCATTGATACACAACTCGATCTAACGGCATCATTTTTTAATGGCACAACTGTTTCAAGGATGGCACAACTGTAGCCACCGGAATCGGCTAGGGATTCTATTTCTTCGATGTACATATATGTCCGAAATGTATTCTTATTTTTACTGTACTCGCGTTATTTTCCACTGGGAATAACATTTATATCGTCCAATATCTTTAATACGTTTCTACAATATTTCAGATGTCCCCCACTGAGAAATACCAATGATACTATCCATAGAATTTGATCCAACCATATTTATCATCTGATGGAATGTTCTCTACATGACTTCCAAATTTGACACTACAGTTGTTGTTCAATTATTGACTACAATGGGTAATCTTTTTTTTAAATGTTTTGATCGGATTTGTTAATAACATCTGTATCCTCCAGAATCTGGATCTTTCTAGATGCATTTTTTCTTTATTTCAGATGTTTTCCGGTGGAAGATTCTATTGTCAGATATTAGTTTATGTAGTCTACTGTACAAATGTAAAGAGATTTCTGATTTTGGGGGTGCTGATATACAGCATCATCTTTCGATGCTATTTTCGAAGTGTTTATGTATTTTTTTCTTTTAGAGTTCATTGCCCCCCACTCTATCAAAACAATGAAGCTAGGCCTTGATTTAAATCCTTAAATCCAACAGGAAAGACCTTCATTTTTCATCGCAAATGATTGGACTTCGTCCTCGTTGGCTGATGACGAGATGACAACAGATAAGGACAGAAGGTGTTACTTCGGAGTTCCCTTCCCCTTCCCCCAAAAACGTGGCAGGTTTTACTAGGTTACTTGGTATCGACAGCTGTGAGTGATCCCTGCGCTGAACACAAACCTGTTGACTACCTCATCCAACGATCGGACAGCGCCAAGTAAATCATGGTAAGTTCATATCTTTCAATACAATCTTGGAACTTATTTAATGAACCGTATATTTTTTTTTGCTTGTCAGGTCGTAACAAAGGACAATTTTACTTAAAGGTCATAATATTTGTGATGGAAATATCTCTTACCCACTGTTTGAAACAATAGATCATTCATCTGGAACATGTTCAGTTATAAGCTGGAATGGATTAACCCAAGACATTTGTTTATGTAATTACCATCCTTGAGTAATAGAATAGTACGTGAACTAAGTGTGAAAGAAGCACAAAAATGTAAAAAAAAAAAAAAAACAAGCAAAAAAAAAACAAACAAAACAACAGCACAGAAAGATAGCTTGAATTCCACATAACCACCGGTATATATTTTCAGTCTCTTTGTTAGGTTCGATGTTTCATGTCTGTAGGTGATTATGGGGGAATGCATTGGTTGTATTCCGTCTATATGAGGACTAATGGGATTCTTTTGTTCTGGAAAGTTGAGTTTGCTCTTCCCAAAATTTGCCGTCCGAGAGTGATTCCTCGCTTTCTTTTTAAGAAGAAATCATTGAGATTTTGGTCTGAGTTAGATGTAGTGGTCGACTTTCTCTAGTTCTGTATTTTTTATTTTGATTGTTCGGCGTTAATTTCCGACATGTTCAATGTACATGACTTTCGTTTTGCTGAATTTCATGTGGAAGCTGATTTTTCTTGCTTTCTTCAATTCATTTCTTCAAATTTGTTGGAGTTAGCAGAAGATCTTTGCAACAAGAACGATGTAGTTTGCAGGCTCTGAAAAGTTTGGATGAGCTTGTATCATGTCTTAACCCTATTTAGAGCTGAAATGGCTCTGTGTTAATGTAGTCTGATAAAGGATCTGCGTTGAGTTTTCATATACAGCAATATTTTGACATACAGTCTACACCTAGTTGATTGATAGCATCAATAACCTTGGGGATTTTAGCTCAAGTCAAAACATGCTACAGTATGTACTGCTTTCTCCTTTAGTCAATCTATTGTATGGAGATTGACCATGGTCGTGTAGCATCTTCTAAAGCCGGCTTGCTTCCGTTGTTGGTTCCCATCTTGCATTTAGATGATTTGGATGCAAATAATTTTGATGTAAGTTTGTAGATGTTGCTGGGTAGACTTATTGCTCTGTCTTTGTTGAGGTCTCTCAATTCCTTTTATAAAAAAGCATCATGATTGCAGTGTTCTGATCTTTTTGTACTTTCGTTACTTTAGGCATAAGCTGAATGGAATGTATAGTTCCCTAGCGATGATCTTACGAACTTTTTGAGTAGTTCAATGGTGATGTCATCCATCCAAGGGCCTTTGCACTGTTTCTTAATTTTATTACTTGTTTCAGCTCCAATAGCTTTACATTTGGGAAATCGTTGAACTGATTGCTCGTGTCTTGTACATCCTATCCGTTTTTGTACTCCTTGTTTGGAGGAGTAGAGTTTTTAATAGATGTCGTAGGCACGTCCAACAATCAGGTCCCCGTCTGTCGTTAAGTTTCTAATCTCTTCGAGAATACCAATTATCTGTTTCCGTCCCAAAAGCACCCAGATGTAGTAAGGTACATCCATTTTGCTCGAGAAATGATTGATATTTACCATTGATCAATTTACATTTAAAGTTGCATTTCGGTGAAATATTTGATATTAACCCAAATAGATTTGATTACTCTCTCAGGTCCTACTCATGAGAAAATGAGTGGATGATCGTGTTACTAAAATGCAAAAATGTCTCTCAAAATTTGTACTGTAACTCAATTCAGTTCGAAATAAAGCGTTTTATTGTTATTCTTTGAATTTAATTTCCCAATCCGTAAAGGTAACATTTGATAACTTATAGAACCTATACTTAATAAATGAATAGATAAATGTTAATTTTATATCGAAAGTAAATTGATCTTCAAAATAACAAATATTTATATGTTTATATCATGTTGCAAATCATTGAACCAATTGAAATATTTTGTTAACACATTAGTAGTGAAAGTATTTGAAAATTTTAAAATATGCTTAATATTATTGACACGACAATTGTGGCTATGTATTTATCCGTTCTTTTAACGATTATAATTATTATTCAAGGTGTTTTTCTTTATTTTTTTATAGTTAATTTGCATGTCGGGGATGTTTGCTTAATAAGATCAGTTCTAAGTCTGTTCTCATAACTATATTATATCAACAACTGAACGAGGATCTGCTTTTTCTCCTTCATTTTGAATCTTTAACCTTTCTCGGGTATCATAAATATTTTTGAAATCCATTTATTTTTAACACTATTACGGTATATTTCCTCTCTTCCTTCAATGATATTTTGTCCGACGAATTGTCTGTCAATTTTCTACTGATGGATTTTAGGGATTTGTATTATGTTTGCCGTAAGATGACCAAACGTTGTATGACTATATAGTGAGGGGGTACTGTCATCCATAAAATGTAAATATTCTTTCTGTAGTCAATGTTTGATCTACCAAGGAACTCCTTCAAGGTGCATCTTTTTTTCCATCGTTGATAAATAAACCTGTGTATTCATGATGATGATGATGATCATCATCATGATCATGATCATGATCATCATCATCATCATGATCATGATCATCATCATCATCATCCACAGTCGTTTAACGTCCGTCGTTGGACACACACCTTCCCCAGGATTCGCCACAATTCTCTATCATGGTCGTCGCAGAGCCAGTATTTTCTATATGTCCAGGTCATCATCTTGTGTTCTGTCAGCCTCAGTTTCTTATGTGATCTCTGGGGATCCATGTTGTGAGATGTGATGTCCATCGGTTGTCTTCCGTTATTGCAACGTGGCCTGCCCATTGCCATTTAGTTTTTTGATAGTTTCTATGATGTCACGGACACCTGGTTTCTTCCTTATGCACTGTGTGGTCTTGTAATCTCTGCATGTAAGGTTGAGCATGATTCTCTTATGTACCCGTTGCATACTTCTCAGTTTGCAGATCCGTCTCTTGGTAAGGTTTCATGTTTCAGCTCCATAAGTGACTATCAGGAGAATGCATTGGCTGTACACTCTTCTTTTTAGGATCATTTGGATCGTCTGTTTTTTGAAAGTTGAGCTTGCTCTGTCAAAGGCTTGCCATCCCAAAGTGATTCTTTGCTCGATTTTCCCCTATTTTGAGGATCTCATGGAGATTTGTTATTCTAGGTAGATGTAGGTCTACTTTGCCGAGTTTTGCATTTTAAATCTTGACAGGTTCTTATTCTCAAAATGATTATTGCACATGATTGTCGTTTCAATGAAGTTCACATGTAGGCCAACTTTTTTAGTTTTCTTTTGTTCAGATTATCTAGCATTAGTTTGAGGTCCTGTAGGGTGTCTGCAAAAAGGACAATGTCGTATGCAAATCTAAGATTGCTCAAGTATTCACCGTCAATTTTGATTCTTCTATTCTCCCAGTCCATGTTCCCCCAGATCATCTCAAAGCAGGCTGTGAAGAGTTTGGTTGACTTGGTATTAGCTTGTCTTACTCCTTTTTGGAGCTGAAACGGTCCAGAGTCCTTATGTAGCCTACATCAAAATTTCGTTTATCATGTTGAGCATATACAAAGCTACTATTTCACAAGTCTCTACACCATAAAAATCCCTTGCTAACATCAAAATAATCATTACCCCCTCTATTTATCTACGGTATCTCATTATTGACAAGTTTCGATTTCCTTGCACGTTCTTTCTTTCTTTACGTCCTAATCAGTTATGTTCTTTCGTATTATTTTCGTGAAATTGCTCTGTTTCATATGACATCTGTTATTGACAGGTAGTATTCTTCAATATCTGGTTGTATGAATTTAAATTGTTTTTGTTTCCCCTCATGTTTTCAAACGAGTCATTTATTTCTCGTTGGTTCTTCAATTGATTCAGGTGTGATATTCAACAAATTTTTCTCTTTTCAATGGATCAATCAATGTGCAATATATATATATATATATATATATATATATATATATATATATATATATATATATATATATATATATATATATATACATATGTACGTATATATATGTATGTATGTATGAGTATATAAATATCTATATATGTATATATATTCATGCATACATATGTATGTAAGTATGAGTATATATATATATATATATATATATAGAGAGAGAGAGAGAGATGGATAGATACATACATATATGCGTTTGTGTGAGCGCATGTATATATAAATATACAGATATAAGTATATATATATACGTGTGTGTACATATATATATACACACATACACATCCACACACACAGACACACATATATGTATATATATATATATATATATATATATATATATATATATATATATATATATATATATATATACATATACATGTGTGTGTGTGTGTGTGTGTGTGTGTATTACTAGCTCATCCAGTTGTGTGAATCATAAGAAAAGGATTGAATATTGATACAGCGTAAAATACATCATAGTGATTATTTAGTATGATTGTCTTCTGATTCGTATCATACATATGTATGTGTGCGCGCATGTGTTTGTTTGTGCATAAATCCCCCAAAACTGTAACACAGTAAGCAAATGATGATCCAAATATCTGACAATGTATGCATTGTACATTAATAACTTGGGTAAATGGATGGAACTATTCAAAAGAATATATGAATTGCGTGGACAGTGACTAAAACAACACAAAAAATCTATTGGAAAAGTTTTTCTCAATTATTTACTGTTTAATTCGGTGAAGTTTTCATGAATATATATATATATATATATATATATATATATATATATATATATATATATATATATATATACATATACATATATACATATATGTATATATATATACATATATATATATATAAATGTATATATATATAAATATATATATATATATATACATATCTATATATATATATAAATATATGTATATATGAATATATATATACGTATGTATATATATATATACATATATTTACATTTGTATATATTTTGTAAATATATATATATATATATATATACATATGTATACACAAGCATACACCCACACACACATATATAGATATATACATACACATATATATATATATTATATATATATATATATATGAGAGAAAGAGAGAGAGAGAGAGAGAGAGAGACACACACACACACACACACACACACACATTGATTATCAATAATTGGATTTTCCATAAATAATCACTAATTAGAGTTGAACATATCTGCAAATTTTTCCTCTTGGTAATAGATAGTATACCAAAAAACTGTTCATCATATGTGTGTCTTTTCTTTTAATGAATAAACAATTTGAATAAACATTCATTCAAAAATCATTTAATAACAAATTAATTCGAGCTCAAAATTAAATACTTGGGTATTGAATTGCAAAACATTATTCATGATTCAATGAAATCCTTTGATTGGAATGTATTCATGAAATATTCATGAATGAAAAACATAGTACAAAAATGTTAAATATTATTAATCTAAAATGTTTTTATACACGACCAGGGCTTTTTTTTTACAGCTGGAAACGATAAGAATTATCAATGAGTCCGTTGGAAAACTAAACATAATAAAGATCTTTCTAATATATTCTAAATTGTATGAGAGCTATTTCAATTTTGCAAAATTTCTTCTGTTAAAAAAGGAACTTACCATATATACACATACTAACTCTGGGAGAAAATATAGAGGCAGTACATTAAGATTACGTTTATCTAGCTGTTTTTTTTACAAACAAACTAACAAGTGATATGACACAAAACGTTTTGTGCTTTATTGTTTGATATTTTGGCTTCATTATAACTCAAGTAAATTGAATAGAGATATTTAGAATATTCGTATATTCTTTTCTGATTAAGTAGGTAAAACGTGATAAGATTAACTGATGCGATGAAAAAAATATCACTTTGTAATTTGTATCGCTAAAACAAATACCAGCAAGTGAAAATGTGTAAATTAGTCCACCATTTAAAGGGGTACCTACAGACCTCAATGAACTGTTGAACTTATTGTTTGACTGGACTAATTGGAAGGATGTATGGTTCAATCAAGATATTTCTAAATCGAAATGAAAGGAAGGAATATAAAACTTTTTTGAGAAGAAAATGTAGCAAGGAGTGTGGCAAAAGACGTCTTTTGCTCTTTGTCGGTTTGGTTTGAAATTTGATGCCAGTATAAAAATGTAGGAAGGTTATAAAGGAGTGTGTACATCTAAAAAGATGTCAAATAAAGAGAAATGGACTATCAGTGTTTATCACAGAGCTGGAAGAAAATTGGCTGGATAAATCGGAATTTACACGTGGGAAAGCAAACAAAAGTCTGACACAAACACCCTAAAAAGAATAAGGTAGTTTTGAAATAGAAGGACAGAAAGCAATCTTGTGAATCGAGTGAATGGTTAAATGAAAGTGCTACTTTTGCAATTAACCTGCATTGTTCAAGACATTGATGCTCTATAAGGTACCATTCCAGTGATAAATAAAGCAAAAGGAGATTTTTGACTGATTTATGTGATCAGATTGAATGTCTGGTAAAACACTGTGTGAGATTGCAATCTTTACCTCAACAATCAATGCAAAGGGGAACATCGGAGTTTGGGATATTTCTCACATTCCATCGATAAAAATATTGGTTGAGTGATATTGAAGTCTCTTTTTATTTTCTTCAGGACGATTATGAATCTTGTTACAGACGAAAAAATATTAGATATTTTTCTCCAGGGAAGACATTTCAGCCTAACGATATGACCATCAAACAAATCTCAATGTGATTGAGAATTTATGGTGAAAACCTTGAATATTCAAATCCTGAAGATTGGATCCAGCAATCAGTCTTCATTCAAAAAAGTTGGAACCAGCTGGATAAAGAATATTCTTTTTCATTCGTCCACGCCTCAAAGAATTAAGTTCAACGTAAACCTATGGAAGCGCAAAAATTTACTATTAATGTTTTTTTTTTCTGTGTTGTTTCCCTATTCGTTCCTCAGCATCGAAGGATCTCATAATTTTCTCCCATCTACATAACCTGAAAGTGAATGTGCCAATAACTGAAATATTTCAATTTTATATATTTGAGTTATAGTCAACGAAGGCATAATATCAAAGGTTATTGGAGTGAAGAAAGTTTGGTGAACATTACGTTTGCCAGGTAGCATAATCAATTAGCCACGTGAAAATATCTTTTGCCATTCAACTGATATAGTGAATTGTAAGTTCCAGTCACATTTTAGTCCGTCACGCTTCTGTTCGTCATACCATGAGTCGAAACAGTAATGAGCAATGAAAGAAATATCAGAAAATCAGGGTTTGTGAACCCGAAATAACAGTAATGTAACATTAAGTTAATCGCCAAAGGAGGACTATCAAACAGAACACCGTTGAGAAAGTATAATGATGTTAGATTGAGCTCTCGCTTTTGAGCGTCAGCAGGTGGATGATTAGGTCAAATGCCTGTTTCGGGTAACTTCCATTTTTCGAGATACAACAGAGCTCAAGAATTCCATCCTGTAGCAAAGAAATGGGTCTTTTCATCATCATCATCATCATCATCATCATCATCATCATCATCATTTCACATCCACTGTTAAACTTAAACCTACCCCAAGATTCACAAAACGTCTCTGTCATGGGCAATACTAACTAAACTTGTCGAGTTTGCCACAGTATCTTATATTTTGACGGCAAACTATGGGTATCAACTTTGTGAGTCATGATGTTCAACGTCAGTGTGCTATTTTTGCAACATAATCCAATCATTGAAATTCAATTTTTCTAAGGGATACTATGATATTCCTGATTATTTTCTCCTATGTGCTGTATTCCATATTTCACATCCATAAAGATGAATAGGCCACATTGTTCGAAGACTCTCTGAATTAATCTGATTTTATATTTTTGATTGTGGAACACTTCCCTCCTCTGATCTTTGCTTTGGATGACTATCTGTTTTTATATGCATAGGTGTATACGCTGGATTGTTCTCATGAAAACACTTATGGAAGTTGAAGAAAGACCAACAAAATTTTAATAGAAAAGTCCCATTGGAAAATGATCAGCCACAGACGAAATCCTGCTTTCTGTTCAATGCAAGTGTTTAATGATCTTTGGAAGTTTTAAACTAGCTCGAAACTAGGATTTTATTCTTACAAATTTGTTTTTTATGGCTACCCTATCTGCTGTCCAAAGAGAGATTCCAAGCCTGATTACAGAGATTACAATTCACTCAATAAATAGTGAGATGCATAGAGGCATTTATTCTAATAAAAAGTTTAATTCACTTTTGCCTCATGCCGGTGTTCGGACTTATGACCTTCTGTGTGTGACAAACTGTTATTGAAAGAATACTGTAAAAGATCTCATGGTTTAGAACTGACACTTTCCTTAGAGGTCTTTATCGGTAGAAATCATATATATGTGACAATGAAGTAAAATAAGTAGTGCGTTGTAAATCATCATCTGGTATTTACATTTGCCTAAACTGTCCATCATAGGCGCCACAGAGTCTGTACTTCCTGAACAAACTATTCCATCACGCCATTCTATTTTCATACATGATGTTTGTAATGGTTCTCATGATATGTTTACTCCTGTTTTACCCGATACACCATGTTGTTTTGTGATCTCTCCAAATGATGTTGTGCATTCTTCTTTCCTCTGCACGGTGGATGGTCTTCGGTTCGAGGGTCAATCATTTGGTAAATTCCATGTTGAAGCTACGTTGGTGACTATCTGGAGTATGCATTTGTTGTATGCTGTTCTTTTCAGTACTAATATGACTTTTATTTTAATTCTTTTTGCTTTTGAATGTTGAGCTGAAAGCTTGTCAACTTTGGGTAATTGCTTTCTCCTTCTTTTAAGATTTCCATGGAAGTTCATTGTCCTGGGTATGTGCAAGCGTCTGCTTTCTTCGGTTCTGCATTTTTGAATTCAATAGATGTGTTTTTCTTTGCAATGTGTTTATTGTACTTCGCATGTCTATTTTCGCAATTCGCAGGTCTTGAATCTAAATCTAATTTCATGTACATTTCTAAAGCTATTTTCCCAGTGGATTGATGGTATTATCGCAACTATCTCTCTCTCCTTGTGTTCCCCTCTCTTTCTCGCAATATATATATATATATATATATATATATATATATATATATATATATATATATATATATATATATATATATATATATATATATAGCTACTCGTAAACTTCAGAAAGTAAAGGAAATAAAACAGAATCTTACAGTATTGCCTTATAATCGGTTCAAGCGTTTACAGGGTGCTAACTCCTCTAATGAAATAAAGCCCAGTAGTGAACTTTTTCAAATTTCTGTCATGATAGGGTGAGATGTAAAGTGAACAAAAAGCCATCACTCGAACTCAAAAACTGTTTAGGGAGAATAACTTACAGGAATTATTTTAATTTCCCAAACGACAAGTATTGAATCAAAAGTTTTAAGCTTTTTTTTCAAAGTTTTATTCAAATTGCTTGATCTCTATTTCTCTGAGCTGAATCAGTTTGGAAAAATGCTCTCTATTGACTTTTTGAAGGATCTTAAAACATTTGAATCACCAACAAATAAGTTGGTTATTTCGTGCATATAGAAAAATGATAATGTACTTGGAATGTCGAATATATCGTTTTCCAGAGTCAAAATAATTGATTTTACTCTAATAAAGAGGTGTAAAAGAGAACTTAATTTACGATGCTTTTCTATAAACATTAAATTTTGATTGAAGTGTCATTGTTTTGATTAAATCAAATGTTGACCAAATCAAAACAACATATTTACTTATTTTGTGTAAAGTGTGACCACTCTGTTAAGAAACTAACAATAAATTCAACACTTGATGTCACAACGGGTGATGCAGTAAAAAGTCAATCTCCAGATAGTCCCCGGGTGACCTCATCATGCCGGGTTGTCTCATCGATTAAGGATTACCTTCAAATGATGAGGAACATTGAAGGATGTGTGAGTATAAGTGCAATTTCTCTATATACCATTCAGCCTTCTATGCTTAAACCAATGTATGGGACAGTTGACTGTGTTACTACTAGTCTTTTACTGTACAACAGTATGTATGGTCTTGTTGCTAATTTGAGAGGCTCTCGGTCCCAAAGGATAAAACATCAAAAAATCTATGATCGGAGTAAATTCGCAGAAAAATTTATTAAAGTATACACTCTTATCTAAATTACATGTTCGTTCATCTTGGACAATATCCATTGTTTTTAAAGGAATATTATCCTCTGAAAATTCTCCAGTACCAAATCTTCATTTTTTGGTACTAAATTGTTTTGTTCAGAACCAAATTGGACCAATGTTGGCCGTAACAAATTACCAATTGGCACCGTTGGACTCTGGTAGGGCGAAATAATAATTTTTCGAGTTAATTTGGGTTTCCCATTATCAATACACTCCGTATAAAATCTGGCTGTTATAACAGCAATATCAGTGTCAGTGCAAATACATAATAACAGCACACCTAATTCTCTGTGGATGAAATGATAACGGGATTCCTCCATTGTGAAATGGCAAGTTCGTAATAACGGCACCCCTGAATCCAGCGGAGGCTGAGATAACGACAGTCTACTGTCTACTCTGCAGAGAATGTACTCGTTATAACAGCAGTTCCGTGATAACAACACTCTAAAGTCCCCGAGTGCACTGTAATGATAAGAGTCTACTGTTTTTAATTCTACGCGTTGGTACCTTTCTTTTTATTAATGTCCACCTTTGAAGACATTGGGAGTCTTAATTAGTCACAGAGTCGTGACCAATATCAAAGAACAAACTGATGTATAATCACGCAACACGTGCTCGTTGGAGTCACGAACAAATAAAAAGAAGCGGGCAAGGAAACATCAAGTCAAGCTTGTTTTTTTTTTGTAGGAAACAAAAGTTCAAAGAGACACCGGTACTCGTGCGATCATCGAAGTTAAGCAACATCAAGCCTGGCCAGGACGTAGATTATTGAGTGTTGGAATATCACGTTCCATCACGTGATATTAGCTCGAAGGTTTGAATGTCGAGACACGTCATGATCGAAAGAGCGGATATTAGCAGTATTTCAAGTCGAAAGCTTGATTGGAAAAACATTGGAAAAAGAGAGAGAGAGAGAGAGAGAGAGAGAGAGATGGGGGGAGGGGAGAGGGGGATAAAAAGACAGAGATGGAGGAGGGTTGAAAAAAAGTTGACGAAAAGGAACACAAGACGAAATGGAACACAAGCTATAATAAACGAAGGCTGACCACGATGTCTTGAGTTTTCTTCTCAAAACGTGGTTGAAGTTAAAGAAACCATCAAAGAGTAACGTCAGCATGAGTTTTTTTCCCATTTTAAGTGGGTCAGGCTGGCTGGTTTTATACGTATGTATCCTGCGTACAGACCACCCTAATAGAATTAGAGGCCCTGAAAATGTTCACATTTAGTCCTAACATTATTAATGTTATTTTCTTTTAACCGTACCCCAATAAATAGATTTTGGTCGATGGTTTGTGGGCAATGCAATTTAGAATGTAAATCTGTTCTTCATTGCGCTTATCTTTCAGCTTTTGTTTTTTTTTCACTTCTTGAGATCACTGTCCAGCCAAGGGCAAAAGCAGTGACCTCTCCATTGATCCCCACTTTTTCTTTGATTGATAACCTCACTGTTGGTGCTAGATGTTGATACTGTTACAGTTTCTTTTGAGTGACTAACAAGACATTTAATTATTAATATATTCATCCATTGCTGCTATAACTATCATTTTAGGAGCACGCAATATAATGTAAACATTCGCAGGAGTTGAATAGAAGTATAACTGTAGATACATGTGTGTTCAAGTGTGGCCTTCTGTAGCTGAATAAGTTGAAGCGTTTATAGGCGTATAGAAGTTGATTAAAGTTCTATCTTAAGCTACTTCTTAATTGTTACGTCATGATACCTACTTTAACATTCGATTTGATTTGTTGCCATAAGGAACAATGATATTTAGGGAACGTGTAAAATCTAGTCTGGCTGCAGCAAGGTCAAACTCCACACCAACTTTCATTCCTTCAGATGATGATTAGTGCAACATTTGTAATGTACATAAAACAAATACCAAATTTCTAAAAAAAATATTAGATATATATTGTATAAATGCTTTTCTCTATTTGAATGAAACAGACTGCTGTGTATCTGTCAGCTAAATCCCCATTAATATCTAAGACTTATTAATTTATATCAGTCAGTATTACAGCCTCCTAGCAATCGGTTGGTCGTGAGTCTGAAATTATCGTAGAAGATATGAATTATACTTATCGGTTAAGACCTATAATCACGGAAAAAAAAAGGCATATACTGTTCCTAACTTTGGAAATTGACAACTCAGCTTTAGAGTTTGACAAAAAATGCTAACGAAAATACTCCATCCCACATTCAGGTAACATATGGTCATTGAAGCTAAAACTAAAGTTGCAAAAAAAAGTATTTGTGGATATTGTGAGAAGTCGAGTTGCGATGTGACAGCAGGTGTAGGCTGTGTCTCGCCATTACCCCCCGGGGATGTTTGGTTAAGGTCATTCATGTATTATACAAATGTACTTTATTATGAATCTACGTTTTCAAATTTATCAGCTAGACATCTATATTGAGTTAGATGTTTCTTATGATAATTCTGTAACGAATACTTTTTTGTGAAAATGTTCTCTGATATGACAGACCTCAAAATATATTTGAAAGCGGTGATTTATGATTTTTTCTAATGATGAAAACAAAAGAAAACAAAAATTTGACATCACTGTCGATAACTTAACCACCGTTGTGTCAAAGTTTGAAATCAAGTGAAAAAAAGGTAATCAAGGAATGAATGAGTTCAAAATAAATTCTATAATGACATCATTATTCATAGTAAAACGTTCGAAATAGAGAAAAAAATAAATCCTCCAAAAATGAACCCCTAGAGGTTGGGAAAAAAACCCTCCTGCCCCCCTCCAAAAAAAAATCAGAGAAAGTCTATTGCCAATAGTCAAGTCTGTAAACGAAATGGCATGACGGAATCACTGATGTAAAAAACATAAACTGACACACACACACACACACTCACACACACATACAAACACACACACACACACACACACACACACACACACGCACATATATATATATAAACATATATAGATAGATTGATAGATAGATAGATAGATGGATTGATGGATATATATATATAAAGAGAGAGAGTGCCTTATTTAGACGTTACGATTGTTCAATTCTTGGGTAACCCAATGTAAGAGCTGGTTGATAAGTTTGACACCTAAATTTTATACATTGGTTTCATTTATGATCTGAAAGGATCCAGTTGTTAATGATGATGGCCAGCGGTCGTCTTACATGACTGGTCAACTGCCATTTTAGTCTTTTAACGGCATCTATAATGAACTAAATGAAGAGAGCAAGAAAGCCGGCCAACACATGAACCTCAGGAAGACGAAGATCATGTGCAACAACCACATTGGAGATAAAAACACTAAGATCGAAATGGAGCACACAGAACTCGAGAAAGTAGACCACTACATCTACCTAGGGCAACGAATCTCCATGAGACCCTCAAAAGAAGAAGAAATCAAGCGAAGAATCACACTAGGATGGCAAGCCTTTGGCAGAGCTAACTCAACCTTCAAAAATAATAAGATCCCATTAATCCTAAAGAGAAGGGTGTATAACCAATGCATCCTCCCAATAGTCACTTATGGAGCTGAAACGTGGAACTTCACCAAGAGACAGACCCGTAAGCTGAGAACCATGCAACGTGCACATGGAAGAATAATGCTGGGCCTCACATGGAGAGACCACAAAACAGCACAGTACATCCGGGAAAAGACAAGAGTTAGAGACATCATAGAATCCATAAAAAATCTCAAATGACGGTGGGCTGGCCATGTTGCAAGAATGGCAGACAATCGATGGACATCACGACTCAAAACATGGATTCCCCGAGACCACATGCGCAACTGAGGCTGGCAAAATGTTAGATGGAGGGACGTTTCAGACAAGTTCAGGAAGTACTGGCTTCGAGATGCCCATGATAGAGAAGTGTGGCAAATCTTTGGGAAGGTCTATGTCCAACGACGGACACTAAAAGACTGATGATGGTGATGATGATGATGATGATGATGATGATATCTTCAACTCATGTTTTTTCTTTGATATACTATGCTGTCCTGTGTCCTTGTCCTGTGGTCCAGAGCATGATTTTTTTTTCCTGAAGAACGTTTCATTGTTTTTCGTTTGAGGGGCCTATTTTTTTCAAGTTTCTGCTCTGTGGGTGACCTTTGGGACCGATACATTGGAGGTAGAACTTTCAAAGACTTTTCAGGGGCTGGATTCTCTTGTTTTTGATTAAAATAAACTAGGTTGAATAACGTATGAAATTGAAAAGTACTGCAGAATGTATTGGGGGATGTTTGAAATGGGCTCACTAAAATATTTTGCAATATTCTGCAAGAGGATAATTTTTTGCAAGATTACAATTAGCTGCCACTGCTGCTGTTAAACTACATTACGAATCAAGGGGAAGCAGGAAACTTCGAACATCTGAAAGAGCTCTTTGTAAAATTTAACTCCAAACACTTAGAATTAAGTTTGGTTCCTTTGTGATGCATACGATGATATAGCAACAATTGAATGATTTGTAGTGAAGAGAGAGATTTCAATAAATCAGACAACAATTTATCTGAATCAAAATCAAATGATTAAATAACTTTTATCAATGTTTGATCATGTACAGTGTCCATAGTGATCATTTCTCTTTGAAAAATACCAACATAATGTTCTGGCAATCCTATTCGAAACAATGCACGACTATTGCTCAAGTAGCTTGTTGCTTAACAATCAGCGAGAGTGTTCAAAGATGAAAGGCGGTTTAAGCAAACCACATCCTTTTTCTCAGCACACAAAGAAACAGACCAACCAAACTCAAAACCAACAACTAAATTGGAATTTTGCGACTAGTTCCTGTAGACAGCCTAATTTTTGGGAGCAAATTGAATCTATATTATTTTGCTTGTTCTTGCGATAAAAAGAATTTCATGGATTTGAAATATGCATTTATTGAATCACACCGTATTTGAAAAAAAGTCCATCAACATCCTTAAAATCTGGATCACATTTGATTCACATATTAGTGGGGGGACAAAAGTCAATATTTTTTTCTTTCTATCCAAAAATGACTGGATTTGAAACCTTTCCTTAGCCTCATTGGGTATGCTTGCCAAACCTTGACGAATCAGGTATCTAGTATCATATACAAATGTATAAATCAGTTAAATAATTATCCGTTTAAGTGTGAATTCAGATCCTGTAATTTCAGCTTCCAAAAATATAGAAATTGTGGTTGATCTGTGACCATGTCTGGGTCGCTTCTATAGCGATGCAGACAAACAAATAGTTTTCACCTACCAAAATAATTATAGTGTGTGACTGCTAACCTCTAATTGAATGATGTCACCTTTGTCAGCCACTTCAACAATAGAGAGGGCAAAACAAAGATGTTCCTAGTGGATAAATCAAGCAGGCTGGACAGGGAATTAAATAAAAGAGTCAATTAAAGAAAGGAGAGATGCTACTATGTGCTTGTGAAGCAAATACTAAAGGAAATGAGAGAGCTAGATGAAGATCATACTTGCCAAATTAGCTATTTCACAGCTAGATAGGTTCAACTTCTTTCCAATTCGACCAATAAGCATTTATGATAGTTTATTGAATCTAAAAAGCCTGATAGAATTATATGCAAAGTTTTATTTTCTTTATTAGAAGTATAGATTTGGAGTCTTAGAATATGTTTTTTCCTTGATGGGTTAGCAATCTTTTAAAAAGTTCTATCAAGTTTTTGAAAGTGTATTTCATAAGGCAAAATTTCCAGCTATAAAGCAAACATTGTCTTGTGTCACATCTATTTGTTTATTATTCCGTATGGTTGAGGAGCTTGGTGTACTTCCTCTGCATCTAGTAATTTATTATTTCTTCCCAGGGGCAGCGCATATTACGTATGCATGAGCGTTGATCGTGTCACGTTTTCTCTGTCTTGTTGGTATAAAACTGGGCGCTGACAGCAGAGGCTTTGGGAGTTTTATTGTCGCCCAAAAGGTGAGAAATTATCTCAACGTGCAAGATCGATGCCGAGCACATGAGATTGTTTTATTTTCCCCCCTCCCCATGGGTTTGTCTGTTTATGACATCTTGTCCAAACGTGCAAGTGTTTTGAGAAAGATTTTTAAAAAATAATATTTTTCAATTGCCTCAAAGAATCTTTTTTTTTTTCCGATTTCCCCATTTCAACTTTGAGTGTTTCCTTCCGCTTATTTGACAGGTAAATACAAATTAGGAGGAGACAAAGAATGGCGTTGTGATTAGACTGAAGAACGTGAAAAATGTGTTGCAGTTCAAATGTCAAATTCTTGAGAATTCTATCACGTTTTCAGTATGATTTATCACGGGATGATTGAATGTTGCTTGAAATACTCAACACTGGATTCTTCTGTGAGTTGGTTTTGCTGACTGATAATGTATGTATCACGCATAAAGGCTACACAGATAGGGCAGAGGAGCTTAAAACTTCTGATGTAGAAAAAAGTGTATTGCTTTTGTTCT